>CM031237.1:164089644-164472860 GCA_018340775.1 Taxus wallichiana var. yunnanensis
AAACACAATTTATTTTTCTGCACTTTGGGAAATGCAATGCTTCTCCACATGATACATACTCAATGTGGATTGCATCATTACATTAAGGTGTAAAACATCGTGGTTTCCACCTTGTGGAAAATTACACTGCGTTTTTCAAAGTGCTGAAAAACACAATGTGTTTTTCAACGTGTTAAAACAGACTCATATTTTTCAAAGACTTTGAAAAAAATCAACTCTTCTCTACCTGATAATTACTTGATGTGGATCACATCATTACAAAAGGAGGAAAATCATCTTGGTTTGCACTTTGGCAAAATCGACATGGAATTTTTCATATTGCTGAAAAACACAATGTGTTTTTTAACGTGTTGAAAAACACAATCTATTTTTCAGCACTTTGAAAGGAAAACAACTCTTCTCCACCTGATAATTACTTGATGTGGATCACATCATTACAAAAAGAGGAAAAACATTGTGGTTGTACCTTTATAAAAATTGCATTGCATTTTTCAAAGTGTTGAAAAACATAGTGTGTTTTTCAACGTGGTGAAAAACAAACTTTATTTTTCATAACTTTGAAAAAAATAACTCTTCTCCACCTGATAATTACTTGATATGGATCACATCATTATAACAAGGAGGAAAAGCATCGTGGGTTGCACCTTAGAGAAATCGACATGGCATTTTTCATATTGTTGAAAAACACAACTTATTTTTCAACACTTTGAAAAAATCAACTCTTCTCCACCTTATAATTACTTGATGTGGATCACATCATTACAACAAGGAGGAATAGTATCGTGGTTTGCACCTTGGTGAAATCAACATGGGATTTTTCAAAATGTTGAAAAACACACTTTATTTTTCAACACTTTGAAAAAAAAACAACTCTTCTCCACCTGATAATTACTTGATATGGATCACATCATTACAATAAGGAGGAAAAACATCGTGGTCGCACTCTGGTGAAATTGACATGGTGTTTTTCATATCATTAAAAACATAGTCTATTTTTCAAAGACTTTGAAAAAGAAACAACTCTTCTCCACCTGACAATTACTTGATGTGGATCACATCATTACAACATGGAGGAATAACATTATGGTTTCGCACCATTATAAAACTACATTACGCTTTTTCAAAGTGTTGAAAAACATAGTGTGTTTTTCAACGATTGAAAACAGAGTGTGTTTTTCAACGTACAAAACACACTATATTTTTCAGCACTATGGAAAAAAACAACTCTTCTCCACCTGATAATTACTTGATATGGATCACATCATTACAACAAGGAGGGAAAACATCGTGAGTTGCACCTTGGCGAAATCAACATGGTGTTTTTCATATTGTTGAAAAACACAGTTTATTTTTCAGCACTTTAAAAAAAAGAAACTCTTCTCCACCTAATAATTACTTGATGTGGATCACATCATTACAACAAAGGAGGAATAACATCGTGGTTTGCACCTTTATAAAAATGCATTGTGTTTTTCAAAGTCTTTGAAAAACACTCTATTTTTCAGCACTTTGAAAAAAACAACTCTTCTCCACCTGATAGTTACCTGATTTGATCTAGGTCGTTATAACAAGGAAAAATGCATCGTGATTTACACATTGTTATAAACAACATTACATTTTTCATATTGCTTTGAAAAACACAAATTGTTTTTCAACATGTCGAACAAACTCTATTTTTCAAAGACTTTGAAAAAGACAACTCTTTTCCACCCGATAATTACTTAATGTGGATTACATTGTTACAACTAGGAAGAAATGCATCATGATATACACCTTTATAAAAACCGCATTGCATTTTTCAAAGTGCTAAAAACACACTCTAATTTTCAACACTTTGAAAAAACAACTCTTCTCCCCGATAATTACTTGATTTGCATTGCATCCTTATAACAAGAAAAAAATGCATCATGATGTGCACCCTCACATACGTGTCAAAAATAAACTCTATATTTTAGCACTTTGAAAAAACAACTCTTTTCCACCGATAATTACTTAATTTGGATCAGATCGTTAGAACAAGGAAGAATTGTATCATGGTTTGCACCTTGTTATAAATAGTATTGCATTTTTCATATTGTTGAAAAATACAGTGTGTTTTTCAATGTATTTTTCAACATGTCGAAAAACACACTCTATTTTTCAAAGCACTTTGAAAAACAACTCTTCTCCACCTAATAATTTCTTGATTTGCATTGCATCGTTACAACAAGGAAAAAAATGCATTGTGACTCACACCTGTTATAAACAACATTGCATTTTTCATATTGTTGAAAAATAAACACAATGTGTTTTTCAACGTGTCAAAAAACAAACTCTATTTTTTAGCACTTTGAAAAAACAAACTCTTTTCCACTCAATAATTACTTAATGTGGATTGCATCGTTACAAGGAAGAAATGCATCATGGTTTGTACCTTGTTATAAACAACATTACATTTTTCAAAGTGTTGAAAAAACATAGTGTGTTTTTTAATGTGTTGAAAAACACACTTTATTTTTCAAAGCACTTTGAAAAAAACTCTTCTCCACCTAATAATTACTTGTTTTGATTGCATCGTGATTTACACCTTGTTATAAACAACATTAAATTTTTCATATTGCTAAAAAACATAGTGTGTTTTTCAACGTGTCGAAAAATAAACTCTATTTTTCAGCAATTTGAAAAAATAACTCTTTTCCACCCGATAATTACTTAATGTGGATTGCATCGTTACAACAAGGAAGAAATGCATCATGGTTTGCACCTTGTTATAAACAACATTACGTTTTTCATATTGCTAAAAAACACAGTGTGTTTTTCAACGTGTCGAAAAACACACTCTATTTTTTAGCACTTTGAAAAAGTCAACTCTTCTCCACTTGATAATTACTTGATGTGGATTGCATCATTACAACAAGGAAAAAATGCATTGCGTTTTTCATATTGCTAAAAAATACAGTGTGTTTTTCAACATGTCGAAAAACACAGTCTATTTTTCAACACTTTGAAAAAAGAAACTCTTTTCCACCTGATAATTACTTGATGTGGATTGCATCGTTACAACAAGGAAGAAATGCATCATGGTTTACACCTTGTTATAAACTCGAATTACGCTTTTAAAGTGTTGAAAAACAAATTGTGTTTTTCAACGTGTTGAAAAACACACTCTATTTTTCAAAGACTTTGAAAAAATGATGTGCCGTAATTAGCAGGTCATAACTTGTGCTTTGGGTGTCCATTTGAGTCCCTTTTTTAAAACCACATGTTTCAATGAGGCGAACACACCGGCCACAACCAACCCTACTAGTTAGAGCACGTTTCGACACATTTTGGGCCTAAAATTTGCCATCTTGAGGCCTAAAATTAGGATTTAATTTTTTTATTATTGGTAAATAGTTTTGAAGGGACTATACCCTGTTACAAAAAGGGCTCACCAGCCTGATATAACTATGAAGAAACTACAAAAAGGATCAAAATCCATATATAACAAGTGTTTAAAAGTAACCAGAGAGCAAAGTTACAACAAGAAGCAAAAAAAGGACACGAGATCACAACAAAAGCGCAAAAAAAGTAACAACGTCCCACAAAGAAAAAGATCACAAAAGAACAACATCTTTACCGAATCCGCTTGTAAGTGAGTGAGTCTATTTCTTGGATGCTCTTTCAATTCTGGACTGGATCGTTTATAGCGAGGTAAACAACGCTAGAGTGGTTATGTGTGTTGAGTCCAAGCATCCAACTGTGAAATGGTCATACTCCTCTCTTTCTCATTCCCCCAAATAGTTACAGGGATCCCACTTAGCATAGCAATGCTCCAAACTTGTTGCTCTAAAAAGTCACTTATGGCTTTAAAGATAGCCATGTTGTGTTCATGTCTATGTCTATCTTTAGCTCTCCCTAAATCCCAGTATCAGAGAGTTCAACTTCTTATATATATATATATATATATATATATATATTAGTAAATTGATCCTCGCCACATGTCATTCTCTTCATTAAAAATTCTTTTTCCCTTTCTACTTTTCCATACATTGAAGGTCCTTCTTCATCTGTTTCATCTCTTTCTCTAGGGCTTCTAGTCTATTAGGCACTTGAGACTCCTCCTGATGCAAGGCCTTTTCAATACCAACATTGCTGATATGAAGCAAGTTTTGAGAAACCTCCATCTCTTTGGAGCTTCTGAGAATCCTGCTAGTGAGAGGGGTGTCTGTTTTCATGGGGTTCTTGGTTTTGGACTTGGAAGGGGTGGAAAGAGTGGGAGTGGGAGCAGAGGAGGTGGTAGCGAGTGGCTCACTAGGAGCAATCGGGAAGCTAGGGAACTTGGCAACACAAAGCTTGTGCAATAGAAAGATAAGGCCTTGATGCAAAGGAATAGCACAGGAGTGCTTTTGAAAATCCAGAACAGAGTGCTGAAGGAGTTGAGAAGGTAATGCGGGAAATAGACCATGAAATTCCTTCTAAAATGGTTTTAAAAAACAAGGTGTTTAATAGGGACCGTTTTATAATGCCCTTCCAAGAGAAATATATCTAACCATCATATTCGTCACTTCATCATACGGCGTGGGAATAGAGCTTACCCTTATGCCCACAAAGAACAAACTCCAGCTCTTCACCCTCGTTGGAGAATTTCTTGGCCTCAACAACCCTGTCAATCCTCTTACTGAAAAAATGGTATCCCTCCGATTCGGGCCATTGCCTGTTGGCTCAAAGAATCCTCGTTGACAATAACCTTGTGCCCACCATACTTGACCCTCCTATCCTTCCAATCAGCAAAGTGAATCGAAATGTTCAGGTCATGACCCTGAATTCGTTCAATGAAATTTGAAATGCCTCCTTTGTGTAGGAGGTTCCAAAGTACCTCGTTATTCTTCCAGGCCGGGTCGTAACTCGGCTCCAATTGACACAGTGCCCCTCCCATTTTCTCCTTCTTCCTACAAATTCTGTAAATATCCTGCTCGAAACCCTCATAAGAGTCTGCTATTTTCTTATGATGTCCTGCTTTTTTGAAATACCTCCCACCTGTGCAAGGTTTAATGGCTTTAATGTGGCCATAAAAGGAGGATAAATCACACAAGTGAGATATTTCACCTCCGTTAAGACCCACTCTCCATGTCATAATTAAAATTACTCCACGTATGTAATTCCATTATTATCCACATTAATGCTAGTTTGAACCTCCTTAGGGATGTTGTTTACATTATCCCATATGGTAAGATTAATATTGATGCCCATATTGGCCAAAGTGTCCGCAACCTTATTCCCCTCCCTATAGGTATGTCTAATGATGATATTCTTGATATTTTGACAAATATTTCTTGCTTCCATAATGAAGTCCTTGATGGTCCAACTAGGAGGAGAAGTTTGGTTTAAATGATTGATGATATTAAGAGAGTCCCCTTCCAAAATTAAGTTCTGGATATCAAAATCTTTGGCAATCCTTAGCCCCCAAAGAGCAGCAAGGGCTTCAACATAATGATTCGTCTGAATCCCCATTTTACCAGCAAAAGCAACAACTAAACAACCTTTGTGATCCCTGATAACTCTTCCCCAACAACAAGACCAGGGTTACCCTTGGAAGCGCCATCAAAGTTGAGTTTATGCAGTTTCTCTCAGGAGGAATCCAATGGACCAAAGACCTATCAATGTTTGAGGTATTCCTAATCTGCAAACTAGCAGTTCCAATCTTCCAATTGGAAAGAATGTATTCTTCGTCAACAGGATACTTCTTATTTTTGGGGGGTTTGAATCTCCCAATATCATCTTTAACAACATGCCCAATCTTAGCAAAGTTGAGCTTGCAGTGTTGCTTGTTATTTCTGAAGATGATATCATTCCTATCTTTCCATATTCTCCAGATAATATGGGGCATGATCAGTTTCCAAAGTCTTCTCACAACACAATGTTTAAAAGGAGGAAAAATTAAGTTGTCGTTCATTTTTTCCCTATTTTAGGGCATTAGTTAATTTTACTTTATTAGTTGCATTATGATTTGGAAAGTTGGCAATTCCTCTAATTTAGGCATGTAGAAGATGCATGGCAATTTTTGTGCTCGTACGAATAAACATGAAAACTTATTAAGAATAGCAGGTTCTAGTAAATTGCTAAAAATAGTAATTTCCACCACCTAGAGTAGATTTAGTCAAAGTTAGTTAGATTTTGCTTGGAAACTCAAGTTGGGAGTTGTTTTCTATTTAGGAAACATTGTAATTCATGATTCAATAACAAAGAAGGAGATCTATTTTCTTTTGGAGTTCATATTATTTGTAGTATATTAAGTTTGTTTAGAATTTGGCTACATTAAAAATGCAACTCTTCTCCACCTTATAATTACTTGATTTTCATTAAATCATTACAACAAGGAAGAAATACATCATGGTTTGAACCTTGTTATAAACAACATTGCATTTTTCATATTGTTGAAAAATACAGTGTGTTTTTCAATGTGTTAAAAACCACAGTTTATTTTTCAGCACTTTGAAAAAAAACAACTCTTTTCCACTTGATAATTACTTGATGTGGATTGCATCGTTTCAACAAGGAAGAAATGCATCGTGGTTTGCACCTTTTATAAACAACATTATACTTTTTCATATTGTTGAAAAACAAAGTGTGTTTTTCAACGTGATGAAAAACACAATGTGTTTTTCAACAAGATGAAAAGAAAAAGGTTTAGCACATTATAATTACTAAATATTAATTACATCAATAAAAAAGGTGAAAAACCATCGTGGTTTGCACTTTGTTGAAAATTGCATTGCATTTTTCAAAGTGCATCGATTGTGGATCTCGATTTTCATACATGTTAGCCATATTTCGCCCTCGGGCAAAATATTTTATCGGCCACGACCCGCACGAAAAGAATCAGAGAAAACACGTTTAAATCTTGCAAACTGGTTGTAGAGGGACTCTACAATGGAATGATGGGGCTGCGAAAGTTTAAACGACCCTGTGTGAGAAGAAAGAGAAGAAACAACTCTATCATGCGAATCCGTGTCTTAAATCTATCGGCGATGAGACTTGGGTAGGCTCTAAAATAAAATAAAAGGAAGGGTCGGGAATGAGGTTGAGCAAGGCAAAAGAAGCAGAGGCTCAAGAAGAAGAAGCCGTGAAGATTCAAAGTCTTTGGGCTCAAAATAGTTTAGAAAGAGTCCAAAAATTGACTAAGTATGGAGGAGACAATGGAGAGAGCCACGTGTCAACGTGACACTTCTCAAAGTGCCAGGGCTCCACGTGTCCCAGGCCTAGCGGGGGGAGAGTCAACAGAAGTCAAAGGGTGGACCTCAAAAATATTAAGTATAGAAAACTCAACGGAAGCAACCACTTGTCAACTCGGCGCTCCTCCAAAAGTTAGTCTAAAGGCTATGAAAAAAAACAAATGGGCACGAGCTTGCCACGTAGCCCAGGATCCAAAAGGGTAAGAGGGGCCATTGAAAGGTCTAAGGATATGCAGAGGCTACCAAGTGTCTAAATGGCGCTGATTCAAGGATTGAAGAGAGAGAAGGTTCCCAAATGAGTGCAGTACTTCATCGTGTGTCTTAGACAAGAGATATGCCCCGCCAAGCAAAAGATTTAGCTAAAAAGTTGCAAAATGGGCCACAACTCCGCCCAAAGGAAAAAGTTAGTGTTTGGGCCCGAGTCAAGGCCAAAGCGGGGCATCGGAGGAAAAGGTGAAAATTTTCCTTTTGACAAAAAGGCACAAAGAAAAAATTGAAGTGCATCTCCCCAACCAACCAAAGGGTGCCACGTGTCCAGGCAAAGCTTCGGGGCCGCACGAGTTTTCTGAGTTTTGCATTTTTGTAAAAAGGGGCAAAAGGATAAATTATGGACCCACGAACCCGATTTTTGCTCTAATCTAGCTGCCACATGTCCCATATCAAAAGGGGACCCATTTTTCAAACTATTTTCCCATCCATTTGTACGAACCCGATACAAACTTCGAAGGGGCATATCTTTCGACTCAGGGCTTGAAATATTGCAAATTTGACACCATTGGAAGCATCTCGACGTCTTCTACACCATGGAAAGATAAAAAATCATTTTTCGAGCCTTGGTAGGTGAAAATGGAGAAACATCTTCGGGCCTTTAATACGTGAAATCTTATTTTGCTCTTCAACTACAGATCCGATTCGATTCGATCCATTGGGGAACCAAAAGCGACATATTGTGGGTGGATTTGTAGAAGGCATTGATATTCAATGGTTGAACTTTCAAAGCGGGATTCGATGCATATCTCATGGTGGTTGGAGCAAGATTCGATTTTTCCCTCTTCTCTCTCTCTTATTCTTTCTATATATTGTAACACTTCTCATTTTGGAAAAGAAGAGACATTCTAGGCATAGAGAAACTCTATCAAATTTGTTTCTTGATGCCATTTTTGAGCAGCGAACCTTCTCCTATGCCTGGAAAATGTATTTGTGCCTCTATTCTAGAAATGTAATGGTTTGTGCACCTTCTAGAGCAATAAAAACGTGTTTTTGTGGTGTTCTTCAACCCTTTGCATCATTTTGTTGTTTCTTCGTGCCTCTCCCTTCCAAATTTGTTTTTCTGTGCATGTATTTCACATTTGCAGGTGCAGGATGTTGTGTTTCATGGAGTTTAATGGAAAATTTGAAGATCTGGGTCATGTTACTTCTGTCTGACCTCCCTCATCTCCATTTTTTTGTTTCTTTCTCCCTCAATAGAATATCTCACTTCCTTTGCTGGTGTATCACCGCTTTAGTGTAGGCTCTATTTTTTCCTCTTTCTCTCTCCTTGGTTCCTTGGAATGGTTAGATTAGGTTAGATTTAGTTTGCCCTGCATTGGAGTAGCTCGTGGTAGATAGTTTAGGAAGAGGAACCAACCTTCTTTGGAGGATCATTCCCATTTGTAAGTCCCACACTTGGGGAATGATCAAATGTTATGTAAATCACACCAAATGACCCTGCCTTAGAAAAGTAGACCTATAACTCATTTGGGGGTGCTGTGATTTCACACTAACAGTTTTGGCACGCTGGTGGACAAAGGGGTCTTCACTTTATTTCATCAAGTTGATGTGTTCTTGGTGGGATTCAACCTTTTGAGGCACATGCAAGCACATCTGGCGACTCCATCTGGTCAAAAACCCATTCTCTGAGTTGCAGACCTTTTCCATCCATTTCCACTCATTTTCATCCATTTTCTTCTTCCATCTCTTTCATTTTCTCCCATTCCATGAGGTTGTGTAATCATGACTTCATTCCCTTCATGGAACTCACACTTACAAATAAATGCAATCCACCTCCAATGCATTTCCCAACTCCTCCAAATCAACATTATAATCAAATCCAGGATCATTATGCTTACCTATATGAGCAGAGTCAAAATCAGTTTGGCCATGGAGCTTATCAAGAACAAGGGGACACATACAATGGTGACAACTATGTGGAGAATGTTGGTTTCTGGAGAAGATCCAAAAATGGAGATTGGCATGGTGTAGATCAAGAGATACAACTCAAATGAAGTCATTCAGAATTGGTTGTAGGGCACCTTGTCCATGGGAAGGCCCTTTTCCAAGACATTACAACCCTTAAGAGAAGCTTGACTTCATGGTTGAAATGCTGCCCCAACTTGCACAATGGACTGAGGAGATATAGGCTTATGAGTTAGAGTCAAGACAACCTCGTCAATGGGTAAGTCCAACATCTCATAGCTTTTCTTTTTCTCTTTCTCAAGTGGCACCATCTCAACCCAAGCTCCAATTTCCAAGCTTCCCAGTTGTTGCCCCAAGTGTTGATTCCATTTCTCCATTCCCTAGTCTTCCACCCCATTTCATTTCTTCTCCCCTTTCCTTTCCCAAGCAGTCATTCCCTCCAAAGAAACAAGAAGTTTCATCTCCTCCCTCCACACCACAAACAATTGCAAAACTAGTTGAACCCCAACCTATTGCTCTCCCAAGTCCATGTTGGGAAAAGACTCAAGAATCTAATTAAAGAGAACAACAAGAAGAGGATCCCAACAGAGAAGAAATAATGACAATCTGAAGAGTTGGGCTACCAAATTTGGGATTACAAAGATCCCTTTGATGGTCAAACCAATAAAGGAGGTCAAGGTTGAAGAGCCAGTGGTGGTGATTGAAACTCAATTTTCCACGAGAGGAAGGAGAAGCTGCTCCAAATCCAAAAGAAGAGGAGTGCATTCCAGCTGAGGAGGAGAGTAATGCAACCCCAGAAGCTTTGAGCACAAAACAGGCCATAAAAGAACCTTTAGTTCTTCCTCTCACCTCATCTCTCTCGAACTCTAATGTTGAAGAAGAGTTTGATCTTTCAAACTCAATGTTTGAGAATGAGGGAAAACATGGTGAACAAGTTGCAGACCAAGAGGAAACCATGGAAGAGGTTGAACATTTACAACAGAACAACAATGAGGCAATTTATTTGTCTGATTTGGAGGACTGTTTTGATGGAGAAGAACCAGTTGAGTTTCTATTGTTTTCTCCTCCTTCATCCACCTTCCAAGCATATGAACCTACTTTGTCATGGAGGAGAGCATTCAATTGCAGCAGCCTACATTTTATAGCAGCCCTCTGGAATCAAGTTTGGGAGACTTAAACCTTCCATGCTCTTCACAGGAGGAAGAAAGGAAAGGGCAGAAAGATATCACCATTTCTCCCACGCCATTCATCTAAGAAGGTCCACAAGAAACTCCATTCTTGGAGTTGAAACTCAGAACAAGGGGCACATTCAAAGGATCAGACCATGCCCAATTAGGTACTTGGCTTCATTGGAGCTAAAGGAGAAGCTAGAACTAGTCATGCCTACTTCAGGGCATGAGGATGAATACCAAAGCACCAAGGGTCATCATCAATACCTCCAGGAGTCAAATGCAAGTCAGCTTGAGGAGGTATTTTCCATTAATGTTGATACCTTGATGATTTGGGTGGAGGACCACTTATTGTTAGTTTTTCACTCATACAGGAAACTATATTTAGTGTCAAATCATTTGCATGGCTGCCCCTCTTGAGAAAGGGAAGCTACTTCTCCCTGCCTGTAGCAGCTTTGTTTAGCATTCTTTCTCTGTGGTTAGTGTAGAGAGAGTAGACTTTGTTTCCAAAGAGAAGAAGTGCTTATGCACACACTCGCATGTCTCATTGAGGCATGTATGATTTAGTCTCGTATATAAGTTTTATTCACATTGCTCCAAAGGTGCATAAAGCCAGGCTCTTCAGTGTTCATCACAGGGAAACTCATAGTTACTGTAATAGTTGTCATCTTCAAAAGAAAACAAATGTAGAGCAACTAAATTCATTTCAAAACAGATCCATTTTAGGGACATATGAAAGTCCTAGAGTTAAAACAATTTTCTACTCTCAGAAATTCCATTTCCAAGATTTCCTTATGAAAATTGAGAGTGCAGCACTGTGGACTCGGTCGACAAAACATAGAAAAGGCATACATTAGGCTCGCAAAGTGGCTCGGGATCGATCTTCAAAAGTTTAGATCAATTTTTATTTATCAGGAAGACTCCATACCCAATAGATGCTTCAAGGCCATTGGTCTCTTCATCTAGTAGGTAGATGTTCCCGTGAGTCACCAAATTGTTATCCATATTTCACCCCTCGGGTAAAATATTGGATCGGCCATGACCCCACATGGAAAGAATCGAGAAAACATGTTTAAATCTTTGCAAACTAGTTCTGAGAGGGACTCTACAATGGAATGATGGGGCCTATGAAAGTTTAAGCGACGACTGTGCAAGAAGAAAAGAAGAAAGAGAGGCTCTGCTCATTTCCACGTGAATCCGTGTCTTAAATCTATTTGACAAACTCAGGAAAGCTCTAAAATTAAAAAAAAAGGAAGGGTCGGGGAAGGAGGCCGAGTAGTGTCAGAAGAACCAAAGGCTCGAGAAGAAGAAGCAAGTGAAGATTCAAAGTCTTTGGGCTCAAAATAGTTCAGAAAGAGTTCAAAAATCGACTAAGTATGGAAGGAGACAAATGGAGAGAGCCACGTGTGTCCGCGATGCTTCTTCAAAGTTGAAATCCAAAAGGAGAGGCTCGAACAAGCACCAGGGCTCCAAGTATCCTAGGCCCAACGAGGGGAGAGTCAACATAATTCAAAGGGCGGACCTCAAAAATATTAAGTATAGAAAACTCGGTGGAGCGGCCAGCCACTCGGCTCGGCGCTCCTCCAAAAGTTAGTCCAAAGGCGGAAAAACAAATGGGCACAAGCTCGCCACGTAGCCTAGGATCCGAAAGGGTAAGAGGGGCCGTTGAAAGGTCTAAGGATCTGCGGAGGCTGCCTAGTGTCTAAATGGCACTAATTCAAGGATTGAAGAGAGAGAAGGTTCCCAAACAGGCGCCGCAGCTATCGCGTGTCCCGAGGTTAAGAGATATGCCTGGGGAAAGTTAAAAGATTTAGCTCAAAAAAAGTTACGAAATGGGCCGTGAACTTCACCCAAAGGAAAAAGTCAGTGTTTGGGCCCAAGTCAAGGCCAAAGCGGGGCGTCGGAGGAAAAGGTGAAAAATTTCCTTTTGATAAGAATGCACAAAGAAAAATTGAAGTGCATCTCCCAACCAACCAAATGGTGCCACGTGTCCAAAGCGGAGCTTCGGGGCTACGAGAGTTTTCGAGTTTTGCGTTTTTTGCGAAAAGGGGAAAAAGGATAAATTACGGACCCACGAACCTATTTTTGCTCTAATATAGCTGCCACGTGTCCCATATCAAAAGGGGACCCATTTTTCAAATTGTTTTCCCATCCATTTGTATGGACTCGATACAAACTTTGAAGGGGCATATCTTTCGACTCAGGGCTCAAAATATTGCAAATTTGACACCGTTGGAAGCATCTCGACGTCTTCTACACCATGGAAAGATAAAAAATCATTTTTTCGGGCCTTGGTAGGTGAAAAATGGAGAAACATCTTTGGGCCTTTAATGTAGGATCTTCTTACTCTTCAACTACCAGATCCGATTCGATTCGATCCGTTGGGAACCAGAAGCGACATATTGTGGGTGGATTTGTAGAAGGCATTGATATTTAGTGGTTGAAATTTCAAAGTGGGATTCGATGCGTATCTCATGGTGGTTGGAGCAGGATTTGATTTTTCCCTCTTCTCTCTCTCTCTTATTCTTTCTATATATTGTAACACTTCTCATTTTGGAAAAGGAGAGACATTCTAGGCATAGAGAAACTCTGTCAAATTTGTTTCTCGACACCATTTTTGAGTAGCGAACCTTCTCCTACCCTGACAAATGTATTTGTGCCTCTATTCCAGAAATGTAATGGTCTATGCACCTTCTAGAGTAATAAAAATGTGTTTTTGTGGTGTTCTTCAACCCTTTGCATCGTTTTGTTGTTTCTTCGTGCCTCTCCCTTCAGATTTGTTTTTCATGTGCATGTATTTCACATTTACAAGTGTAGGATGTTGTGTTTCATGGAGTTTAATGGTGAATTTGAAGATCTGGGCCGTGTTACTTCTATTTGACCTCCCTCATCTCCATTTTTCTATTTCTTTCTCCCTCAACAGAATATCTCACTTCCTTTGCTGGTGTATCACCACTTTAGTGTAGGCTCTATTTTTCCCTCTTTCTCTCTCCTTGGTTCCTTGGAATGGTTAGATTAGGTTATATTTAGCTTGCTTTTATTGGAGTAGCTTGTAGCAGGTAGTTTAGGAAGAGGAACCAACCTTCTCTGGAGGATCATTCCCATTTGCGAGTCCCATAGCTTGGGGAATGATCTAATGTTATGTAAATCACACCAAATGACCCGCCTTAGAAAAGTAAACTTGACCACTCATTTGGGGGTCTTTGTGATTTTGCACTAACAATACCTTCACTCATTTTGCACATATGCATGTGGGTAAAAAGATCATGTGTCATGTGTTGCCATAAAGCACATCGCCCTCATCAGAAAGGATGAATCTCACCGAAACCATGATGTGACGCACAAATATTGTTTGACGTGGGAGACATGACATTTGGGCTTGACGTGGTGAGACATATGCATAATTGAAATATTGTTTTATGTGGTTTACGGTCAACTATATTGAATAATTTTTGATGTGTGCAGATGAAATTAGTCTCAAAACTTTATACGTAACCTTCTCCCTTTACAAATGCCTCTAGTCTTGCAAGCACAAATGTCTCAAAACACCTATATAAAAGAGGGTATTCAAATGCAAGGAAAACAACAATTTACAATAGTGGTTTATTGACGAAGTGACATCAATTTACAGAAAGAGGATTGTAAGTGCAATTTAGATATTAAAATTGCTTGACTAAATTCTAGGTGTCTATAATCATACTAGTGTTAATTACCAAATTTTAATTATACATGGACCTTGTTAAACATTTTTACAAACTTATACATTTAAAACATTTTTCTACATTTTAAAACATTTTAAAACATTTTTAAACATTGTTAACTCGATAGATTGACTAGCTCATCGTGCTTGTTCCTTGAAGAGGTTTTAACATGATGGCAAGAGTCAAGATATGATGATCCTTAATTAACTCCATGAGCTTCCCATTTCACATTTGAATATGATGACACCCCTTTTAACTTCACATTGAAAGCCACTCCTTGAATTTCAAGATGTGAGCACATTGCCAAGTATTAAATTTCAAGATGTGAGCACATCGTGAAGTATTGATTGAGCACATCGCCAAGTATTGAATTTTAAGATGTGAGCTCGAGATGAATACCATCACTACTCTTGAATAGGAGCTGAAAAATGTTGTCAATAATCGGGAGAAATTTTGGACCGTATAGGAATAATGTTGGACATGGGTGCCCATGGAAGGACAAAGCGCTTGGCGCTAGAGACTTCTACTGGGCACCCGTGACTACACAAATAGTCATAATCTATATTTTATTATGTCACACAAATGTCACACATATTCCATGTTGATCACCTATGTGTCATTATTTGATCACTAAGGATACTTGTAACTTGTAAAATAGATATCACCTATAAAAACCCACAAACCGCATCAAATCCGGAAAAAACAAAGCTTTAGAACGGGAGTCAAATTAACACCAATGATAACCCGATATAGTGAAATTAAAACTGAGCGGTACATTACATCTCATACTCCATGTAATTTTAGTTAGTATGTGAAATAATCATGCCCTAGCATGTGTGTCAGCAATCGCACTTTATAGTGGGTTGTAAAGCTAGATGTAAGCATGTAATAGAATGTGTGGATGGAATAAAGAACTTCCCCTTTCTATGCTATGCATGCAGAAAATGTAGTCCCTTCTCCCTTGAATGGATGCTAGATGGATGCCTTGAAGTGATTTAGGTGCCTTTGGATGCAAGCTTAGGTGATGATAACATATGCTCGGTGTTTAGTCCTTTATTTTGAACCTATAAAAGAAGAGAACGAATGTATTCAAAGTCTTGTATATGATAAATCAGAGAAAAGAGTGCATAAGTATGTAAAAGTATGTCAAAGTGTGTAAAAGGAAAGTTTTCACCTAATGTAAAAGATTGTAAAAGGATAGAAAAGTGTCCTGAAATTCTATGTAGAGTGAGTTTTTGGGTGATCTCATGTCAAGTGTGATTTTTTGGGTGATCTCATGTCAAGTGCGAGTTTTTGGGCAATCTCGGGACAAATAGCAAGTGTTAGGGAGAGAGGTCTAGTGTTACTCTCCTTCCATGACTCTGCCTGATAAGTACACTGCATATGGTGTGTTCCTACTTTGTTCTGTTATCCCCGATTTGTTACGAATGTATTAATTATTCTAATTAAAGTTGATGGTAGAAGATTGCATGCCTGTTGTTTGTTAGATAATTGTGTGTGTATTGCAAAATAGTTCTATAACTTGTTGTGGAACTGGGCTGATATGAGAAATTGATGGTATCTGCCCCTAGGAAATTAGTGCCCAGGGGAGGACACAGGCACTCAGCGCTACCGTGTGAGCCCAGGTGTTGGTGTCTGTGTTGTGCTGAGGACCCAAGTTAGGTTCTAGGTCATTCTATAATTGTGATCTTGTTCTTAGGTGTTGTAGATCTTAGTTGTTGTATGGGGTGATTTTTCACCTAGTGTATGCCCCCCTCTTTTAGGGTGCATGCACCATTAGTAGGAGTATACAAAACAAAAGAGAAGACTTGATACTAAACCAATGTGGATACCTACAGAGGGTAGGGGATGTGAATGATATAAACTAAGGCACATGGAAACAAAGTGGCTAGATACATGTGTTAGTAGGAAAAGTAGCAAATATGTCATAGAAAAACAATGTAACAAGTAAACTGCATTGCGATTTTCAAAGTGTTGAAAAACACAGTGTGTTTTACAACGTGCTGAAAATAACACTGTGTGTTTTAAAAATATGAAGAAAAAAAGTTTAGCACATGCTAATTACTTAATATTGATTACTTCAGTCCAAAAAGGTGGAAATGTATTGTGGTTTGCACCTCATTGAAAACCGCATTGCGTGTTTCAAAGTGCTGAAAAACATAGTGTGTTTTGCAACATCTTTGAAAAAACACTGTTTTTTTCACCATATTGCAAAAAGAATATAATTTCTCCACATGCTAATTACTTAATATTGATTACATAAGTCCAAAAATGTGGAAAATCATCGTGGTTCTTACCTTGTTGAAAACCACATTACGTCTTTCAAAGTACTAAAAACACAATGTGTTTTTCAACGTGCTGAAAATCACACCGTGTTTCAACAAGATGAAAATTAAAATGGTTTAGAAAATTCTAATTACTTAATATCAATTACATCAGTCCAAAAAGGTGGGAAATCTTCGTGGTTTGCACCTTGTTGAAAATTGAATGCGTCTTTCAAAGTGTTGAAAAATATAGTGTGTTTTTCAACATGCTGAAAAATACATTGTGTTTTTTTAACAAGGTGTGAAGAACATAAGTTATCCACATGCTAATTACTTAATATCAATTACTTCAGTCAAAAAGGTGGAAAAGCATCTTGGTTTGCACCTTGTTGAAAACCGCATGCATGTTTCAAAGTCTTTGAAAAATACAACTTTTTTTTCAACATGCTAAAAAAAAAACATTGTGTTTTCAACAAGGTACAAAGCACATAAGTTCTCCACATTCTAATTACTTAATATTGATTACATCAGTTCAAAAATGTGGGAAATCTTCGTGGTTTTCACCTTGTTGAAAATCGCATTGCATCTTTCAAAGTGTTGAAAAACACAGTGTGTTTTTAACATACTTGAAAAATACATTGTGTTTTTGAATAAGGTGCATAGCACACAAGTTATCCACATGATAATTAATTAATATTGATTAAATCATTTCAAAAAGGTAGAAAAACATCATGGTTTTCACCTTCTTGAAAAATACATTGTGATTTTCAAAGTGTTGAAAAAAACATAGTGTGTTTTTCAACATGTTGAAAAAAACATTGTGTTTTTCAACATCTTGAATAAAACACTTGTGTTTTTCAACAAGGTGAAAAGCACATAAATTCTCCACATGATAATTATTTAATATTGATTACTTCGTTCCAAAAAGGTGGAAAATCATTGTGGTTTGCACCTTGTTGAAAACCGCATTGCATGTTTCAAAGTGCTGAAAAACATAGTGTGTTTTTCAACATGTTGAAAAAAACATTGTGTTTTTCAATAAGGTGAAAAACACATAAGTTCTCCACATGATAATTACTTAATATTTATTACATGAGTCCAAAAATGTGGAAAAGCATCGTGGTTTGCACCTTGTTGAAAACCACATTGCGTCTTTCAAAGTACTAAAAAACACAGTGTGTTTTTCAACATCTTTGAAAATCACATGTGTGTCTCAACAAGACGAAAAGCATAAAGGTTTAACAAATGATAATTACTTAATATTGATTACATCAGTCCAAAAAGGTGGAAAATCTTTGTGGTTTGTACCTTGTTGAAAATTACATTGCGTCTTTCAAAGTGTTGAAAAACATAGTGTGTTTTTCAACATCTTTAAGAAAAAAAATGCTTGTGTGTTTTTAATAAGGTGCAAAACACAAGTATCATCTTGGTGAGACTTGGATCAAAATGTATGATCCTAAAATGTAAAGGATTATTCAATATTTCTGGTGCTTACATGTTTTCCTCCTAACTCCTTACAGAGCTCCCGAAATTAGTTGTAGAAGTCAAGGTTCACAATTTGACTGCTCATTCCTTGCACCTGAAAACCCGTTGTTGAATAGACTATCCCTAAATGATAATTTTTTTCCTAAATCTTCCTAAACTACTTCCAACACCTTCAATACTTTCAAATACCACCTTTAGATACTTAATACCTTTTCATAACCCTCCTGGAGGATGCACACATGCTTGAAATGGCCAAAATTGGCCTTTCTAGGATTGATGGAGAATTATTCTTTTATTACACTTCAATGAATGGAATAATGGACCTTGTTAAACATTTTTAAAAACTTATACATGTTTACCCAATGCAATAGGAATACCTTTAAGGAAAAGGTGATCATGACACATGAGGTAGGATATCCCAAAGAGATTCAAGAAGATTTGGGAGCAAGATTTCACAATGTGGCTTGGTTTTTATGGTTTAAGTTTTGAATTATTTGGTTAGTCAATTCACATGACAACATATCCATACGAATTTAATCCTCTTACCCTTTTAGGATTAAAAATCCTCCTTGAATGGAATAAGATTTAAGATGTTCATACACTTCTTTCTCATGTCCCTCTCATGAGAATATGTGACTTCTTGATCCTTCACACATGATGGTCCTAGATGCCTCAATAGCCTGACTAGCTCATTTTTATTTATTTCTCAAAGAGATTAGGACACAATGGTAGAGTCGAGATATGATGATCATCAATTAACTCCTTGAACCTCACTTTTCACCTTTGAACATGATGATCTCTTATTCATCTCATAGGAAAATGTCACTAAGTGGAAGCATGCTTATGATGTCTGGACACCCTCTTTCTCTATTGCTCCTCATGGTTTACTCCTCTTGATAGAAGGATTAAAACCTAAATGAAACTTGGAGGAATGTCCGAGAATGAATTCCATGTTCTTGACATACACACTATACTGAAACACTACAAATTCCACCTCCCTGACTTGCAAGATGTGAGTTCATTACCAAACATTGATTAAGTGTTTAGAAACACTCTCATAAAATATGCATTATTTTTAGACTGAGATTATTTCCACCATCACTCATGGTGGCTCTTCTCTTATCATGCTCCTGATGTCCATTCCCTTGATGATTTGAATCTCGATGAAGCTCTTGATGTTTTAGATCTTTCACAAACCTCATGATGCAGGGGCATCAAAGAAAGAGGTTATAAGAATGTCCAAATTTCTTATCATCATGTTTATGAAATAAAGAAGTCATGAGAAGGGATATAATGTGAAAAACCAAGTGCTAGTTGAAGCCAAAATGCTCATAATTTCAAATTAGAGGTTTTTCCTCCAAGTCAAAAATTCAAAATCTCTAAGTATGTAAAAAGTGACAAATATAGTTTCTAAGGTGTTTTGAAGGCTTTATAAGGTATGTGACTATTTAGATATGTTATGTTAAGTCTTAAAGTGGGTATGATACAATAAAATGTTGTCAAACAATGTAAATTACCTCATTATGGATGCATGGGCATGTGAAAGGTCCTAGTGAGTCATAGGGATAGTTAGGGTTGATGAGAGGAGAGAGATATGGGGAGAAAGAATCAAGTTAGAGGATTCATTCCTCAAGGAGGAGGAACTGAGGGGAGAGGCAAAGAGAGAATTTTGTATGTAAAGCTATAGACTATTAAATAAACTTTATTCTAAATTGCATATGGATCTCCTTCTTGTACATTGTTGAGATTTCCCTTGATGTTGTGGTTGAGGCCTATGATTCTATTGATGGGTATATAGAATTATTTGTTTCTTCATAGACATTTCATGGAAGTTAAATAGTGGCACTCTGTTTCAACATGTAAATTCCTAAATAGAAAATGTAAATGTGTATTGTTGTATGTTTGGGGTATATTAGAATGTGAATATGGAAGAGTATTTTCTTTGAAAAAAACCACGTGATGAGGGATGTGGAGCTCTGCTACTTGAGTTTTAGAATTGAACAAGTTGTTATTATGTGTTCCATGCATGAATCTCTAAGAGAATGTGGATTGATACAGTGAAAAACTGATTGAAGGAGTTACTTTGCATGTGTGTGGGAACCATTAGACTTGAAAAAAGGGGTAAGAAGACTATTCTCATAAGTATTTTCCTTTGATTGAAGAATAAAATCATAGGTAAGCCATTATGTTGACTGTGACTATGTATTGGTGTACAAATTTAGTATCCTGGGTAGAGGTAGGAAGAAGTATTGAATTCAGTAAGAAGAGTAGAGGAATATTGTTTTAAAAGGTTACTTTTGATGCTTTTAAGGTCAAACAATGCAGATAATGTTTGTGTTATTATCTATCCTAAATATAACTAGAGGTTAAATAGACAAACCCTACTGAGACATTCCTATAGCTACAAGTCAAATGATGATCTAGAAGATTAACTAGTGCAAGAACCTTCACTACTAAGATAGAAACAAAGGAATAGTTGGGACCATTCATGTGTCCAAAATTCTAGGTTTAAAAATGATTATAACTCTTTTTACAAGCTTATTTGCTTTCTCAGTTGAAGGCATGGTACAACTAGTGCTTAGGTTTTTAAAACCCAAATCAAGGAATTTAGACCCCAAATTTTCAAGAATTTTAGGTCCTTGAAAGGAATATGAAGAATTTTAAGTTTTCTTTGGTAAAATAGTGATATCATTAACACCCAATTGGCATGGTAGTTATAATCACAATTTTAAGACCTAAAGGGAGCTATTTTTGCATATTTGAGCCTATAGAGCTTGTTGGAAAGACTTCTCAAAACATGATACTAATGAGAATGATTGAAATTGGTTGCTATGAGTTGATGAATGCATGCAAATGTGTTGGAGCTCTACATCACCTCATGATGTTTCAAATCCTTCACAAACCTCATGATGACCATTCCCTTGATTCTTTGAATCGATAAAAACTTACATATGTGTTTTAATTTATTATGTGTTATAAGGAATTGCATGAGTCCATAAATTTGAGCAATTGTTGCTACCTTTAGGAGTTGTGATGTTTATAAAATATAGTTTTGACACATCTAAAACTCCTAAAAATGTCAATAACCAATCAAGAAGACCCCAAAACCTAAACAATGACTATATTCTTTCACAAAACAAATATCGATTGTAGAATTTAAACTCTAAAAACTTTAGGTTGAATGTTGAAATCCTGAAAAATACATATGTACTGACCAAATTAAAATATGAAAAACTATCTTCTAAATTGTGCAAGATGGAGTTGTGAGACTAGTTCCATAAGGTGCAGAGTGACCCTAATTTATTATATTTACTAAAATAAATTTAAAGTATAAGTTTTTCTTTTATTATTATTTCAAAGAAAAACTTAAACCATTTATTTTAGTAAATATATCCCTCCCATAAACACATATACCACATAGCAAACAGGAACATGAGTGCATTATAACATGCTTTTGTTATAGCACGAATGCATTATAACACGCTCGCATTTTAGGATTGGTAATTACCAATCCTAGAAATCCATAACGCACTTCACACTTTCTCAAAATGCGCTCATGTTTCACTTAAAATCATAAATTTGCCCATTTTTGGTCCCCCATCTCCGTGCACTTTCCCAAATATTTGCTAGATGAATTATTTGTTGTGTATTTCATGAAACTTCACCTACTCTATAGTTATCATAAAATTTGAATCAAATATGAGGATATATAAGATATATTTTGGAACCCATAAGGGCCATATGAAATTAAATAGTGATGTCTTTTGGCCTTACAAATACACAATCTACATTTTAGAGTTTAATGAACTCCATCTTTCAACCATTTCTACAAAAACAATCATCATATTCAGAGTTCTTATTCCTCTCTACTAGTGATGGTGCATATGAAGGATGAGACTTGGGGCATGTGTCTAGACTAAAAATAACTCAACAAGTACTCCATCAAAGATAAGTTCCTAGTGCTTCTAGTTGATGATTTTCTCTGATAATTTACATGGTGTTGTTTATTTCATGAATAATGACCTATTCTTTTGATATCATCAAATTAGAATTGAAGGAAAGGATAGACATAAGATATCTTTTAATACATATGAGTTCCACTATCAATTTATGCCTAAAAAATTCATCATCTACATTTTTTCTTTCAACCATTTATTAGAAATTCCTATTAATGTTTTTTTATGAAATTTTAATACAACAAAACATGGAGGAATACTTAGATCATGTGAATCAAGTATTTAATAATCTTAAACAACATCATCTTTAAGCCGACCTTCTAAACTTGATTTTGGAGTCAAGGATGTCAATTATTTAGGTCACATTGTTTGTCATAAAGGAATGAAGGTGTAACCTCACAAGATCAAGACCATGGTAAAATAGTTATTGCCTAGACCATTCAAATACCTATGGGGATTATTAGGGCTCACAAGTGATTATCATTGTTTTGTACAGAATTGTGGTAGTATAAAAACACCACTGATAGATTTATTGAAGAAGAACTCCTTCTATGGGATTGAAGAATCCATTGGGGTATTTGAGAAGTTGAAGGAGGCCATGTGCACCACCCTTGCTCTAGCTACCCTATACTTTTCCAAAACCTTCATTATTTAATGTAATGTTTCGAGTATGGAATGTAGACAATGTTGATGCAAGAGGGATGACCCATTGCATTTAAAAGCATCTAAATCAAAAGTAAGATTTTTTGAATCCCATTTATGAGAAGGATGTGATGGTTCTCCTTCATACGATAAAAAAATGGTGACCATATTTTATGGAAAGCACTTTAAAGGGAAGATAGATTTGAATAGTCTAAAATACTTCTTGGAGCATATATTTTCATCATAAGAAAAATAAAAATGGATCATGTAGATATTGTTGTAGAAATTACTCCATATCAAAGAATTTCTTTCTTGTGAAAGAGCCAAAGGCTCAGATGTGCACAACACAAAATGGGCGTCAATCAACTTCATTATTTTACTTGAATGTAAGCATTACATATATAGTGTGAATATCTTTGATAAAAAAGGAATCGACACTTATTATTTTATCCCTTACATTTCTCATTCTATTCCATACATCTCTCTCTTATTCTCTCCTAAATATTTTCACTCAACCTATCTTCTACGTGAGTTGCATTTTCAACTCATTATTATTCACACACAAATATTAAACTATCTCTTACAATAGTATTGGTCACCATGTGAGCATTAATACATTTATTTCCTAACATTCCCCCAAGTGCGAACATGTGGAGGGGAATCAAACATCTATATCACCCCACAAGTTTAATGTCAGATTTGGTCGAGAATGCACCCAGTACAAAATATGTGATTAGTACATTGAATCGGAGAGATTTATTACATTGAAGATCATTCAAGATCTTGTTTTATTGAAAATTTTACCTTTAAGGACTTATTTTACACTTTCAACAAAAATTGATTGACGCTCTAAAAAGACATAAATAACGACTCAAGTCACAAAACTATCAACTATAAACACAAAAAAATAACTATGATCGACAAACAACAAATATTAAAAAGAAAATACAAAAATCAAAATTTTTATTTAAATAAAACTAATCTAGACTTATACAAAAAGAAAACTAAACTTATACGAAACAAACAATATAATAACAAATTTAAAATTATAACATATAATAATAATAAAACTTAAAACCTAAAGTCTATAAATCTAAATACCACGAACCATTAAATTTTGCTGTCCAAATTGACTGGTCACGACGTCAACCAAAGGTAATTTATTAAAAATCATAAAATCAAATGGAATGGGCCCATTTTTCTTAACTTTTTTGTCAAAGTTAGTGGTGGGAGTTAGACGACAAACATGGGTCTGCACTGTAAGCATTAACTGCCCCCAAGTGCGTTGCCCCGTTGGCAAGAAAGATAGCTCATGAGTATTAATTTTTACAGGTTTGAATCAATGTAGGATCTCACACGTACTTTGATCCTCCGACACTGACAAAACTCTCTTAGGCGGTCCTTTCCCTGCCACATCATATTTTTGCATGGTCATCTATGTGTTGCATGCATGTTTTAAGGGGAGTGCACCATACATAGGTGAAAATTGAGTGGAGGGTAGCCACTTCCTAATGTTTTTTTTTTTTATTAAGGGCAAATAGTTTTGAAGGGACTATACCCTATATACAAAAGGGCTCAAAAGCCAGATAGTAAAGATGAGAGAAGCAGCCCAGAGAAGGGCAAAACAGTCAACCAAGAAAGGCTCAACAGCCAGATATTACAATATAGGTGAAAAATGGATCTAAACATACAGAGATCCAGAACAAAGAAGGCAAGATAAAAAAGAAGCCAAAAGAGAAACAGAATAAAGAGCTCCACCAAAAAACAGCTCCAGAACCGCCCGATGATAGCCAGATCGCAGCCAAAAAATAGCAACACAACTGCCTGTTACTTGATTGCTCTGTCTATCTTGGTCTTGATGGCCTGCAGTGACATGAAAAAGCGTAGCAGTGGCTGAGAGGGTCTTACATATATGCTTGGGAGATTGCAATGTCCCTATTCTCTTTAGGGCCCCATATGTCTTCATTGATTCCACTTAAACTGCAAACACTGTGGACATGTTGTTCAATGAAGTTATAGATGCTTTTGAGGGCTAGACAGAATGCAGTCATTGCGGCTTTTAGCATTCCCTAATCTGCCATCAAGGGACTGCAGTTTCTTGAAGATTTCATCAATCACCCCCTCCTCCTCCTCACTTTGAAGGATCCTTTTACCCTTGGCTCTCTCCATGTTTTTTAGAGCCCCTTTGAGCTCTTGAATCTCCTTCTCCAATCTGTTAACCTTATCCAGCAAATCTTCTGCTTTGGGCTCCTCCACCGGCATGCTAATATGCAGAAGGTTTTCAGCTAGTTCCAAGTCCTTGTGGCTCCTTAGGACTCGTTGGGAAGCAGGGATTTTAGCTTTGAGGCTCTTGCTTTTCTTGCTGGGGCCAACATCTTCATTCTTTCTTTTTAGCAGGGGTGGAGTGGGAGCAGTATGGGCAGGTGAAGGTATGAAGGAGGGAGGTGGGATAGGGTTCATGGGAGGGCAGCTGGAAAAATGGCGGTGAATCAGGAGGATAAGGCCCTGGTGTAGAGGGACTGACCCTAGAGTGATTTTGAACTTCTCTTATAGATTTCTCCAGGGAGTTAACCAGATAATGAGGAAAGCTAATAATGTTATTTCTACGAAAATGATTCACAAAATTAGTATTTAGGGAAATTAGTATTTTTCCAAATTTTTCTTAAAAATAAGAAGAATCATAAGTTTAGGAGGATATTTTAAGGCAAGATCATATTGAGGGGGCTGCTGCTCCTATTTTTATTCAACTTTGATGACAAAATAAATTTAAGGAGCAATCTCATGTTGGCCTATGTGGATAGATCATCCCATAGTTAATTTATTTTTATCCACAATAAAAAAACATAATCTCCTCCTGAAAAAAATAGAGCGGCGTACTACATAAGGAGACCTCTTCCAGCGACTCAAATGGGTAGGGAGTTGGAAATGTTTGTTTACGCATTCTATTTTTTAGGCCATCTGTCCTCAAAGCATTGGTTCTAGATGTTTTCCCCTCTAAATACACTTCCCTCTAGCGAGAATTAATTGGAAAACATGGGACCCCATTTCTTAATTTATCCTAAAAATACTCTGTAGCACCTACTAATTTTTTTTTTTTTGCATTGCCCCCAACATGGGATCGCGGTCTTAGGGAAACATGAAATTTTAGAATATTTTCCTAAAAACAAAGAGCACCACTTTTGTAGGAGGAGAGTTTAAGGAAGTGGTCCTATGGGAAGGGAATTCTTATTATTTCTTAGCAGTGCTAAAGAATAATTTTTGGGAATTTTTTAAACAAGTGTGGTCACATGGTATAAAAGGATTTTGAGAGCATGTTGTATTTTTCAGGAGATATATGTAAAATTGTTATATTTTAATTTGTAATAAAAAATTGAAACAAATTTGATCATTGAATAATTGACATTTGGCAATATATCTTGCTAAAATATAGAAGCAGGTGTGGGAAACTTCCAGCCCCTCCTTTCTTTCATCTGCTTAAACTCTCCTCCTAAAAAATAAAATATTCTAAATTTTCCTATTTGCTTAAATTTTATTGTTCACGGGCACCTTTGAACAATAATAGAACAACAACCCCCCATAGGACCGCTTGCCTAAGGGGATGGTAAAAAGTGGGGGCTAAAAGCTTTTTTACCATGAGACCACTTTCACTCTAAATTTTTTTATACCAAGAGACCAATTTTACTATAAATACTCCTGAAATTACTCTCCACACCAGCGAAGAAATTTTAGGAGCCCCCTTTCTATGGGACCACTAAAAGGGGATGGTAAAAGGGGGGCTAAAAGTTCCCCCCACCCACTTCTATTTTGTAGGAATCTTTTATGCCAAATGTCAATTTATAAATGAGCATATTTGATTTAGAATTTTATTGCAAATTAAAATATAACATTTTTAAATATCTTCCCTAAAAAATTGCAGCATACTCTAAAAAAACTTTTATACTATGAAACTATTTTTACTATAAATACTCCTAAAATTACTCTCAACATGAGCTAAGAAAATTTAGGAGCCCCCCTCTCATAGGACCGCTTCCTAAGATTTTGGAAATTTTCTTATTGTGTGGTAAATGCACCAAACAAAATTATCTTTTCATATAACCAACACATGATTCTAGAGAGAGATGAATGCTATTTCTTTTAATGAGAAAAAATCTAACAAGTACATGTAATAGGAAAAGAATAGCCTATAGTTCTACATTTATCTTACATCCATTGTATATTTTCTCTCTATTTTTAATACTCACTAAAAGAAGTAGGATATATAAGTAGGCTCTAGAATTGTAACATTTTAGGGATAAAAATGAAATACAATCATATGGAAGCTAACACATGAATCATTGAGTATTGACATTGTGAATACCAAAAGGTAATAAGGAGTAGGTAGATAACACAATGAGCTTATATATAAGTTGTAAAGAATGAGAAATCGTTCCACTGATGTGGTGGGAAAAATATTAATCTTGACACTGATTGTCATGGTTAGGGAAACACTAACAAAGAAATAAACTTCCCTATCTTTGAACCAAATCCATTTACTTCTCGGGGTTTAAAGCTTGACAACACCATTATTAGAAAAAAAATGATTCATGCGATCCTATGAATATTGCAAACACATCAACCTCTTCTATAATCGATTCTGAATATGAATATACAGATGGAAATTAATAAACACCAAACACTCTTGACCCCTATATGGCACCTACATAATTTAATTGGCACTCGAAATTTATTGTCACTGTCATATAACACCAATTTGAGTATAACCCTTTTATAAGAATCCTTTGAACTTGAAGGTTTAATAAAAGAAATGGTCTCGTATAGTAAAAGGAGGACTTATCCCTTGCAATAAAATGTAATGTACCTTTCTTTAACTTTTTCATTCTATATTCTAAATTGGTCTAAAAGCATCCAACAAAATTTTAGTGTCACAAATATTTTCTTCTCTTTTAAATTATAAAGCACCAAATCATTACACTTCGTTTTTGTCCAGGTCCTTTTTTACTTTTTGGAAAAAGTTTTTTTCAAATGTTCTACACTTAGCCACCAATGAGCTTAGGGTAGGGTGCACAACATGGAAACTATCATCTTCCTCATTTTTTCCATCTTGAGCTCTGACATCAATTTTCATGTTGAGAGAATTCTTATTGTAGACACCTAAAATTGGTATCCCTACCCTTTTTGCCCACATGCGCATATTTTATTAGGATCCTATCTAGGTCCCCTTTTAATTAAATACATCCCCTTAATTTAATTAAAATTCCCATCCCATCACCTTTAATTAATTAAATTAATTAACTCATATTAATTAATTAATTAATATCCACATCATATCATGCCCTAATCCACTTTCTATTTAGGATGCTTTTATCCTAAATCCCTATCCTATGCTTTTTCCTAGATTTCTTCCTATCTATTTTTATGCCCTAACTACCCATGATTTATCCCCAAGCAATATAATCCTTCACCTAAGCTTTAAAACACCCTTACAACTCTTAAAAACACGAAATCACGCCAAAAACACAAAAGCTAGCCCATTAGGGAAACTTTCCCGTGGTCGGTGGCGACCGACTCATCTTCATCGACCCTATAAAACTAATTTAAACCTTTAGAAAAGGGATAAAAATCATATGCATGTGAACTTTAGAGCTTTCTCGTGACTTGTGAATTGACTCGTGCTTGAGCATTCCTACAACAGTTACATACCTCCCGAATCTTCTTGGAACGTGCTTACATCGCTCACGATCATCCTTTATGAGACTTATCATTATTTTTGTGTTGCCTTATCAGTAGACACAAAAATATGCACATTAAACAATATTTAGACTTATCTTATACTACTATTTAGAAGGTTCTCAAGTGTACAAAGTACTAATTAATCCCACCTTTTGGCCACCTTTTTCTTATCTTTTATTTTGTCTTTCTCGTGTATTTCTCAATACCTATCAGCCCATTTCATGACCTTTTCAACATTCTAGCCTAAAATCAGGGTGCCCCAGCCTGATTAGGGCACCCCGAGGCACCATGGTCCCATTCAGGTGCCTCGGTCTATGCACAACCTCTTTCGCTTCTTTTTGGGTCACTTCTAGTTGTTGGTCATCCTTATCTTCTTCTTAGTCATCCTTGTCGGGATTAATTATGAAATTAAGCTTGAGAGCCCTATAAATATAAAGTTATAAGACCATAATGAGGGTCCTAGGTCATTGCATCTTATCACTACTATCACTCCATCTAGGGTTTTATCCATTGCATCACTTGAATCCACATAGTGACATGCATTCAAGCTTGTAGATCTGCATAACACACACTTCATAGGCGTAGGGATTCCATTCTATTCCATGCACACATGCTACTTACATTTCTATAGCTATTATTGCTCACTACTTCACAAAGTGCGATTGACATGAGACACTTAGGGAATGACACACACACCGGAACTACATCGAGTGCAGTAATGTAGTGCAACACTCAATAATAAGTCCACTAGTTTGAAGGTTGAGGTCATTCCGACCCATTTATATGCATCTTTCATTTTTCTAGGGTTGGATACTTCTCCTTACATTGTGGGTCATTCTCCAGTTCATCCAATGAATCTAGCGTGACAGATGGGAAGTACTCAGAGACATTTAGTGACCATACCAGATTGAGGTTTTGAGCATTTACAATGTTTCGAGAGCCCATATTGCGAGACCGGGGCACCTTGAGGAACCCTAAGTACACTCTCGAGATGCCTGTGTCATCTCGCAGCCGACCCAGATCTATCCTTCACGGGGTCCCCGAGGGTTTGTTTGCACTTCCAGATTCAATTTCCAGATCGTGATAGTCTCCTATTATCAATTGAGTCTATTCCTTACTCTTCTCTTGCACATTAGGGTTTCATTTTATCTAGAATAGTTTATTTACATTTATCTCATATTGTTTTAGTTCATTTACAACATTTTAGTCCTCTTAATTAGATTAACATTAATACCCTAGATATCCCCTTAGGCCATCTAGAGAAAAACACCTTATTTTTGTTAATCACTTATTCAACTTTTATAAAATTATCTTTGTATTGCTTGTGTCTAATCTTTGCTAGTTTAGATCAGCTTATGTAACACCCAAATCTCCCTCAACAACATTTTTTTCCATCTTCTTCACTTGCAGGTCTCCCATTTCATCCTTTTGACCTTGGCCTTACCCAACTTTTTCTACGGTCGTCATCGACCCACCTAATCATTTGCCGACTAGGGTCCTGTTTGTCATATATCTCGGCCCAAATCATTGTTTTATGTCATTTTCTCTACCTCTCTATCCTGAGATCATTCTCGTTGTGTAATCTCCTAACATCCGTAGATGCTGTTTACCCCCAATATACACTCGGGCTCTTACAAGCCTACATATTCCTTTTGTTGTTTAGATCTTCTCTCCCAAGTCATCGTTGACCTACCTCTACATAGTACGGGTCATCCAACTTCAACTCAAACCAGAGTAACCTTTCATTTACGTTATTTCAATCAAATCGAATCTTAATTATTCTCATATTCAATAATACTTTTGTTTCTACACAATATCTATTATTTCATCCTTTATTTTTCCTCTTCTTTGAAACAAGTTTAACATCCGTGAAAGGAAGGTCATACTTCTTAGAGTGTTTTGTTGGGAAACCCCGCATATCCCATCTAATCAACCTCCCTTTTCAATTTGTCTTATTTGCGAGTTATCACTACAAAGAAGGATCAACTATTTGGTGCATGTTCATCCATCACGCCATGTAATAGTACTATAAACCCGCCATGTTATGAGTTGCTAGTTGCTTTCATTACTAGTTCATTCATATGATTAGGAACAAAGAAACTTCTCCAACATTTTTGGCACACTCGGTGGGACCACCCTTTAGGTGATCCCTTTCTTTTCTATCTTCTTGCTTCTTTTTTCTTCTACTAACACTATAGTGTGAGGCCCTACTTCTTGCTCTTGTGTTGGTTCGGCCAAAAGCTTTATCTAGGTTTTCCTCTTTTTCCTTATTTTCTCTTTTCTGCATGTACTTCCCCTTCATATGTGTGTCCTCATCGAAATATCACACTTTGATTTGGTTTTAAAAAGAGTCTTTCTTTTCTACATCTTACTTAGTTTAATTAGGGGTTTACTTGCTGCATTTCACATTCCTCACACATAACCTAAAACTCACAAATCAATCAACACATAAAAAAACATCCTACTCGGTAGTATGATTGGGATTTCATCACTCAACAAGAAACCGTTCAAGACTCTACCAAGCCAAAACAAACCTAAAACTAGACATAGAATGCCTTCTCTTAGGTACCCTGTTGTCCATCCCTTTTTCTTTTCCACATTTTTCTTAATTAAAAACAATAAAAATAAATGTTTGCTTGACTCGCTTGATTTAAAATGGAACACAATTATGCCCTAAACGATTCTGCATGAACCATAATTGATATCTCATGCGTATCTCCTTCTAGCCCCATTCACAACTTCTTTCTCTGTAGATCACACCAACCAGTAAAATCTATCCCACCACCTTGGACCACCCCTGCTTCATCTGAAATCCCCATGCCTATCACATATATTGACATCCCCATCCCTCATATATCGATCTTCCCATCCAATCCCAACCATCTTATCATGTTTCTCCTCCCTGATATCTTACATCCCCTCAACCAATACGATCTTCACCACTCCCCGACATCTTTAGACAACCCTTTCCTAACCCACCACCAACAAACCCATCTTCATCAACCCCACCAAAAAAATATAACCCATATTCATCAACCCCACCAAAAAAATATAACCCATCTTCATCAACCCCACCAAACAAATATAACCCATTTTCAATCAACACCATACATCGGACACCTACTTCGTATCTACCCCACTTATCTCATCATCACCTACTCCCATCCTTGATATTGTGCCCATGGATCTTTTAAGAGCTATCCCCATATCAACCATATCCACCACCTTGATTTGTACCTCTTCTCTCATATCTACATCCAGTCCTTCTCTTACCACATCCTCATCTTCTCTCCCACATCCTTTGAAGAATATTGGAGAGCACTACATCTGCATAGTAACCACGGGTGATCCTCCTCTGTTTCATCTATAAAACCAAACATTTATTCACCTTCCTTAGACCAAATCATGTAAAAATTGCTACCCTCATCAACCATAACATCACCTTCAGATCCACCAATCAAAATTATTGTCATTCCTACCAAGGGTACTCCTTCACAAACCAAATCTAAAAACCTTGGTACCCTTCCACAACGATCCCTTGTGCACCCTCACAAGAAGATAGACTTTCCTCGATGAAGATCAAACCTACATCATCCATCTTGGGGCCACATCCATCTATCCTAGGACCATCTCCTTTATCACGATCAATCAACCAATCCAAATCTAAACAATCTGACTCCCTCTTAGGACCAACTCCTTCATCAAGAACACTCCCATCCACTAACCAGTCCAAAACAAAATCATCCAATCCTTCTTCTTTCTAGGGCCACCGTACGTACCTAAAATTGTAGGATATTGCACCGTCGAACAATGTTACACGTGCCCCAATGATGATACACAGCCTCCTCACAAGGTGTTCGGGATCTAGAAAATCTCTCCAAGTATACATTAACATCCCATATGCCCCACTCACCTCCGTATGCTTTATTTTGCTATTTTCCCCTCTTTTCCTTTACGTTTTGGTCTTGAATTGAAAGCGCCACCGCTTAGGGGCAGCAAAGTCCTTCATGCATTTTCCAGAATGTTTCTTTTAACGTGACTCGCGTAAATTTTCAACTTTTACCAACCGTTTCATCCGTTTTTGCTTGTATTTATGATTCTGGTTCCCTGTAATAGTGTTTCTCCATTGTTTATTGTAAAAGAGTTCAAATTGGATTTCACCTTTGGGTAAATGGGAATTCTATAAATAGCTGGTTGGTTTTCAAGCAAATGGCCCCTCAAAATTACCTCTCATCTTCTCATTTCAATAGTTTAGTCCTTCAGTTCTTGTTTAGGAATTCAATAGTTTTCATTTGTTGCATGCATAGCTAGTCTTGTTTTGCTGTTTAGAAGCCACATGATCTTCTTGTTTTAATGTTATTATTGTTTCATACAATCAATTGAAGTAGGATAGTTTCATTTTTAGTCTGAAGCCATTAGAGTTGCAGGTTTTGTTCATCAAGAAGGATAGTTTGTGTTCTATATGTTTTTGAGTTGCATGACTCTTAATAATTCCCACTAGGAATTACATAAGCCAAGCTCTGTTCTCTTGTGCTATCCCTCTCCTACTCACATTGTATTCGGTCTACATCAAAAGCTACCATTGTTCCAATACCTACTCCTATTAATGCTAGCATTACACGCTTTTCTAGATTCACGTGAGCATGAAGGAACGAGGTGACCACACTGAGGGGACGAAGCCACACATAATCGGATTCGCCACTGTTATGCAAAATCCAGGTTCAAGCTATCAAAGTTCTAGTTAAAACATATCAAATCGAGTAGTGAATCATTTCATTTTAGTTAGTCTCACATTCGATATTATTGGGGAAGCTGTGGGGACTGATAGTTTATGAGAAACTATGATTCATTCCTCACTTCTGAGGTAAGATCGGGGGTCTTTTCAAATAGATTAGATCAGTTATTTAGTTATTTAGAATAGATTCACAACTACACAGACAAACAACTATACTCAACTACCTTGTTTGTTTTAAATTCTGTTATTAGATTAGTTTTCATTTTTCTAGATATATTAAATAGTTGTTATCTTAATTCTATCAAAAATACAAAAAAAGAGAGTTTATATATGTTGTGGATATACTTTGCATAATTAGTTTACTTTGCTTTAGTTAGATCTATATTATTTCTTTTGTATGACAATCATGGGACCTAGGGAGCCCAGAGAATACATATTCAAACCAATCGTGCCTCAACCCAACTTTGTTGCAGCAATAACTGACATAGACCAAAATATCAGAATTCAGGTCTTCCAAGCAACAACGGACCTACAAGAAATCAGCGCACAACTGAGAGGACTAAACATAGAAGACGACAAAGCACATACATTTTGGTCAAACCAGCCAAACTACATATTACCCTAGATAAATATCTCGCATGACTGTAGAAGGGCTTGAAAGAGAGCAAACATTCGGTTGTGATCCTTTGGTCCCATAACCTGCACGCGGAGACATTCTCACTGACATAGACACTAGCTTAAGAATTCAAGTTGCAGAACGCCTGTAAGGTACTCTGAGAAGATTGCACAACTTTTAGTTCTAAATATAGAGGCCAAAAAGGCATACGACTACTAGATACTAGGGATTAGGGATTGATTCTGCACATGACCATAGGAGGTCCACAACAACCATGAATCTATGGTTGTGATCCACAGGTCCCACAACCCAATGGGCCCACAGGACAATCAGACGTTGATGCTGGTTTATGCACATTAGTATTTAGATCCTCTCCACTTCCACCAACCATTATCACACAATTATCCTCACTAGACATAACAGCTAATCTAGCTAAGGATTTCTCGGACTAGCACTGGAGAATCAACCATAGAATCCACTATATATTTTCCTTCCATTTTCATGACCTTGTCGGGAGACATATACGAAGCCCCCATAGGTTATCTTTCCGTATCCCACAACCTATAGATCAGATCATGCCAGAGCTCGATATTGATTGGAGCCTTCGAGCAGTCATCCTCGTCGACCGATCTATCATGCCAGTTTAGGTTAGGAGGGCCTTCTTTGCCTTAGATTCACAGATTCCATTAGTGCATGTCGAAGACATAAGATTGCCTAATTAGTTTGTCTATACCCCACGTATATTCCATCCCCACCGGCTATCTCGGCATGACCTCGGGAGGTCGGGTGCGAGGAAGAGTTACTTGTAGATTCCCATGCTCACTTGTCACTTTTCCATCGTACAAAATTGGTGAACCCGACATGAATCAAACAATTTTTTCATCTTTTCCACCTCGTTAGCCTTCGCATCAGCTTCACCAACAAAATTGGTGAAACTGACATGAAACTAACTGGTTTTCCTCTTTTTTATTCTTTCATCCACCTTCGCTCTTTCCCATTATTCTGTGGGTATTCATATACCCCCCGAATATGTCGGGATTCGATGCATATGGCAGACCTCTCCTAGGTCTTGAGGCATACTATGATCAATTGAATAGACAACCATCACCCTCACTCTCAGCATGGGGTGATAACTATTCAAGCTAACCGGTTTTAACACAAAATCCACCTCAAAGGACTAGATATAGTTCTCATTTCCAAATAGAGGAGTTGGATTAGCTCACTCAAACACAACAACAAGAGCCTTTAGGCTCGAACAAAATGACTCTCACTAGAGAATCTGTTTCATCTCCTCAAAGCGCGTTGCTTAGACCGCAAATCAATGTAGACAATAAGATCCATATCTTTTTTTAGATGATGAACATTTAGCGCGTTATGCTAGAAGTGAACAATGCTCTCGGAGTATGTACCCACCTATAGGAAGTTTACAAACACAACCCGAGGTCTCTTTTCAAGAAAACACCTCCATGCCGCTACCTATAGGAAATGCCCTCGGTGAAACTTGGCAAGGAAACGATCAATTCATAGCAGGTACCATATGCCTATACAACCTTAGGGTATACAACAAACACCACTAAGGAAAAATACTATGACTTCACCAAATGAAGTCATCTCAACTTTAGTAGAAAAAGTTAGAGGGTTAGAACTTGCTCAAGCAAGTCAAAATTCTCAATTCATGCGGAAATTCCAATCCTCCACATCATCCTAGCCAAGTAGACCTCCTCACAGGAACATGCACGTTGGGCATGCCTCCTCAATATTCACAATAAACGCCAACTAGAACTGTATTTTCTAATGCCGTTCTAGTGGAAAATATGATACCTCCCGGCTTAGTACAAAACAATCCATTCCTGAACAATGCCCCTCCATACTTAAACATGTATTCCAAATCACCACAAGGAGATATGTTCTCTTCTCCCGGCATGTTCACTCAACCACAAGGATTTCCTTATGCCCCTGCAAATACATATGCTGCGCCATATCAACAACCCATTCCACCTCCACCCCTCACAGCACTATCGATGGTCAAAATCTATGCGATAGGAACTTATTTAGAATATTTGAAAGAACCCTTAGACTTCACCATATGAAGCGTCATGCTTCCAAGACCTCTTCCTGATTTGCCCAAATACAAAGGGGAGGGAGACCCGAATGCACATATCAAGGCCTATGCCACAACCATTCGAGAACTGTTCCTTGGGATGGAGTTGTTGCTAAAATATTTCCCAAAACCTTAGAGGGTATCACCCTTGATTGGTATTACTGAGAATACCAGGAAGCCTCAAGACATTCATTTAAACAACTCGTTTGATTTCATCAAGGTGTTCGACATGAACAAACTATTGAGAACAGGAATCAGGGAATTCTTGCATATTAAGCAAGAACACAATGAATATGTTGCTCATTTCATCCAAAGATGGCGTACAATCCTCTATTCTTCAACAAGTGCTCCAAACATGGACCAGATGGAACTCGTGATTTATTTCTTCATTCTCTCAAGAGAGAGAAATAAAGGAAGAAGTCTAGAAGTTCCCACTAAGGAATTACGATGAAGTACTTGAGAGTGCCCTCCGAATAGATCAAGCTGCAATAGATAGCGGTCGTAAGACGTATGGAACAAATGGGAGGTTAATCATCCCCAACCAAAATACTATGACTTATCCTATTACCACAAATGTCAATCAAGGACCTAAAATCCTTAACAAAAATCATGGCATAACAACAGATGGAGTAACTGACCAAGCAAAAAAGGCAAATGTTGTAAATGCTCCACCACCGGTTAACAATCAACGAAACAACAATTTTACCTCGACAATCAACTCGGTGGATTTTAATCATCCACAACAACAAAAACAACAAAAAGGTAAATCCGGACACGGGTCCAAGTCAAAACTCAACTAGATATCGTAACCAAAGGCAAAAATGCAAAACTTTAATCCTAATAGTCAACGGTTTAATCATTGTTGTGGACCACAACACATGCCAAACCAACAACCTAGGAATTACAATCCCAACTTGTATTGTGGTTTCCACAAAGTTTGAGGCCATGACACTAGGACTTTGCCATGATTACAATAAGTTCATGCAATGTCCAGAAGACTATCGCGATTGGGTCCTCTCCATACATGACATTATCTTATTCTATCTAGCTCATCTCATCCAATCATGTCAACCAATTTTATCCATCATCTTCTCCTCCTATGACCGCCTTCGTGGCCATATCTGTGCTTCCCTTGGGAGCACCATGGCTCTATCTAAGGCCCACCCTCATGGCTGTATGATCTCATCCTAAAATCACTTTAGTAACTATTACTCTTGTTTTCTCAAGGAGACATGTACTTACTCAAGCTTCATGGTCCTTATCTAACTTATCCTAAACTTGAATTTGTCTCGACCAAACCTTTTTACCTATCTTCTTCCCCAAAATCCCCTATCATAGACAAGTGGGGTCTCGGTCTCATTAATCCTCGATCTTCACAACAACATCATTCCATCATCACTGCAACTAAATATTTCACTAAGTGGGTGGAAGTAATTCCACTCACTTCAACTAAATATGGTCTAATCATTAACTTTATCTACTAAGTACATCATTTTCGCTTTGGCATTCCTCACAAGCTCATCATGGACAATGGAAAGTCCTTTAAAAACAAAGATATTAAGAAGCTTTATGATTCATTTAACATCCAAATCAAATTCTCTTCTCCATAATATCCTTAAGCTAACGGCCAAGCCAAAGCCACTAATAAAACTCTTTAAAAATTCTTGCGAAAACTATTGACCCGATTAGGACGTGACTGTAATCTTCATCTCCCTTTCTTTCTCTCGAGCTTATTAGACTAGCACTCATCCTTCAATGGGGCTACCCCTTTTCACTTGTGTACGGTTCTGAAGTCATTCTCCCTCTCGAAGTTCAATTTCCATCTTTGTGTGTGTCCTTTTGTGACTTCATCGCGTGATGAAGACTATCGCCAAACACGCCTGAAGCACAACTTGAGTTACTAGATGAGCATCACCTTCTTGCTCTTAAACACCATCATGTCTATCAAGAGCACATTAAATGTGTTTACAATAAACACATCAAAGAACTCAAATTTAATGTTGACAACCTTGTTCTTCAATAAAATTAGAATGTCACTACTCTGGAAAGGAGCCAACATAGAAAGTTTTCCCCTAACTAGATTGGACCATACATTATCATACATAAGTATGGGTTGGGAGCCTATCAATTGGCCTCCTTTAATGGTAAACTAGAAGTGGAACCTCTTAACGCATTGCACTTGTGACCATTTTACTATTAGTGTGTCTTCCAGTGAGCTCTTAGTCATATTCTTAGATCATCCCTCCATCAATATCCTCTTCCATCTTTCATTGTAGTGATTTGGAATTATGTGGTTATCCGTCACTTTCCTAGATGTGACCCTAAATATGAGCACCACGGCTCTGCTTTCATAAGATATTCCTTATGGACGGAGTTTTCCCTTTTGCATTCAATTTTAAAGCTTTTTAACTTAGTTTCAAAGTTTTTTATTTATTTTAAGTTTTAGATTAGTTTCAAGTTTCCTAGATCAATTTCAAGTTTTCTAGTTTAATTTCAAGATTTATAGAGTACTTTCAAGCTTTTAAGATTAGCTTCTCAAGTTTTTTAGATTAGTTTCTCAAGCTTTTAGATTAATTTCAAAGTTTTAGAGTAATTTTCAAAGTTTTATAGATCAATTTCCATTTTTAAATTTTTTTTCAACTAGATTAGTAGTAGAATTTGTGTTTTCATGCTTTTTCAGGGTATAACGAGGTGAAGCCATGTCAAAATTCCTCAAAATACCAAAGATTGAACTTTTTCAAGAAATCTTCTCAAAATAAAATTCATTAAAGCATTTAGATATGTTAGAAAAGGACTAGTTTTCTAAAAATGAATACCCTAAATTCTTGGTAACTTTTTGCTCTAAATTTATGTTGGCATTGTGTAGAGCTCCTCAATACCTTTCCAACGCAAAAAAAAAAAGAGTCATTTCGAGGTCGGGAGCAAAAGTTATGGCCTCCGAAGATAGTTTGAGCATCTACAGGAAAAGGTGCATGTGCATGACTATGAGTGCTTGTGCCTCATACTGAAGTGCCCATGCATCATTTATTGTGTGAAAATGATAGAGGGGTGCACTGTGCATGAACTGTGAGTGTCTGTTCATTAATTTGAGCTCATGTGCATGATTGTGAGCCCTCTGTGCACTAAGAGGGGTGCCTGTGCATCAAGGTAAATTTTCTCAAATTCTAGAATTTCAATTTTATGATTCTATCAGTTTTTAAGGGTTTTTAGATGTTTCTTTTGTCAAATAATTGATTTTTAGAATAATATTTCTAGAAAAATTGTCCTAGGGTTTGGATTTGAGTAAATTGGGTCGGGGTTGATGAATGATTATGTTTTCATACTTTAATTGAGTTTGGAATAGAGTTTGTATGCTCTTTTCTTACACCTAGTGTGATCTTGAGAATCAAAAGCACCTCTAAACCACTTTTTACTTCTTGGGAGTAAGTAGGAACAATCATCATTCATTTTGTGCTTAAGAGAATAAACCTTCATTTTTGGCATGTGCTTGATCTTTTAGTTTAAGATCTTTTTCACTTGATAAATAATCAAGGCTAAAATTTGTGTATGCTCTTCCCTTGCACCTAGTGTGATCTTGGGAATCAAAATTTTAGTTTTTCATTAAGAAGCACTTGGATTAATTGGGAATAAATCTTGTTTTTGCAAAGTTTGATGGTAGTTAGTTGATTTGAAAACATTTTTTCATTGCTATTTTCCTATGATATTGTGAATCTTTTTGGAACTACTAACCATTTGTGTGAAGGACCTAATGCTAGTCAAAGAAAGGAGGACCTAAACAATTTTTCTAACTACACGTGTGCTTGTAGGTTGCCAAAGGTGGACAAAACCACATTACTTAATCCAAAAGATTAAAAATACACCACTATACAAAACACTTGATTTGCAGGTTGGTTAAGAGATAAATCTCGTCCATTCAACTAGACATAACCCCTTTGGCATAAGCCTTAAGCTACAAAAATGGGGGTGGTCTAGAACCCTAAAGTAGTTCACACAAGAGGGAACCTTGTGAACGAAATAGGAAAGTGCTCCACACTACCGACTTGTCTAGTACGCCTTGGTGAGATTAGAGTCAAAGATATTCGTATCGCGACCCCAGTGAAAGTATAACTAAATGCACTTTGGTACTCATTATACTAAAGGGGTAAAGTAAATACGAGATACTCCTTAGGAAACCAAGGTAAATGAGCTCGCTTAGATATCTTGTGACACCTAGAGAGAGAACCACCGAAGCTTTCCGACTTAGAGCCAATTTTGTCTTAGATAGTATACTTGAGAGCTCTCACAAAGTTTCTACTTTATTAGATTCTAACTCTTGTTATTTGAACAAGAGAAAGAATATTTTAAAGTTGGGGCCACGTGACATTTCATCATGAAATCTTACTTAGTGTACTTTTCTCTAGTTTTTCATTTGTCTTAAGGCAAGGCAAAACTTTGGCAAAGTATACTTAGTTTGTTTTAACCTCATTTAGTCTATCCCTTTGTTCCCTTGTTGCCCATTTTGGGACAAAAGAGTAAACAACATATACCGGATACCACTAGATATCACGTGTCCACCACTTTTTATTCTACTTACACACTAGGTCAGAATGCTGGAGCAAGTGTTGAAAGTGTGCATGGTACGTACTCACGATCTAGTAGGCCCCTTGTCTCAAAACCCATATTTGAGACTTATTATCATCATAGTTAGGTGATTTCATCCTTTGTCTTCTTTTGAGTTGTTACATTGCCCACATTATAGCCATATAATTGAGATATTTACATCTTATTTCCATTGTGAAATTAGGCCTAAATCTCTATATTGTAGAGTTATGTTGTTCGCATGCATAAAAATTTCTTGTTATACTTAGACGTAGTTTTTACATCCTAGCTTTGTCTTGAGTTTTGTAAGTGTTGAGGTTACTTTGTTAGCATCACTATAATGCCATTTTGATACTAAAATCTTGCTTTCTTACAAAGCTTGATTACGTGTCCAAATAGCATTGTTACATTGCTCACATTTGTATCGTCCATTTTACAAGACTTAGACTTTGTTAGTGTTTAGAAACTTGGTTTTTAGTATATCTTGTTAGAAGGTCACATCAACATTATCTTATCATTTAGGCCTTGTTTGTTCAAACTTGACCTAACTGGTGATATTGTGTTGTCACTATTTGGTTTCAAACCTATCTAGATAAATTTTAGGGAATAAACTATTTGTTGTGACTAAATTTTGAGTATTATACATCATTGTATTGTTCTAGAAAAACTTGTGTCATATATTACCTTGCTAGGGTAGCTTATTCTTTAATTCTTAGGTTCACATTGACCTATTGAATTTGTGGCTATTTTATAGTCACCATTTTTGTGATGACATTAGGTCATTACGTTTTGCACAAAATTTGACTAAGGTCCTTTTTTAGTAAACCTTAGTGGAAATATTTTCATTGTATACCTCCTATTCTAAGTAATGCCTACTATGAGAATGGGATCCTGAAAGATTAGAAGCCAATATATTTGGAGGTGACAACCCTCTTTTAGAGGATAATCTCATGGTTGACCATAGTGGTGGAGAAGAGGATTCTCCTCGTATGAATCTAGAACTTCATTCCCTACCAATTTTTTTGACGATTACATTTTCAAAACAAACATGAAGTTCTTATGCATGTTATGGAACTAGGAGCTAAGTTACCTCCCAAGTGGACCCTTCTCTCTTTCGTTTCGACATGGTTCGAGGGGGAGAAGAAGTGGAACCATCCTCATCACACTCTTAATGAAATATTAAACCCAAGTCATGCCTCTACTTCTAGACGACAAAATAATGAGGAGTACCTTTTGAAAATGATGGGGACTATCACATACCTATAATTAGGGTTCATTGTGAAGACCATGAAGAACATGTTCATCATGCACAACCTCCCCTAATGAAGATTGTCATGAAATACCTATTCAAGAGGTGACGTTAGAACAACAGGTCCAAGCCCTCACTCGCCAATTGGCAAGTTTGGCATCACATATACAAAAGGAACAACCAAAAGTTTTGAAACAAGCTATACCAAAGGAAAACCAAAAGCTTCATTTTATGAGTTCCCAATAAACACTCCTCGACATGGGAGGCACAAAGAGATCCTTATGAAGAGATTCTCACAAAAATAGGGGTGGGAATACACCTAGATTTAATCCTTCATATAGGCCTATGCCACCCACATGCAAGATCCACTTTTCAATCAAGAGTGGTCAACTATGAAGAACACCCTTCAAGCATTACAAGAGGGCCAAACCAGTAATAATAACAAGAAGTACCGGTTTGATGAGTTATGTCCCTACCCATTTGACAAAGCCATGCTACAAGTACCTTTCCCAAGACACTTTGATTTTCCAAAATTTGACAAGTATAAGGGAAAAGGTGACCCTCGTGACCATATTAAAGATTTTTATATGGCATGTCAAGAGGTGGCATTCAAGTGACAATTATCTTATGTGCCTCTTTCCACGAAGTTTGGGAGAAACGATGCTAGAATGGTTTGTACACATCCCTAAGGGATCCATATCAACATGGCTAGAACTAGCAAGAAAGTTTTGTACGACACTTCTCTTTTAATATAGAAAATGATGTTCACCATGTTAGATCTCTGCAATGCCAACAATGAAACAATGAAAACTTCACTGTGTTTTTACAAAGATGGAGAGGGTTAGCTAGCCGCTTTCCTTGCTCCATACCTAAAAAAGTAGTTGATAGGCATATTTGTTCCCAACCTCCATCCTAGACATTACGTTCCACTTGCAAATGCATTGTGGCAACACATTTGAAGAGGTAATAGAAAAAGGGAGTCAAATTGAAAAGGCATTGTTAGCTAGGGGGACTCTAAAACCTTTCTCCCATGAATCATAATGATTCCAAGACTAACGAAAACCAAAGTTTGTTCCTAATAAGAACAAAAATGTTGTTAATGATGGAATAGTTGACAATAAAAGAGTACAAGCCATTCAAAACTACACACCTTTGAAGCTCGCAAAGGAGCTCCACCTATGGAGTATAAGCGTCATACTTTCACTCCTCTATTTGACTCAATGTCATCAATACTAAAACAACTAGAGGTAGTTAATATGGTTAGATATCCTGAAACTACGCCTTATGAGGATGATGTGCCTAAGCCATCATGGTTTAGAGATAATGAATATTTCCAATTCCACCGTGTTAAAGGTCACAAAACAGATAAGTGTTTGAAGTTACAACACTACATCCAAGACTTAATCAAAGTGGCGATGTGGAGATGGATTCATCCACTCCTAAAAAATCCCCCAATACAAAGACTTTTCCTAAACATAATCAAGACAAGAATGCTAATTATGTGTCTAATGAGGAGAATCATTTTGATGCTCTCTGGTCATTGGTTGTGTAGATACACCGTTGAACATGTCAACACACAAACCCCCGTGATATCCCCTAGACTATCTATGTCTAGGCATGTGCCTGATAAAGACTGATTATATCATGCAGTTCGCACATACTTATGACAAGTAAGGAACCTAGGTTTCTACATTCCTATCAAAGGATGCCTATCACAACTAGACCTCGTTTGATTCTTCACGCTAAAGAACATTCGCTCACTTACCTCTTCCCCATCTTCAACTCATGGTAAGTTATTGTTCCTCCACTCTTCTTATGATTCGATCTAAAATATTATTCTGATTCTTCAAGATTCCAATCCCAATGATTCTCATCAAATTCTTATTCACTTCATTCGAATCTTAAGATTCCAATCTTCACACGAATTATTCACTCTAATGACATGACTCCTAAGTCACGCCCCAAGTCTCCTCATCTAATTTGGTTCTTCGTAGACCCCATTTCTCCCATTTCTCACCACCTCAACGACCCCCTTCTTCCATCGAAGAGCTCTTTCGACTCAAAGTCCTTCTAATCAATCATCCAAGTCAATCCCATGTCGTATTCATCCAATCAACCTCTTGTGGTAGAACAACTACCCACACTGATTGATTCATTTCAGAATGAAGAAGCCATTAGAGAATTTATGAGGGTACATGAAGACATTCCTCTAGAAGTTTACAAGCAAGAAACCTCTTTAGACCTCGATACATTCACATATTGGGAGGAAGAGATTGATCCTTTTTTAGAAAATAGAGGAAGACCCTAAGATCACGTTCATGTATTGGGAGGAAGAGATTGATGCCTTTTGTTAGAAAATAGAGGAAGACCCTAAGATCATCGAACATGATCCTCCTCTTATTCTTCCATCTTCACATTCTTCATTGGGTGATGAAATGCCTAGGTCTAGCATTGATCCATGACCTATCTTCTCATTACCTAATCATTCTTTATCTATCAAGATTCCTCCATCGCAATCTTACCTTGGGTCACCACCTAGTAGCCCATCATATTCTTCTATATGTGGGCCACCTCCAAGTAGCCCCACATCATCTATATGTGGCTCACCTCCCTTGGTAGCCCATCTTCTTCTATATATGGCTCAGCATCCCTAAGTAGCCCCTCATCTTCGATCTATCTTGGGGACACGTCCTAAAACCCCTCATCTTCGATTCTTAGGCCATGTCCTAATATCCCATCATCTTCTATCTATGGGATGCCACCAAGTAGTCCTTCATCTTCAATCTTAGGGCCACATCCTAGTAGTCCTTTATCTTCAGTCTATGGGACACCTCTGGTAGCCCATCCTCTTCAATTCTTGGACCATATCCTTTGCATCCATCATATTGTTCTTCTATCAATGATTGTGGCAAACCCACCATCATTTCTCACATCAATTCTATTCATCCACTTTCTTCTCCCACTTCTCGGGATCAGACAAGTCACGTATCATAGCTTTATAGAAACCAAAATGGTTCCTTCATCAAGCTCTAGATCAAAAATTCCAAGAGCTCCAAAGCTCACAACAATTTAAACAATCTTAAAGTTCAGAATCAAACACACTTCAAAAATGCACATCAACGCACCCATCAAGTATGCGTGAAAGTGCATAGAAACCTCTGGATAGGGACCTCAAGCTCCCACACACAAAATCCATGTTTCATGATAAAACATAGTCATCTATTGAGTATGAGCTCACCACGATCATCGAGATTAGGGATAATATGACTCTTGATAAGAAAACACGCCTAGTCTTCCTTATCAAGGAAATCAACTAACATTTTTTTGGATCTTATCACGCCAAGTGACCTTGTCGGTCCCACCTTTCAAAAAAGACAAAATACAAAAAAATGAGAAAACATTTCAAAAAATCAAAGGTAAAAACACACATTGCAATCAGGTATTGCATACACATGGATGTTCTTTCTTCCCTTCTCTTGCTTTTCTTTTGCAAGTCTTCCTACCATTTTCATCCCTTTGGTGATATTTTGTTAGCCTACTTCACACGCATTTTGTGACATTTATCTCTATGGTATCCATTTGGCCTTGGTATTTTATCACCTTGGTAAATTAAAGAATGACTGACCTCTTAGAGATCTTATCACAATCAACATCTAAAAAACTTTGTTGTGAAGAAATTTTGGATATTTGTTGACACTAGCCAATGTCATCATCAATCACTTCCACCTCCTTCCATCAAGCCATCAAGTGGTTCTTAACCCCTTTTCAAACAAGAGAGCTGAAATAAGTTTTAAAATAAAAAGAATCAATCAAATCAAAAAGCACAAAGCTAAAAGAAAAGCTAAAAGCAAAAGCAAATTGATATATAACTCTCTCTTGGGGTATTTCCAATAAATCTCTACCAGGCTATCTAATCGACGAAGTAGAGAAATGTTGATTAGAATCAAATGCATCTCTTCATCGGGGCTATGGATGCCTGGCTGGCAACGGAGCAATGTACGGACTCTCCTTCCACAATCCATTCATAAAAATCAACTTTGAAAAATAAATCATTCCTACACATTGGCTAGGGTGTCTTCACTTGTTGTCTATCAAATCTTCCTCCAAGAGGTAATAAATTTCCATGTGCACACACTGGATCTCTATGAGAAAACATGATTAGTATGTTACCAAGTGTCTTTTTTGGACCTTGTTCAAACTCTTACTCTAGTCTGTATCTTGTCTCACGATTCGTGCCTTTGGCTAATCACTTCTTCATCATGAGGCTTCTAAGCTACATTCACAACATTCACATCATTCTTCTACTTAGTTTAGAACATCCATGTGTATAATATTGCCTTTTTTGCCATGTTGTTGGGAACCTTTGTCCCCTTTCACAAAAATAATCTTCTACTTCTTTCTATCATGTGCTTCTTCACTTTTGTCTTGGGGCATCCTGCTCCTTCCTAAACGATGTCATTATGTTACATTTATCATAAAGATGTTGAACCTATCTATATTGGCCTGATCCAACTTCTCCGGCAATGAAGATTTTTCCTTTGAATATTCCCATCTAACGTTGGGGAAATTTCACATCTTCATTTCTTTACGCATACGTGGTGGCATTTCTTCCTTGTACATCCCATCTGTCACTGGGGCATCCATGTTTTTCTTCATTTCGTACATAGCTTCAAAAACTTCTAAAAATAAAAAACATTCAAATATGTTTCAAAAATAAAAAAATTCAAATATGTTAGTTAAAAAGTCAAAACATCCAAATAAACATAAAAAACCCAAACAAATTGGTAAAAAAAATTCAAAATCCCAAAAAAAGTAAAAAAATTCAAAAACCCAAATTTATCTTACCATTACGTATTTCACGCTTGATACCTTTCCAACGCAAAAAATAGTCGCATTTGAGGTCGAGAGAAAAGTTATGGCCTCCGGAAGATAGGTAGTGCATTCAGCAAGTGTTGCTCAAAGAGTTGCATGCAAAAACCGAGGTTGGGAGCACCCAAAATGCTAAAAATCCAAAAAGTTATGTGCAGTGCCCATGCCGCTCCAAAAAAAAAAATAAAAAGAGGCCAACACAGTGCTCAAGAGCACCCATGTTGGCTCACAAAATGCAAAAATCAAACAGGCAAGTGCACTGTCCATGCGCCTCAAATTGCAAACTCATCAAAAATAGGCAGTGCACTTATGCCCATACACCAAAATGTTGGTTCAAAATGCAAACAAAACTCATGTTTTGGGTGCACACACAGTGCCAAAAATCCAAAAAGCACCCTTCAACATGCGCTCCCCGAGTGCACATACACCTGCGCGCAGGCCATAAATTTTGCTCCCGACCTCAAAACGACTCCATTTTTTTTGCGTTGGAAAGGTATTGAAGCAAGCTACACAATGGTAACATTAATTTTGGCTTTAGATTTACCAAAAATTTATGGTTTTTCATTTTTTAAATGGCTTGCATATAAACTAAAGCCTGTATCACCTGCATTATCCTCAACATCGAAATTGGTCCTACAAAACCATCTTTATAACGTTCTTGCTTGTTCTTGTCTCAAATGACATGCGATCATTGTGATCTACCTCCATTAACAAAGTTGGGTCTGCTTATTATGTCGGTACTCCGTGCAACAGTGAGTTGTCAAGTATTATGTCATAATGCATGAATGCTTTCCATGGGACTACTTATGTCCTCCATTTTTCCCTCGCATGTGTTATTTCTTGGGGCATCATTTTTAACCCTTGTCGTTACAACATGAACATTAGAACTGCAACTTGATAACAAAAACATTGGTACAATCTTGAACATTGTTTGTTTGAGTATATGTGATTTTGTTTATTTCTCTGTTAGGTTAGTTGGTTTACTTTCTCATATTTCATTATATTCTATATGTTGCATGGAGTTAAGCATCATTTTACTTTCTCATATTGCATTGCATTGCCTATGTTGCATTTAAGTTAAATATCGTTTTAATTTCTCATATTACATTGCATTATGTATGTTGCATGGAGTTATGTTAAGCAATGGACAAATGTTATTAATTTAGCTTTTCATGTTATCTTACATTTTTGTTCATTTCAATAAAGGTCGATGATGTAGACCTAGGAGCAAAATGATATAAACAAATTGCTTATGGAAAGGATGGATGCAAAGATTGGACTTGTCCTATATTTCTCCATTAATCATTTCTTCTCCATTATCATTTATTACCATTACTAATTTTTCTTCTAAATATCACCTGGGGTAATAAACAACCATGTTTATCCCTATCCTTATTTCTTCTCAATACCTAAGGGTTTTGCTTTTGTTCTAACCTATTTACTTTTATCCATTTCAATCATATTTTGATCGTCGATTGACTTCTTCTATCACCCCATCGACACTTCGAGGGGGCATCCTTCATCCTACTAATTTTTCTTCAAAAATTTACCTGTTTATGTTTCTCTACTATATTTGAAGTGAAATCACTAACTTCACCTCAAACAGGGGCAAATGTAGACACCTAAATTCCACTTTTGCAATCTTATTGCCAAAACACACACAAATCACTCTTATTCTTCCCAATTCCATTATAATTAGTGATCTTTACTAATTAACTAATGTTTCTTGCCACTTTGGTTGGTTAACAAGCACTTCATTGATCACCAAACCTCTTTCACATTCAGGATGCCACTTTACGATGAATCGTAAGCCAAAATCCTCTTCAAAACAAATAATTAGCGATTATAAGCTAATTAAGCCTATTTTCCCCTTGATTTGGTCAATATGCCCTAATATTGACTCAAACCCTCTTCCAACCACTCAAAATCACCCCATTCACCTCCACAACGTCTCAACAAGCTTCAAAAAGCTTATCCTAGCCTCCTAGTTGACCCTAAGTGGTCGATTAAGGATCCATACCTCTTAATCACTTGGTAATTCACTAATTGTGATTAGCAAGGCCTAATCATGATTAGAAATTCTAATCTAATTTGGGGCTTTTAGTCCCACATGCACCAAAATACAAGTTTCTCCCAAAAGGAAAACTATAAAAAGAGTGCACCTCATTCCTTTATATTTTACACCATGCTTTGATTTGCATCTCATATAATAAATATGATTTATAGCCAAGCTCAATCCTTGCTAAAGCCTTCAATGGGGTTAGTAGATGGATATCCAAAATGACCAAGTAGTCATTTGGAGAGGCCATTTCACCTTGTTTGGAGTAGATTTGATTGCCCATTTAGGTCTATTTAGGCTTATCTTAGGTAATTCATCTTGCATTGTTTTTATGCTAGTTAATAGTTCTTTTAAGATTCTATCTTAATGTTACATTCCTAGCACTTAGAGCCCTAACTAATTATGTGGTAACGGTTTTAGCCTTCCTTGTTTAGATTTGTAGTTTGCTTTGTAAAGTTTGGGGTGATTTCACTTAGTGTGATTGGAATAAGAGAAACTGAGCTTCAAGAGTAATAATTAACACACACACACACACACACACACACACACACACACACACACACACACACACACTAGAACTACATAGACTCTAATATTTAGTGCAACACTTGATGGAAAGTGGCTATGTTGAGGTTAGTCCGACTCAGCGTATGCATTATTTATTTCATCTAATGTTTTCTTGATGCATGCGTGAGGTAGATAGTATTTTTTAAAAGGTTCATGTGTAATAGTGAAACCCTATAGAGAATTGGATGTGATCGAGAGAGAAAGGAAAAAGATAATGTCATACAATGAAAAGATCAAAACAAAACATATTCAAGGACACTAGTGTCTAGTAAGATCTTAAGTTACCTGAGCAATCCCATCCTTATTTGGTAGGTCTTGAGATATTACGGGGTTTCAAATTCTAGTTTCCTGGACAAAGCTTACTCATCCACATCCAACCTATTCCACTCATTTCCATTCCAAAATCAACCCTGAGATCATTGAATAAAAGCTAAGTTACACTTTTCTCTCCATTCTTTGCATTATCTTTGTCTCTCTCGCATGATAGATCTTACTTGAAGACATCTAAATATGACTACACAATTTTAATACTAAAATTACACTAATTTCCCTCCTTCCTGTCATTTCATTATAATTAGTGTTTTCCGCTAATTAGCTAACATTCCCCCTTCATTTTTGTCAATTAACGACACTTTTCTAATTAAATATCTTCCCTTCATATTGGATTTCAATTAATGAAACTTCCAGTTACTCATAATCATCTTTTAATTAACTATTATTAGTTAATTAATCCTTTTAACCTTCTATTTAATCAATAAACCTTCTTATTAGTTAAATCCCCCTTTTAAACCCTTCAAATTCTACTAATTTCCTTCTAAATCATCTCCAAATGGCTTCTTAAGCTTATCTTGGTCTATTATTTAATCATAGTTGATTAATTAATTCATCTCCAAATCCCATGAGTTGATAATCCTAATTACTTCCCTCTAATCATGTTTATCCATTTCTAATTCTACTTTACCTTTATCCCACATTCACTAGGTTACAATATTCTCCCAAATTGGAAATCTATATAAATAACCTAGTACCTTCCTTCCAATCTTACACCACACATACTAGTGTTACTATATGCATATGATAAGAGAAATCAAAACTTTGAAAAGCTTATTGATCAAGCATCCCCTTTTATCCTCTACTTGCAAAGAGTAGTAAGAGAAGAACCATACATGGCAATCAAGCCATATTGGTTAGATATCTTCCTTTTCATGGTGATAACATCCTTTTATCGTACTTAGTCACGTTTGTCTCAACAAAAGGAGTACCTACAATCTAAAATCCCATTAAAAACATCAAAGGATGGCTTAACATTTCATGTTAATTAGATGCATTAGTTAGCTTTCCTTTTCCATGGCTTTATCATGATGCTTTGTTAGATTAGCTTTATTTTTGAGACTATTTAATGTTAGTTTCTATTAATTAACTTAGCTTTTGATTAACTAAAATTTGTATAATCCTACGGAAGTATAAAAACTAATTAATCTAAATTAGATGGACTAAGACAACATAAACTATACTAGAACAATATGGAAATGATTTTAAATAATTATACTAAATGAAATCAAACCCTAATGTGTAAATATGTAAAAGGAAAGGACTTAACTAATTCTTTGGAGACCTATCAGTAAGTTGTCATAGGCCTAATTGTAGATTTTGGAAGCGGAGACAATCACTCGGGGTCCCGTAAAGGCTAGATCTGGAAGATTTGAGCAGACTGTAGTGCCCAAGAAGGTACCAAGGCACTATGGTCTACAAAATATGCACCATGGTTTCTACAAAAGCTTAAAATCGGTTCTCGTAGGGTCGAAGATGATTTGGAATATGTATCAATGCTCTGTCGCATTGGATTTTTTGAGCTGCGTTGAGTGTGTGAAACAATGTAAGATGAAGGAATGACTTAAAAGAAACAAAGAAGTATCAAAAACCATAAAAATAAAAGATGCCAAATGAATGGAATGATCATTTCGATCTTAACCTTAGCAACGATGAGTGCATTATTTGGCTCATTTATATCATTCCTATGATTAATAAATTGTCATTTAGATATGATTTGCTAATGCATGGGGATGCTTTGTATAGTTATATCTTAGTGAGTTTAATGCATTTTCCTTGCTTTTGCTCATGCAACCTGATTACCATATAACTTCCTACTAACTTCCTTCATGAGAGAAATGTGATGATGTGTGTAGGGAAATAATGAACATTTATTTCCAATGTAATTAAGAAGTCTCGAGTTTGGAGCTAGAATGTGGAAGCAGAAGACTTTTTCCACCTATCGACCTATAAGTATGGGACTTGTTTCTAGCAGTCCTATAGGAATTTATGAGTCTTGATTAATGTTGATTAGTGGGAGACGTTAGTGCCAGCTATTATGGCATATTCTATAACTGCTTGTGTCTATATAAAGACACCTTCTTATAAATATCATTGCAGTAATGTTATTTTGAGATATAATCTACAATATATATCTGTTGTATTTAACACTCTTTTTCTACGTACTATAAATGTCATGGAACTTATTTGAATTAATATAAGTGAGCATAATTTTGAGGATCTAGAGCTATTGAGATTTCCTCTATCCCAAGGAGGAGAGAGGGCCCACTCGACCAAGGAGATAGGAGGCTATTTACATTCACATACACATATGGTTTTTTGATAAGTTTTACTACAATCTCTATTTCAGTATGTTTCATGCAATCTCTGTTTGAACATATTTGTTTTCCCTATTGAAATTTCTATTCAGAATGTGTGTTTCCCTTTATGAAAAGTCTAGTTAGCATGTGATTTTACTTCTACTAAGTTTTAGTTACAAGTGTGCAATTTCAATTCTGTTCTTTCAAATTCTATGTGTGCATTTCCATTTAAATTATAAGTATAGATTTTAAACTTCATTTCATTATAGTAACTTAATTCCATAGATTTACATTGAGTTTTTGTAGATTAGTAACCAACTTAGAAAGATCTCACAAAACCCCCATAGAAGACCCAATAGGAAAAATGGTTACATAAAGCTCCATTGCATACGACTAGGACACAACCCCGGTTTATAATGACACTAACAGAAGATCATGTTAGTTAAATGATTGGAGAATACAACGACCCATCATTTTTGGCATCATTTTCGGGGACACCATAAGCACACCACATCATTTTTCTCACTTTACATGCTATGGGTGTTAATGGAGTTCACATATGCAACCAGTAGAAGTCTTGAGCCTTGTTTCAATAACCAACCTTGATGCATAGGCCATGGGACGAACAAGGGAGATTTACACCATGCAACATCCAACAAATATCTCTAAACAAATTACATGTAGGGAACACTGAGAGTGACACTTGAATCCAATACAATGCCTAGAAGCCTTTTGAGCATTCTACATCCTCAACCAACACTCAGAAATGGGGGACCATGGGAATAATGGAGACTGACCCTTGGGTCAAACCTTTACTTATCCCATTGTCTTGGATGAGGATGAGGATGCACCCATGAAAAATATCTCACCATCCATCCTCCCTATCTTTTGAGGCATGTCTACGGAAGACCCCAATCAATTCTTGTTTGAATTCAAAGTTCTTTTCCAGACATATGACTACAAAATAGACAATAAAAACTCAAACTCTTTCCTTCCACTCTCAAAGACTCTGTTATGAGATGGTTCATGGGTTTTCCTCTAACTCCATTGATTCTTGGGAAGCCATGGAGACAACCTTTTTAGATAAATACCAAGACTACTATATGGGAAGGGATAGGAAAGAAGAGTTCTTCTAGATACGACAAAAAGAAGATGAAAATCTAGAGGATTATCTGGATATATTTCTCTTTCTCCATCGACGGAGTGGTTATGAGTTACATGTAGACATCACTAAGATAGTTTTCCTTAAAGGACTTGACGAGGAAACCAAGGATTCCCTCCATCTTATGGGAGGAGGAGATGTGCATAAACTTACTATGGAACAAATCACTGAGCTATGTAGAAGTTACTCCAGAACATGAGGGGGTATAAGGAAGAGAAAACCATCAAGATACAAGGAATGGTAACTAGATCACCAAGCGAAGAACACAGATGCTAATCAAACACCATGATCAATAAGATGAAAGTAATTTTCCAGAATAACTTTACATAAACCTTTGCAAAAAAATGAGCAGCAATATCATATATTATTATGGAACTCAATGAAATACAATGAGAATGGGCCTTGCTTATATAGGCAAGGAATAACAATCTAAGAACCAACAAGTCAAGGTCGTAGATCAAGCCATAAATCATGGAAAGAACTAGTCATCAAAGAACTAGTCAAGTCCATAGATTTATGAGAGAACTAGACATCAAGGATCTAGTCAATACCATATATCTAGGAAAGAACTAGTCAATACCATAGATCAAGGAAAGAACTATACCTAACAACTAGATAATATCTCCTAATATCTAAATAAGATAAAAGAAATATCCATACACATAAGTGGGTGAGGAAAATATAATAAAGGTAAATAAAGTACATAGGTGAACATGAGCTAAGGTAAATACCTAATCTAACACCCCCCTCAAGTGAAGCTAGGGGCCAAAATAGAAGTGGCATGTCCATAGTATGAGTCCCAGAAACTAGGCATGATGAGGTACTCATGTACAATAACTGGGAAAAAGGGACACCACAAGGTACCCACAACCAAGTAATAACACAAGTAAAGAGAGGAAAAACCCACTCCAAGGCATCCCAAGAATCTCGGCTCAAAAAAATCGTACAATGCTGAAGAAGTTTGGTGTGCACTATGGTCTGAATCCACTGCTCGATCACAAAACTCAAAAACAATTGACACTGGGCTTCACCAAAATAGCTCCATATAAGGAGACTATCAACAAAGTGATGTCGAAAGTGCAAAAAATACCAAACATAATTTGATCAACTGCTGCAAATAGGTGTGTCATGATCCAAGAACAATAACCAAAGCAACAAGGCAAGGACACAAAATCAAGAGTGTCACAATCCAAGAAAAGCCAAGGTAACAAGGAAAGGACACAAAAACCGAAGAAGAAGGATCAACACCACACCCTCCCATACTTGAATGGGTGGAGGGATGCTAAAAATCTATATGAGTTGTCAAAATAACTACTTAAACACTGGACTACACCAGAATAGATCCCCCAAGAGATACTGTCAACATACCAAAAGTGTCGAAAATACAAATACAAAATCTCTCAACAAACAAGAGAGATACACTACACATGCTAAAGAAAAATGCTCAAAACAAGAAGCATCACAATACAAAAGGTATCGAAAGTGGAGTAAGAATTTGAATGGTGGAGGATCCACGCTTGTAGAGTCCTCTCAACGAATTCCTATGTCGTCACCACGAATGATCAAATATCCACCCCAAATCAACACGGATGGATGAAGAAGATGCTGCATATGACTTGGTGTAAAATGCACAATGGGTGCATGCAAAAGAACATTAGAATGTGTGTTAGGTTGATCATGTCTAACAACTGAAATCTCAAGTTTCTCAAGCTTGAGTGAAGATGTAGAACTCATGTGTTGCTCATGATCCTCAAAAAGAGTCGAGCGAACAAACAAAGGAGCTCTATCAATGTGTGATCCCAATGAAGTATCTGCATGAAAACCAATGTCATGGCAAGAATTCCACTTAACATGTGGAAGAGGGGAAACAATACCCTATGAGTGTCTGCCAATACCTCCACCAGTGAAACCCATAAAATGGAGCATGCAAGAACTAAGGCTAGTGGTATGCTTCTCAAAAAGGCCATGCAGTTGAGTAGAAATAGGATACACAACATGTGGTACTGTAATAGGCACATATGTGGAAGAGCATGTAGTAACAAGCCTCACAGTTTAGAAGCATCAAGAGTAGAACATGCTCAAAGACTAACAAGATCAATGTCCAGTGGGTACATGAGCAATAGCTGCAAGTGGACTAGGAGCATGAATCTCCATAATTGGAACTTTATAATTATAGTTCAAGTCTCGAAATAAATATTTCAATGGAAACAACACTCAAAACCGAGTTCTGAGCAAAAGATACAATTTTTTTCAATATTTTGCTCTGCTATTTATTTTAGTTGCCACCAAAACAAAATAAAGTGTTGTTGCCTCTACCACAAAAATAAAATTAAAGGGGTGAAGTTAAGCACCTACTAGTAGAAATCACAAGCTTTAAGCCCTCATATGACCGGGGAGGCTAAGGATCCTCAACCTACCTAACGAGTAACCAACGGTGGACACCAAAACAAAACATTAGTCAACAACGAAGGTTCTAACAACCACATCAAGCTTTAATGGCCCCACATGCAAACCTATCAACAACACGAGGCATGTAACACAAACACAACTTCCGTCTAGCTTTGTAGCGATCTCAAAACGTGAGTTGTATTCTTTTCAACACTTTTAAAAGTTTCCAAAGATCGTGATTTTCTTAACCAATGTTAAGTATTATAAACTTCACAAATTGATTAAATTCTGATTATTATGCATCCATAGAAGTGCGAAAAACTTGTATAAGAAATAAATAATCGTAAAACCGAAAAACATTCAGATAACAAACAAGATTGTTTACGGGGTTCGGAAATTCCTACGTCCCCGGGTTCAGGGGATTGAACCGATCCATTAATAATATTGAAATGAAAGTACAATAACTCTTATTACAAAAAACCAATAATGAATCACAACCTGCAAATGAGCTGATCAATGTCCCAAGAACTCTAAAAAATAGCAGAAATTGTCCCAAGGACGATCCGTGGCTCCTACAAAGTGTTTTCCCAATGTGATCTCCCCGCAACCTGTGTTAGAAAAACACATAAAAATGGAGATTTAAAAACATTATATGAAAATAAATCATATGTCCGAGATCAGATCTGAATTCTGAACACTTTTCATGTTTACACCAAGTCACAATTTGGACCAGAAGTGCATTGAAATTCGTGTTTTCCAACTAGTTGTCTTGAAGATCCCTGTTAAAATATGCATTCAAAGCTTCCAAAAATAGGTTAAAAATCAACAAAAAACATCAAATATTACATCGTTGGAATTGTCTCAAAATTTCCTTCATTTCATCTTTTTACTCCAAGTTCCCAATCTGAGTGCAAGGCCTTCAAAAATGGCGTTTTCAACAAACCGGTCCTTTGCTTTACATAACTGTCTCCCCCTTGTATAAGTTGAAACGCCCCATTTTATAGCTTGTTGTGCTCCCTTGGTGGGTTGGCTGGCGGATTGGCTTTAGATCCATGAGGTCAGGGGATCAAATCCCGCCTCTATCATTTTGCCGTGGTTTTTGTCAACTCTGGTCAAAGTGGTTGGAGTTTTTATTGGTTTTTGAGCCGTTTTGCATTTTTAATGGGATTATATCCCAAAGTTAGCGGCTTAGCATTTGATGAAGTGGGATTAAAATCCCAAAAGAGGCGGCTTAGGGTGAAGTGGGTATATCCCACATTTGGCGGCCCCTTTATTTTTGCTAAGGTTTTAATTAACCTTAGCCACCCCTTCATTCACGTGGATCTCCACGCATGGGTTAAACCCCCAACAACCGCTTCATCCTCCTTCACCACGTGGTTAGCAATGCATGTTGGTGGTTAGGTAGGTTTTAATACTAATGTATTAGATTTTAATACTAATGTATACACATTAATATATATAGTGGTTTGGCATATATGCGTGCCATTTGAAAAGTGGACTTACCAAGATAATATAATTTCGACCCATACAATGTGGCATAGAAATAATTAACTCGGTAAATAGCATATAATCCACTTGTCGTCTCCCGATAGGCAAATCGAGTGAATTCGACGAGTGTTGGCAAGCCACGTGTCACAGTGCAATTGGTCCAATATTGACCAGTTGACCATAGTTTGACTTTCCCGATGTCTAAACTTTGACCGAACATATCTAGAGCTCCCGATGTCCGTTTGTCGCGTTCTCATAGTCGTTGGAAAGCTCTCGAGATGATCTTCTGCACTGACACCATTTAGGGATGTTTAGGAATTTTAAAAAAATGATCCCCTGATCACGAACCCTAAAAATCAACAAACAACTTCAATTGATGAAGCAGACTGAGTAATACAATGCAGTTAATACTATTGGTAATCTGTGACTAAGGTCTAGGAAAAAATTGAATCCTCCTATTGTTATCACAAAAATGCCTATAGACACTAATAAAGAAGAGACACTTGAGGAAAATGAAGGAACTGCACCTTCTCCACAAACACAAAACACTCAAAACGGTCAAGAAACTAATCAAAATGCCCATAAAGCTCCTTTTCTGAGCAGTTATAAGACACTCAAACTATAGATGAAACAACACTAGTTCAAGAGTTGAAAAAGGTGCACATTGAGGTCCCACTTCTACGAGCAATAAGGGACATTCCAGAATTAAACCAAACCATTAGAAACGAGTGTATAAAGACACCAGGGAAGAAAGAAGAAATACCCAAAGACCGTCAAGGTGGAAGGAAATTTGGCTGATCTTGTTGTTGGCACACTTATTTCACCAAAATACGGGGATCTTGGGAGTCCAGTCATTACCATTTGTATAAAAAATCAGTCAATATCTAACATTTTGGTGGATCTTGGTGCTGCCATAAATGTTATAACAACAGATATGTTCAATCTACTCATGTCCTTAATAGGACTACAACCTACCAATACCATTCTTCAATTAGCAGATCAATCCATTGTTATACTAGATGGTGTGATTGAGGATATAATGGTCACCGTTGAATCCTAGGAGTATCCTGTCAATTTTATGGTCTTACAACCTAAATCTTGGAAATTGGGATATCCAATCATCTTGGGAAGACCCTGGTTGGCTACTATTGCTGCATATATTGACTGTAGGTCGGGAAAAATGACCATTCTAAATGGGTAAAAATCCAAACATATTTCATTATATCCTCTTGCCCAGCCTTATGTGTATGCTTGTGAACATGTATGGGTAGATTATTTGGATACTAACTCTCTGAGTTCTTCTTATTTGGCCACCATTGTAGTGCAAAACCATATGACAGAAGTTGTTGAGTCATACACACTGACTGATGCAAAGGGCTCTGTGACTATGGAAATCAACACTATGGCTACGAAATTGGAACTCGATTACAAACATGTCCGATACTATTGCCTTGGTAAGTGATACTTCTAATGAAGCTTGTAAAGAAATCTATGCTTATAATGCAAAATACACAGTCTGATTTCTATTGTCCTTTGACCAAGATTTTGTCTCTTGACAATGTACCCATTTTACACATGCTTCAGCCCCATGTTTTCCCATTGAATTCTTTAATCACCAATGCTGAGAGCTCACCATTTTGAAAGATACCAAACAAGTGCCTGTTGACATAGGGAAAGAACTGACCATTGGTAATAATTTGGAGGCCAACCAAGAGGCTAGGGTTCTCGAGATTTTGAGGAAACATTCCCACACTTTTTCTTGGGATTACACTGATATGAGGGGAATTCATCCTAACATCTGTACTCACCATATCTACACTGAAGATGTTAAACCCATAAGGCAGCCACAATGAAGAATTAACCCAACACTCAGAGACATAGTAAAAAATGAGATAGAAAAATTGCTAAAGGTAGGATTCATCTACCCTATATCTGATAGTCAGTGGGTCTCACCATTAGTTATAGTTCCCAAGAAAAATGGTAAATGGAGAATCTGTATGTTGACTATAGGGAACTTAATAAAGCCACCAAGAAAGATTATTTTCCCTTGCCTTTTATTGACCAGGTTCTGGACAATCTCGCTAGTAAGAAATATTTTTCTTTCTTGGATGGGTTTAGTGGGTATAACCAAATAAGTATTGCACCTGCTGACCAGGATAAAACCACCTTTACTTTCCCTTGGGGTACATTTGCTTATCGAGTCTTACCTTTTGGGATTTGTAATGCACCTGCTACATTTCAGAGAGCAATCTTGGCCATTTTTACAGATCTTACAAATGATTGTGTTGAAGTTTACATGGATGATTTCACTGTCCACGGATCCACTTTTGACGAATCTCTGAATAACCTTGAAAAATTATTGAGCAGATGTGAGTAGCACCAACTATCCCTGAGTCATGAAAAATGTCTGATGATGGTTGATCAGGGAATTTTCTTAGGTCACCATGTTTCTACCAAAGGTATACAAGTCGACCCCAAAAATATTGCAAGTCATCACTCATCCGACACCAAAGAAATCAGAATGACAAAAGTTTCCTTGGACATGCAGGGTATTATCGGTGATTCATCAAAGACTTTAGTAAAATTTCTACACCTATGTTTTCATTGCTGACAAAATATTATGTTTTTGAATGGTCCCCTCAGTGTCACATAGACATTCGATATTATCAAGGAGAAGCTGACCACAACCCCAGTCTTACGAGGCCCCAATTGGGGGCAACCTTTCCATATCCACATTGATGCCTCCAATACAACCATGGGAGTTGTTCTTGGGTAGAAAGATGAAGAGGATCACATGTATGCCATTTACTTTATCAATAAGAACTTGAATCCTACGGAAAGAAACTATACCACTATAGAAAAGGAGTTTTTAGCTGTTGTTTATTCCTTGAATAAATTTCAACATTACATCACTGGGTATAAAATCTTTGTTTATACTAACCACTCTGCCATCTGATATTTGATGAATAAACTAGTAGTCGGAGGTCGGATTATTAGATGGTTACTCTTGTTACAGGAATTCAATCTGACCATTATTGATAAGCCCACGGGAAATCTAATGTTGTTGCTGATTTTATTTTGAGATTGAATGTTTTAGGTAATGATGAGGTAGTCCAAGATCAATTTCCAGATGAACATTTGTTTGCTATATCAACTCAGACTCCGTGGTTTGCTGATCTTGCAAATTATTTAACTACAGGAAGTTTCCTACCTATTTTACTCATAAAGAGAGATGAAGATTGGTTAAAAATAGTGCAACATATAAATGGTGTAATGGAATTTTATTCAAATGTTGTCCTGATATGGTTCTTCATAGGTGTATTTGAGAAGATGAAGTATACAACATACTGCAAGCTTGTCATGATGAGCTAGGAGGACATTACTTAGTAAAGAGGACAATTCATAAAGTCCTTAGAGCTAGGTACTATTGGCCTTCCCTCCACAATACTGTCAAGAAGTATGTGTGGCAAGTGTGATGCATGTCAAAGAATGGGGAAGCCTACACTATCCATGGAAATGCCTCTTAATCCTCAGCTAGTCTTAGGACCATTTGAGAAATGGGGAATTGATTTCATTGGAACTTTGATCCTCCATATTTTGGGAAAGAATACCTCTTGGTATGCATGGACTATGTCACAAAATGGGATGAAGTTCAAGCATTGGCATCTTCCAATGAGGATCCTTTGCTTGATTTCTGTGTAATCGGATATTACTATGATTTGGGGTCCCTGAGGGCCATCAGATTCGATCAAGGTCCTCAATTTGTGTCTAAAATGATTAAGGATTTTCTAGAAATCTACCAAATCAAGCATCGAAAAATCGTCACCATATCACCCCCATCCAATGGGTAGGTGGAAGTCACCAATAGAGAACTTGAGAACATTCTAACTAAAGTGGTCAGTGCTGACAGAAAAATTGGGTACCAAAACTTCCTGAGGTAGTTTGGGCCTATAACATGACCTGGAAAACCACTACTAGTTTTTCTCCCTATGAGTTGGTATATGGGAAGAAGCCACTATTACCTGTAGAGTTTGAGTTACGCACCTAGAGAACAACACTGGAAGTCGGCATCAATTTGGATGAAGCACAACACGAACGGGTGATGCAGCTGAACGAATTGGATGAAATGTGGATGGAAGCACAAAAATAGATGGAAATTCTCCAACATCAGAGGAAGACCGACATGATGCTCATATCAAATCCAGGACATTTCACGAGGGAGAATGGGTCTTACTCTTTGATTCCAAATATCAACAATTTAAAGGTAAGTTATGGACACGCTGGTTGGGCCCATATCAGATCAACAAAGTGTTTGATAATGGCTTTTGTGTACTGTTACCAATCGATGGTGATAGAAGGACTCTTCTTGTGAATGGACATAGACTCAGGATTTATCAATGACCTCTTGACAAGGGAACTTTCACTAGTGACATCATGTTGAGTGAGGAAATGCATGCTGAGGTGGCTCTTTACCCCTCTAGCCAGGAGTAATTATTGTCTTTCAATTTCAATAAAGGAGGATGGTCATGACCTTGATCTTCTTCCCTTAGTTAGTTGTTTTATTTTCAATAAATGTAGAAATCTTCATTATTTAAAGGCCACTAATCACATTTTATCTCGGATTGTAAGACATGGAAATCTACGGATATCGGATGTTGAACTAGCATGGGTAAGTGCATTTTAATTCACTATGGATATTTCCTTATGAAGCAACTCCCCATGCATGAACTTATCATAATTGCATCCATACACAATGTTCAATGTATTTATTATGGATATCCTTCCAAATCGACGCTATGACATGATGGCATGAGGGTGTAATGAGTCATGATTTCCATGCACACCACATGTGTCACATTCTACGAAAGGGACAGGTGGCATTTCTATTTCAAGCGATGGGATGTGCACCATCTCACATATCAAAATTACTCATGGATACCTAGTCTTGTCAACCTTTTACACCGCCAAATTTTCTCTGCTTTTATGCGATTCAAGGATCCAGGTGCATTTCAAATTGATAGTTCCTAACCACTTCCTATCATTGCTTCGTGAATATTGAATGCACCATTCTACCTGCCATCACACCATGAATTCAAGCATGCCCTTGTTCTTGTTTCTCTATTGTCTGGATTCATTCACCTTCATCATGGGACAAAAGAAAAAGTTAGAGCCTAATTCTCTGGACCCATTACTCAGAACACTGCGCTTTCAAGGTATTTTATGATTCCGGTTGGCTTGAATTCATCTGGAAATTTGAAGGTTTTGATGAAGGTGTAGTGGATGAATTCTGGAAAATTTTTAAGCTACTTTCTCATGCGTTGGAGGGAAGCGAGTGGAGATTACCAGCCAGGTAGTTTCTAAACTATCTGTTTACCGGATTTTGGTCTAAAAGTCATGAAAAATGCTCCCCTCAAAGACTTGCTTGCTCTATTTCATGAGGAGGGTGAGGCATTTCCCAAGGTAATCCTTACCTCCTAGGGTGTTTAGAAAGGAGTTAAGAGGGATAGTCTGCCGACATTTGGAGGGAGATGGCCAAATGGGTTAACAAATACTTTATATGTGACGGCCAACCATCTGTGTTGGGTGGTGATTCACTCAAAATTATCATTCATTTAAAGAAAGGATGTGTCAACCCTGCACTCGAGTGAATTTATCGAATACTTGGCAGATGTAGTTATCAAAGTCGGCCAAAAATACAAGACTGGAGGAGGAAAGGCAGTGCTAAAGCACCCAAGGCTCATTCACTTACTATGCTCACATCAAGTTTTTTAAGCCAAAGTGAAGGCTTGAAAGGATGAATGTGGGGAGGGTTCCAAGCCAAAAGAAGCTCAAACTAGGGCCATCTTCCACACCTCGACCCATTATCGCATCAGTCAGTCACCCTACACACAAGAAGAAGGAGGAACCTGGCACTCGACAAACATGGACAAATCTGGTGATCAAGTGAGCCCATCTTCAACACCTTCCAGTTCTAAAGGTAGGAATACCTTGACTCCCTCTTCTTCTATTTTTTCCTACGGCCACGACAGGTCTTGTGCATTGCATAAACCTAGAAGTTCCTGGTTGGAGGGTTTTGTTGATGCTTACGCCCTGTGTGGGAGGTAAGGGATGAGGTAGAAAACCTGGCTATCCCCACTAACAAATCACCAGACACTATATTCACTGCAGCTATTCCGACCCCATAGAGCTTGGCTATGCCCACATCTTCATAAGTCCACTCCGCAGCTCCGGAAACTACTTTGGTACCTGAAGCACATAATCCAACTCTAAATCAATTGCAATGGAAATTGGTCCCCGGGTTATGTCAAGTGTTGATCCTCACGGTTATTTGGAAGAGATTGCACTCCTTAAAGCCCAGTTGAAAGGTATGGAGGAAACAAATATGTCTTTACAAACTAAATTTACTCAACGCATAGTAGAAAAGGTTAGAGAAATCACAACTTTACAAATAGAAGTTAGTATCCTAAAGTGACAGAGAGATAGAGGTCTTAGCATTTTGAATGATGTCCACAAATTGTCTCTTCAAAATTCAAAATTAAAGAAGGAAAACAAGAAATTAAAGGGGGAGATGGAAATCATCCAAGATGAAAAACAAAAATTACAATCTCTTTTGGACTCGTCTGTCCTCTAGCTTGTAAGCTCCTATCTTATAGGAAACCATCTTCAATTTACAGCATGTTTATTTAGGAGTAGTTTTAATCTTGGTAGTTATTGCAGTTGTCTTTGCTAGGAACCTTACGAAGCTCTGATGGTAATGTTTTCTTATCCATTTACAAATCTAGTACCCCCAAAATTCAAAACTGCTTTGTGAGTTCTACCTCCATAATATGTTAGTTCCCAATGTCCCTGACTTCTTCATTAACTTGTTCGTGGGGGATTTTCAATTAAAATCCTTTCAGTACTTGCTTTGAAATCAAATCATGTGGGGTGAACAAATGGATATCTTTAATCACACAGCTCAAACAATAGGATTCTATATTCGGCCTACACATCACAATGATGTGGCTATGCGTAGAAAAACTTTATATCTCTTTACTACCAAGCTGGTATTAGAGAGAATACTTCAAAATATTACTGAAATGTGTGGGGGACTTTGAAACCTATAGTCAGTAGCACTTTGGGGCAGAAAGGTAGGCTGTGATAGGAGATGGGACACTTTGAGCTTACCATTAAAGTGAAGGGAGGTTATCTCACCTCAGAATTTGAGTTGGAGTATGCGATAAGGTGATGCCCTCATCACAATCATAAGGCAGTTGTCAGAAAAAAACTAGCAAGCAATACAATGATGAATGGGTAGGACTTCAGGTGTGACCACCTCTCCTCTTGAGTCCTACTACCACTTGGCAAAACAATGTTGCATAATCAAATGAGAGTTTCATAGCTTGGGTTGAAGTAACTTCCAACACTCAGGGATGTAAAGGTACCAGGAAGCAATATGCTGACCAATTTGAAGAGTATGACATGGCCCAACAGCTTGGTCATAGGAAAGGCATAGATAAGTTGCATTGGGACATGCAATAGGTAAAGTGCGGGGGAAATGATGAGTGCATTATTTGGCTCATTTATATCATTCCTATGATTAATAAATTGTCATTTAGATATGATTTGCTAATGCATGGGGATGCTTTGTATAGTTATATCTTAGTGAGTTTAATGCATTTTCCTTGCTTTTGCTCATGTAACCGAATTACCGTATAACTTCCTACTAACTGCCTTCGTGAGAGAAATGTGATGATGTGTGTAGGGAAATAATGAACATTTATTGCCAATGTAATTAAGAAGTCTGAGTTTGGAGCTAGAATGCGGAAGTAGAAGAATTTTTCCACCTATCAACCTATAAGTATGGGACTTGTTTCTAGCAGTCCTATAGGAATTTATGAGTCTTGATTAATGTTGATTAGTGGGAGACGTTAGTATATTATGGCGTATTCTATAACTGCTTGTGTCTATATAAAGACACCTTCTTAAGAACATTGTAGTAGTTGTTATTTTGAGATATAATCTGCAATATATAGCCTGTTGTATTTAGCACTCTTTTTTTCACGTATTGGATATGTCATGGAACTTATTTGAATTAATATAAGTGAGCATCATTTTGAGGATCTAGAGCTGTTGATATTTCCTCTATCCCAAGGGAGAGCAAGGGCCCACTCGACCAAGGAGACAGGAGGTTGTTTACATTCACATACACATATGGTTTTCTGATAAGTTTTACTACAATCTCTATTTTAGTATGTTTCATGCAATCTCTGTTTGAATGTATTTGTTTTCCCTATTGAAATTTCTATTCAGAATGTGTGTTTCCCTTTATGCAAAGTCTAGTTAGCATGTGCTTTTACTTCTACTGAGTTTTAGTTACAAGTGTGCAATTTCAATTCCGTTCTTTCAAATTTTGTGTGCGCATTTCCATTTAAATTAGAAGTATAGATTTTAAACTTCATTTCATCACAGTAACTTAATTTCGTAGATTTACATTGAGTTTCCATAGATTAGTAACCAACTTAGAAAGATCTCACAATAACCCCCAATAGAAGACCCAATAGGAAAATTGGTTACATAAAGCTCCATTACATACAACCTAGGACACAACCCCGGTTTATAATGACACTAACAGAAGATCCTGTTAGTTAAATGATTGGAGAATACAACGACCCATTAATGCGCCACAACAAAGTGGGCTTAATAAACTAAGCACGTAATATGTTTTGGACCTAAATGTATTTTTGGTGTGTGTGTGCATGTCATGCCCTAGGTGCTCTTATGCCAATCGCACTGTTTGAAGTAGTGAATAATAATAACTATAGAAAATGTAATAGCATGTGTGCATGTAATAGAATAGAATCCTCCCCTTATGTTGTGTGTGTTGATGCAGATCTCCTAGCCTTAATGCATGACACTATGTGGATCTGAGTGATGCAACCCTAGATGGATTGATATTAGTATGTGATCATAGGACCCTCATTATGGTCTTATAACTTTGTATTTATAGGGTTATCTTGCTCTAATTTTGTAATTAACCCTGACATAGTTGACTAGGAAAAATATAAGGATGAAAAATAGCTAGAAAGTGGAACATGGATCGTGGTGCCCTGGTGGGACTAGGCGCCCCAGCACAGTGTCCTGGGTGCCCGATTTAGGCTAAAATGTTAGGATCGTTGTGAAATAGGTGGATATGTATAGAAAAATATGTGGGAATGATGAAATAAAAGATAAAAATAAGATGGCCAAAAGAAGGGATTAATTAGTACTTTCTTCACTTGAGAACCCTCTAAATAGTAGTAGAAGACCGGGATACATGATGCCTAAAGTGCATGATTTTGTGTCTACATTTTGCTCCTACTTTATGTTGGTGAGTGGAATGCTCGGTAACATAAAGTAGATAGAGATATGTACTTGATATCCATGTAGAGTGTACAAGAGACATGCAGATGGACTAGACTCAATTGTGGAATGACAAAAAAGAAAAATGTGGAGGAGCATGGATTCTAAAGATGAAAAATGCACATAAAAAGTGATGAGAGTGAACCTAGGGTAGAACACGTGTGTAGCTACTGTAGTGTGTAGTGTACCTCCATGGTTAGTAAAGGCAAGTTTCGTCAGCATGTATTATCATTGTCATTCTGCCGTCGTTGTTGCCCCCACCCGACTACTTGTTTCTCATACGACCGAACCTATAAGGAGAAAATGATCAAGTAGTTAAATATATATGTATGTAAAAATGTTGTGTAAAATACACATGTGTAAAGTATGCAAATGTAAAATATGCGAAAAGAAAAGTGTAAATGGAACATGTGCACTTGATCCATGTTGAGAAAAAGGGTGTAGAAGGATATCCTGTATTATCATGAGTTTTTTGGGCGATCTCATGCCACCTTGGCTAAAGAAGTATAGGGAGGAAATTCTTGTGTCCTCTAACCTTTAACCGAATACTGTTAAAATGTGTGAAGAGATCTCTGTGATCGTCCTAGTTTTTGGGCAATCCAACGCCATCTTTGGATGAAGTAGTGTAGAGAGGCACACCCACTGTAACCTCTAATCCTGTAACCACCCCAGTAGAAATTCCAAAGGACACCATGTCTTGTAGAGGCCGCTATGTATGGAGTTTATAGACTGGTTTGAACTCACTCACTTGTATGTAAACCCATAATGCCAAGGGCAGAAAGTGCACTGTACTAAACCAATGTAAATATGTTGTGTTATTATGTAAAACCCTCAATGATGCCCCCCTCTTTGGGGCACATGCGACATCATTGAAAGGAGAATGTGGCCCTAAAAGAGGACCTACCACACTCGACCTATAGAACTACGCTTATTGGGGCAAAGGGAAAGCACTTGGTAGATACTAAGGCACACACAAAGGGGATGACTAGCCAAAACAAGTGTTGGTCTAAAAACACATGCATGTAATAAGATAAGTGTAAAATACACATACAATGTAGTAACTACCAAACAAAGTAGTGTAAACACATAAGAATATAAAAAAAAGTAAACCGCACTAAAGCAGTTATAAACATGGGAAATTACTCATGGTGTCACAAGACATGTAAGGCATTAATGGCCATAGTAAAACAAACAAGTGTGGATATAAGAAAAGGTGAAAGCTCACACACAATGACAAACAATGACAGACAAGTAGAAACAAACAAAGAGTCATGGAAACATGTAATCCTTTTAAACAACTAAATGCTACACATGGAACACATGTTAGCATGTGAGCAATAACCAATATGTCAAAGCATGTATGAGCAAGTAATATAAGAGGCTAAGTAAAAAATGAAACAATAACACTTGGATAAGACAAAAATGGATGCGTCCAATATATTTACTTTATATAGAATTGTAGAAGGAGAGCATCCATGCCGTGGTGTGTGTAGAGTCTGTATCTGTGATCACACTAAAAAAAGGTGTGAACGTGCATGTGTGTATGATATAGATAATGAAATATAAGAAATCAATCTAACATATGTAGTAAAGTGATCTGACAAAATACTAGTAAGAAAAAGTAAATTCCCCTAAGATAATGCAAAGTATGATGTGGATGGATGGAATGGAATGCAAGATGGAATGATAGGAGCAACGTGCCCCCCAAGTGGATGGAAGTGTATGTAATGAGGTTCATTTTGTTTTCCCCTCAATAGTCAAGAATGAACCATAAATGAGTAAGTGCGTCAGCACCCTGGGAATGGTCAAAGTAGTGTTCGTTGTGTCTAAGCGTTGTGATGAGTGTGTATATGTAATGGTGATGAGATGTGACATATGGAGAGATGTGCATGAACCCTATAGCTGAAGTGTATATCACGACTTGTTGAATGGATGAGTGATGATTTAGTCCTAAACGTATATCACTATATGATGAAAGGATGGAGATGGGTGACAATTTATCCTAAAGTGTATGCCACTACAAGAGGGAAGGAGGGAGTGGTGATGTAACCTAAGGTGTATACCACTACAAATGATAGAATGGGTGACGATTTAACCAAAGGTGTATGTCATGATGATATGAATAATAAGAGAGTGGTGATGTAACCTAAGGTGTATACCACTACAAAATGATATAATGGGTGATAATTTAACCTAAGGTGTATGTCACTAATGCAGGAAATGTTGCTTGATGAAGCGTCAAATGGTAGTGTAAGGTCTATTTGATTGGTAAACCCGAAACAGTCAAGTATGGACTAAGAAACTAAAGTACATCATAGGGTAGTAATACAACACGTAAAAAACAACAAATTATAAATGACCAAGTGGAGAATGCAAGTATATAAATTTCGGGGATCATTTTAGATGTGAGACCTTCCTAATTCTCCTAAACTATGACAATGTAGAAGATCATGCTTAGAGATTTTCATCAACTATTTGAACACAAAATTGGATTTCATACGCTCAAGTTATGGCCAATCAAAGTTCAAGTGAAAATTGGTCAATCAGTGGTCAATAGGCAAGTCACACATTGACACTTGGCATATTGGCAAAAATGAAGTCGATCATTTGTGAAGATTGTTTATGCCAACGATCTTCGATGGTCAAGAGAAACATTTTGGTGGGCTCTGCTTATTTTTGGCTAAGGACCCTCAACCGAGTTCGACACACTCTTTTCTGGGGGTGCCTTGGCCACCGTGTTTGATTATAACATTGCCACAAGTTCATTATATTGCTTTATGTTGCATTGCATTGTCCACTGAGCCAACTCAGTTGGTTTCAGGCTAACTTGACAGAACGAGATTAATACAATGAGGAGCAAGTTCACATATTTATTTGGTGAGTTCATATTACATTGGCAAGTTCCTTATATATTGGAATGGGCAAGTTATTGAACATTGACAAATCACATTTATTCCAATGTGTTGTTGTTGATGTGTTTTATGTGGGGCATGCGTTATAGCTCACCGGCCATGCTCACAGGCATTTTCAACTCTGCCACCCAAGTCAAATTCTATTCAACTCAGTTTGGTGTATTAACAATGTGGTAGTTATAGGTTTATTAAAGCCTTAATAAGGCTTCCATGCAGACCTACAACCACTTTCAACATGGTCATTCAAACTACTAACCATTAAAACTTGGCATGCCATGCGTGGCAATTCAAACCTCGCCACCCATCCATCCAACTCAGGTACACAAATAAATAGCTCAGGTTTGGGCCCATATATGTGGGAAAACAAAATCAATGCATGGCTGTAGCCACAATGAGGAATGGAAATTCGAGCCTATTTAAAGGCTTGGGAATGTAAACATGTAGGGAATGTGGGATTCAAAACCCACATGTATAATGATAAGTGACACGAGCTTGAACTCATAACCTTTTGTATTCTAAAATTGGATCAAGCTGTTACACCATAATATCTCAACGAGTTAAGTTGGGAAATCAAAGTTATTTAAAGGGCACTATGCAGAACTATGGGACAAACAACTACAAGGAAAAATTGGAGCACTTTTAGAAATCACCATTTTTGAAGGCCTTAGAGGAAAAACCGGGACTTGGAGTAAAAGGAGATTTTTCTAAATTCCAAGCTATTCATAGTAGTGTAATTTATTTTCAGTTTTGGATATTCTATGGCATCGATTTATTCTATCGAAGTCACTTGCTGAATTTCAAGGAGCACTTGTACTAAACTAGTCTTTTTGAAGCCTTTAGAGGCCGAACCCGCCTTCGGGAAAAACTAGAAAGTTTCTCAAAATTCTAACAAAATTAGTTTGATATATTTATTTTCCCTTTAATAATTTTTAATTTTTCCATTTTAGGAGTTTTTCTAACTCATTTTCATGGAGTATGCTCGTGGGAAGACTTGCAGAGTCACGGATGGATTTGGGGATCATGTTCTAAATCTTGTCATATTCCTTGTTCCATTATCAACTCTTGTTGCATGTCATTGTGATATATTATTCATTTTGGAAGGCTCATTGTACTTCTAAGTGATTTTTATAATAGATCGATTCATGATTGTGGATCCAGAGACGTAGGCTTGCATGCCGAACTTCGTTATCAAATTTTGGTGTTGTTTTTATTGTTGATTATATTCTGATTGCTGATTTTAATTTTCCACAACTAATCAATTAATTAATCAGAATTTAAACCTTATATAAATCAGTAACGACACTTTATTATTAAATTTGTGTAAACAATTGGTTAGTGGAATTAATATATGCTATGTTTACGAATCATTACCACTACAAATGATAGAATGAGTGACGATTTAACCAAAGTGTATGTCATGACGATATGAATAATAAGGAGTGAAGATGCAACCTAAGGTGTATACCACTACAAAATGATACAATGGATGACAATTTAACCTAAGGTGTAAATCACTAATGTAGGAAATGTTGCTTGATGAAACATCACATAATGAGTGTAAGGTCCATTTGATTGGTAAAACCTCGGCAGTCAAGTATGAATCGATGAGATAAAGTGCATCATAGGGTGGTGATGACAACACATAAAAAACAACAAAGTATAAATGACCAAGTGGTGAATATGGTATGTAAATGTACAGTGTGGGAAATGTAATATAGGATGTGTAGTGTGTATGGGATGTGTAATGTGTGAAGTGCAATAATAGGTGCATATAGAAATAGAATGTATAATGATAAAATGTAAAGCTAGACCCATATGAAATGTAATCTAGCGTAGTATGTAGAATATAGATGATGTATAAATGTGCCATATGAACCATGCAATGTAGGATATGTAGGGTGTGTAGACTATGTAAAGATACATGAGGTGATAGGTGTAGATAGAAAATAGAATATGTAGTGATAACATGTAAAGCTAGACCCATATATAATGTAACCTAGTGTAAATATAGAATGTAGGGATGGAATGTAAAACTAGACTCATAGGAAATGATGACTAGTGTAGTATATAAAACATGTATGATATGAAAATGTGCATCGTATAATGTGACTAAGTGTGTAGATAACGTAATGAATGTAATGCATAGATGAGGATTAGTATAATGTAGAAATAAGTGTAGAATGAATGGTGTGTAACGTGAAATGTAGGATGAAATGTAATATGTAGTGCCTATGATGTGGTGTGTGGGGTTCAGTGTAATGGTAATCCCTCAATAGTCAAGTGTGAACCGAAGCACAAGAGTGCATCATTAGGTAATATTGTGTCTTAGGACATGTAATGGAAGTGTCTATATGAAAATGCAAAGATGAAAGATGCACCTATGCTAATATGATAAGGGGGATTGTGTGAGGGTTATGCCCCCCAAGTGTAATATGATTATGGAAGTCTATATTGTGATGTGAGAGGAATCACACCATTGTGGGAGAGCATTGTCCGTGTCATTATAAGAGTAAGGGTCAACACAATGGTAGGTAGTAACAATGATGGGACCATGTGATGAGGAAATAATTTGACATGTGTCTTGTTGATAGTAGGAGTAGTAGCTTTGAAAAAAGTGATTGGATGTGATAGAGGAGTGTGTCCATCACATGGTTCATCTCATAGTAATCATCAATTGGGTCCCAATCGTTAACGTATGTAGGGTCTACAGTGGATGTTGGAATTTCAAGCTTTATTTTAGGTGGTGATTGTTATGTATAACTTGGTGAGGTGGCTGATACCTCTAATGGAAGAGGAGTGAGATCATATTTAAGAGGAGGTTGCTTATGTTGACTTGGTGATTCTGGAGATGATTCGAGAAGAGGTGGCATATTGATTTTGAGGGTGGCTATGAAGGTGGCTCTTGACTTCCCTTAGAAGTAATGACATGATGCTAATTAGGCGAATTAGATTTAAGAACCCATTGAGATGTAACAAGTGGAGATGACCATGTAACATAACGTTGTGTGGAGAATGAGATAAAACCTTAACACTCAAGATGTTTGATTATTTGTTGCAATGCATAACAATCATTGTCATTATGTCTTATTGATTTGATGATAATTACAATATGAGAGACCATGATATTTGACAAGCCGACAAGGAGGATAAAAATGAGTAGAGTGCAAATGAATTAATTGATGAGTTATGAGTTTTGAAAGAATGTGTTGTTTCTTAGCATTGATTGTAAACTTGAGAGGTGCAGGGAGTGGTAAGATTTGAGGTGAACTAATATAAGCACAAGTGGAAGACATAAAATAAAGATGAGATGTATAGGAAGAACAAACATTAGCTTGAGAAGTATACTTAGGATATTGGATATGAGATGTAATGATGGATTCCATAGCCTAAAATTTATCTTGAAATAAAGAATGAAGTGCTTGAATGGAATTGCAAATAGCTTGATTGGGTTTAGAATCAAGAGATTCCTAAAAACGACAACCAAAAATAACATTGACTTGGGTAGGAAACATGTTGATAGGTAGACGTATAATTTCTAAGGTTTTTGAAGAGCATCTCTACAGGATGGATGCATTTAAATCAATATTAGTAGAGAGACTTGACATTCATTATAAGCCATGATAAAAAAGATGAGAAAATCCCTAGAATAAAGGTTGATTCAAAGGTTGGGTTCACCAAAATGATTAACAATTTTTTTTTCTAATACTACGGGAAGTATAACAACTAGTTAATCTAAATTAGGAGGACTAAGACATTGTAAACTATGCCAAAAAAATATGGAAATGATTTTAAATAATTATACTAAATGAAATCAAACCCTAATATGCAAAGATTTAAATAGAAAGGGCTTAGGCTGATTCTTTAGAGATTGTTATAGGTTGTCATAGTCCTGACATTGTAGATTTAAAAGTGGAGATGATCACTTAGGGGTCCCATAAAGGTTAGATATGGAAGATTTGAGTAGACTATAGTGCCTAGGAAGGTATCGGGGCACCCTGGTTTATAGAATAGACGACATGGTTTCTATAAAAGCTCAAAATCTAGTTCTCATAGGGTCACAAATTGATCGCAATATTGTTTTATCTATTACACTAAATTTACTAAAATTTGTGTTGAGTGTGTGAAACAACACAAGATGAAGGAATGACTGTAAGAAATATCAAAATCCCTAAAAATAAAAGATACAAAATAAATGGGTTAGATTGACCTCAACTACCACAATAATGGGCTTACTAAATGCGAGCACTACACTGCATTTCTGACTCCAAATGTAGTTTTGGTGTGTGTGTGCATGTCATGCCTTAGTGCACTTGTTCCATTTGCACTTTATGAAGTAACAAATAATAATAACTATAGAAAATGTAATAACATGTGTGCATGAAATAAAATAGATTCCTCTCCCAATGCTATGTGTGTTGATGTAGATCTCCTAGCCTTGATGTATGACACTATGTGGATGTAAGTGATGTAATGGATGAAACCCTAGATGGAGTGATAGTAGTATGTGATCATAGGACCCTCATTATGGTCTCATAATTGATTAACTAAAATTGACCTAATACTATGAGAAGTATAACAACTAGTTAATCTAAAATAGGAAGACTAAAAACATTGTAAAGTATACTAAGACAATATGAAATGATGTAAATAATTATGCTAAGTGAAATAAAACCCTAAATGTGTAAAGGTGTAAAGGAAAAGACTTAGTTGATTAATGGAGACTATCATAGGTTATCGCAAATATGTATGTGGATTCTAAGTAGGAAGATTATCACTCAAAAGTTCCAAAAAGACCAGGATCTAGAGAGGATCCGAGCAGGTAGAGTGAGGCTCTGGGAAGGTACAAAGGCACCTCGAGACACCCTGGTCTACAAAATAGGTGCCTTGGTTTCGTAAAAGCTCAGAATCTAATTTTCATAGGGTCACAAGATGATCTGGAATACTATTTGTCTGTCTTTGGATTTTTTACGAGTGTGTGAAATAACGCAAGATGAAGGAATGACCTGAAAGAAACAAAGAAGTATAAAAAAACCTAAAAATAAAGATGCAAAATGAATGGGTAGGAATGACATCATCATTGCCACAATAGTGGGATTACTAAACTAAGTGTTACTACATTTTTAGACCATGTAGTTCTAGTGTGTGTGTGTGCATGTCATGCCCTAGGTGCTCTTTTTTCAGTCACACTTTGTGAAGTAGCGAGAAATAATAACTATAGAAAATGTAATAACATGTGTGCATGAAATAGAATAAAATCCTCCCCTATGTTGTGTGTGTTGATGCAAATATCCTAGCCTTGATGCATGACACTATGTGGATGCAAGTGATGCAATGGATGCAACTCTAGATGGAGTGATAGTAGTATGTGACATTAGGACCCTCATTATGGTCTCATAACTTTGTATTTATAGGGTTCTCTTGCTCTAATTTCGTAATTAACCCTGACATGGCCTGACTAGGAAAAAGATAAGGATGAAAAATGGATAGAAAGACCCCAAAAAGAAGGCAAGAAAAGTGGAACATGGATCGAGGCACCCTGGTGGGACCAGGGCACCCAGGTGCCCCAGTATAGGCCTGAGCACCCTAGTTTAGGCTAAAATGATGGGAATTGTGAAATAAGTGGATATGTATAGGAAAATACATAGGAATGATGAAATAAAATATAAAAATAAGATGGCCAAAAGGTGGGATTAATTAGTACTTTCTTCACTTGAGAACCCTCTAAATAGTAGTATAAGACTAGGCTAAATAATGCCTAAAGTGCATGATTTTGTGTCTACATTTTCCCCCACTTTATGTTGGTGAGTGGAACACTTCAGTAACATAAAGTAGATAGAGATGTGTACCTGATATCCATGTAGAGTGTAGTAGAAGATGTGTTGATGGACTAGACTCAAGCATGTGGAATGAAAAAAAGAAAATGTGGAGGAGCGTGGATTCTAAAGATGAAAAATGCATAAAAAGTGATGAGAGTGAACCTAGGGTGAAATGCATGTGTAGTTATTGCGGTGTGTAGTGTACTTGCATGGTTAGTAAAGGAAAGTGTCATCGTGGTGTGTTCATTGTCATTTCATTTCATTCATTGTTGTCATTGTTGTTGTTGCCCCCAATTTGACTACTTGTTTCTCATACGGCCGGACCTGTAAGGAGAAAATGATCAAGTAGTCAAATATATATGTATGTAAAAATGTTGTGTAAAATATGCATGTGTATAGAAATGTGTAAAGTATACACAAATGTAAAATATATGAAAAAGAAAAGTGTAAATGGAACATGTGCACCTGATCCATGTCGAGAAAAAGGGTGTAGAAGGATATATTTATGTATTGAGTTTTTTTGGGTGATCTCATGCCACCCTAGCTGAAGAAGTATAAGGAGGAAATGCTCTATGTCCTCCAACCTTTAACCACTTTCTGCTGAAATGTGTGAAGAGATCTCTGTATTGTCCTAGTTTTTGGGTGATCCGAATGCCACTGGATGAAGTAGTGTAGAGAGGCACACCCATTGTAACCTCCAAGCCTATAACTACTTCACAGAAATTCCAAAGGACACCATGTCCTGTAGAGGGTCATGTTGTGTATGGAGTTCGTAGACTGGTCTGAACTCACTCATTGTATGTAAACCCATAATGCCAAGGGTGAAAGTGTACACTATACTGAATCGGTGTAAATATGTTGTGTTAGTATGTAAAACCCTCAATGATTCCCCCTTTTGGGGGCACATGTGATGTCATTGAAAGGAGAATACGACCCCAAAAGAGGACCTACCACACTTTGACCTATAGAACTTTCCCTATGTAGGGGAAAGGGAAAATGCTTGGTAGAAACCAAGGCACACACAAAAGGGGATGGCTAGCCAAAACAAGTGTTAGTCGAAAACACATGCATGCAATAAGACAAGTGTAAAATATGCAGACAATGTAGTAACTACAAACAAAGTAGTGTAAAAACACAAGAAAACAAGTAGACCACACAAAGCGGGTTGCAAACATGGGACATCACTCACGATGTTGCAAGACATGCAAGGCCATCATGGCCACAAAAAAAAACAAGTGTGCACACAAGCAAAGGAAAATCCCACATACAATGGAAAACAATGGAAGACAAGTAAAAACAAACAAACATAATAGTCATGGAAACATGTAATCCTAAAAAAACAAGTGTTGCACATGGAACACCCATTAGCATGTTAGAGTGATAACTAATATGTCAAAAAGTGTGTATGAGAAAGTAATATAAGATGCTAAGTACAAAATGAAATAATAACACTAGATAAGATGAATGTGGATGCCCCCAATGACCAAGTATAGGAAGGGTAGAAGGTGAGCATCCATGCCACATGTAGAGTCATATTTGTGATCACACTAAACAAATGCATGAATGCATGTGTGTATGATAATGACATATAAGAAAGAAGTCTAACATGTGTAGTAAAGTGATCATGCAAAACACTAGTAAAAAAAGTAAATGCCCCAAGACAATGCAGTATGTTGTGGATGGATGGAATGGAATACAAGATGGAATGATAGGAAACATGTGCCCCCGAGTGGATGGAAGTGTATGCAATGAGGTTCATTTTGTTTTCCCCCTCAGCAGTCAAGAATGAACCGTAAAAGAGAGAGTGCATCATCGGGAAATGGTCGAGTAGTGTTGGTTGTTTCTAGTGTGTTGTGATGAGTGTGTATATGTAATGGTGATGATGAGATGTGACATGTGGAGAGATGTGCATGAACCCTATAGCCTGAAGCATATATCATGACTTGTTGAATGGATGAGTGATGATTTATCCCTAAGTGTATATCACTATATGATGAAAGGATGGAGATGGGTGATGATTTAGCCTAAAGCGTATGTCACTATAAGATGAAAGGAGGGAGTGGTGATGTAACCTAAGGTGTATACCACTACAAAATGATAGAATGGGTGACAATTTAACCTAAGTGTGTACTATTCACTGAGGAAAAATGGAAGTGAAGATGGTGATTAACTAAAGGTATATGTCACTAATGTGGAAATGTCACATGGTGAATGTAAGGTCCATTTGATTGGTAAACCCTCGGCAGTCGAGTATGGACCGAGGAACTAAAGTGTGTCATAGGGTGGTGATGTGACAATGTAGAAAAAACATAGTATAAATGACCAAGTGATAAAAATAAAGTATGTAAATGTATGCAAAATGTGCAATATAGGATGTGTATGTGTAGGATGTGTAATGTGTGAAATGCAATAATAGGTGTATATAGAAATAGAATGCATAATGATAAAATGTAAAGATAGACCATATGAAATGTAATCTAGTATAGTATGTAGAATATAATATGATATATAAATGCATCATGTGAATAATGAAATGCATAGGATAATGTAGGGTGTGTAGGATATGTAATATATAAGAAGAGTGATAGGTGTAGATAGAAATGAATGTGTAGTGATAAAATGTAAAGCTAGACCCATATATAATGTAACCTAGCGTAAATATAGAATGTAGGGATGGAATGTAAAACTAGACTCATATGTATATGATGTAACATGTATGGAGGAAAATGATTGGTGTCCTAAATACATGAATGAATTAAAATGAATGAAATGGGTGAGGAATAGTATAATGTATAAATGGTAAATGTAGAATGGATGGTATATATGATAATGTAGTGATGAAAAATGAAAATGTGTAATCCTAAGTGTAGTGTGTGGGGTTCAATGTAATGGTAATCCCTCAATAGTCAAGTGTGAACCGAAAGCAAGAGTGTGTCATCGGGTAATGATGGTGCTATGAGTGATGATGATATGATATGCTATAGGAAATGAATGTGTGATAATGAGAAGTATGAAAGATGAGAGTGAGATGGCTATGTAGAAATGAGAGGGGGTGTGTGTGATGTGTATATGCCCCCCAAGTGTTGTATGGCTAAAAATCATGTAAAGTCATCAAGAAGATCATCATCCTTAGGGTCAAAGTCATACAGATAAACATTGGTGAACTTGGTAAGCTATAGTGGTGGGTTGATCATGTAATGAGCCATTAAGACGTAAGTGATACATGCCCATAACATATTCCTCATCAGTGAATGGAGGGAAGGGAAGCCATGTGCATACCAACGAGTGAGATTTTGTGTATAACCTAGGAAAGAGCTATTACAGATGATAGCATGTCCAAAAGGCATAGGAAAGGATATGTCTGTATGATCTAGGATCTAGGGTGCCCCTAATATAGTCTAGCCAGGACTATGTCCTAATGTGAGTGGCACAGTAGTAGGAGTATGTGTAAGAAAGACATCAAGATGAAAGACACGAAGGCCATAAACGGTTGTGACATGGACTAACCCATGGTATAAATGAGGATGGTATGGCGGTGGACTAAATATCAGCAACAAAAACCTAAGCAAAGGCTAAGCCATCATGTGTACATATGGTTTTAGGTGAAGTAGGATCTAATGGAATGTGCTCCCAATATGAACCATGTATGAAGAGTGTACAAGTGAAGGGTGGGTGAGCATGATGATGAAGATGAGGATGGGATAATATTGTCCATGGAGGGAACATGCGGTTGATATGGAATAATAGTAATAATAGTAGGAGGTGGTGTAGAAGGGACAACATCTAGTAAACAAATAGCGCCCTCAAGTGGTGGTAAATGAGGTGGGTCATCCATAGGTTGAGGCTCATCTATAGTATCAATGAGGGATAGGAAGACTAGTGTTAAGGTCATGAACACAATATTGGAATGGGTCATGATCTTGAAAGATAGTATACTCAACACATTCATGTAAGAACTTAATGCAACGATGGACCATAGAAGCAACAACTTGTATGGCATGAAGCCATGGCCTTCCTAAAAATAATTATATGAGACTGGAAAATCAATAACAAATAAAATGGTAGGGAGAGTTTTAGGACCAACAAGTGAGAGGCAAGGTAACATGACCAAGACACGGATGGATAAATACCATCGTAAGCACGCAATGAAATAGAAGAAGGACTAATGTCATGAGTAGAAAAACCTAAAGCTTGAGAGAAAGGACATAGGGCACAATTAAGCTCAAAACCATTATCAATGAGAGTGTGTTTGACACCAACATTGTAAATGCGAGACATAATATAGAGTGGTGGGTCATTGTCAAAGGGATGAATGTTAAAAGGAGGATTGGCCTTGAAATTATATGTTGTGAAAATGCATCAAAAATGTGTTATACATGGAATCCGGATGCATGTCAACAGAAACATTTGTAGTAGAAAAAAGGTGTTGACATGATGAAGTAAATCAGGATGGGTAATAAATAAGGATATTGATGGAGATACTCATGATGGCTAAATGCAAATGCAAAACCCTAGAAGGTGTTATGAAGAAACATGGGGTTCACCAAAATGATTAACTAAAATTGAACTAATACTATGGAAGTATAACAACTAGTTAATCTAAAATAGGAGGACTAAAACATTGTAAATATACTAAGACAATATGGAATATTTTTAAATAATTATACTAAATGAAATAAAACCCTAAATATGAAAAGATGTAAAAGGAAATGACTTAGCTGATTTTAGAGACTATCGTAGGTTGTGTCGAGGTCCGATTTAGATAAAATTGGAAGTAGAAATGATCACTCGTGAAGTTCCAAAAAAGAGGTCAGATCTAGGAGATATAAATAGAGTGAGGCTCTGGGAAGGTACTTGGGCACCCCGGGTGCCTTGGTCTACAAAATAGGCAGGTGCCCCGGTTTTCTACTAAAAATGCTCTCGAATTGATTTTGTAGGGTCAAGATGATCTGGAATGCTTAAATTCTCTCTATCGCATTGGATCAATGAGTACAAGTGCCAAGTGTGTGAAATAATGCAAGATGAAGGAATGACCTACAAAAGACAAAGAAGTATCAAAACCCTAAAAAAAAAGATGTAAAATGAATGGGTGGACTGACCTCAACTACCACAATAATGGGCTTACTAAACTAAGCATTGCACTACATTTCAGACCCAAATGTAGTTTTGTGTGTGTGTGTGCATGTGTGCCCTAGGTGCTCTTGTGCAATCACACTTTGTGAAGTAGTGAGAAATAATAACTATAGAAAATGTAATAACATGTGTGCATGAAATAGAATAGAATCCTCCCCTATGTTGTGTGTGTTGATGTAGATCTCCTAGCCTTGATGCATGACACTATGTGGATGCAAGTGATGCAATGGATGCAACTCTAGATGGAGTGATAGTAGTATGTGATGCTAGGACCCTCATTATGGTCTCATAACTTTGTATTTATAGGGTTATCTTGCTCTAATTTCATAATTAACCCGACATGGCTGACTAGGAAAAAGATAAGGATGAAAATGGCTAGAAAGACCCCAAAAAGAAGTGGGAAAGTGGAACATGGATCGGGGGCACCCCTAGGTGGGACCTAGGGTACCCTAATATAGGCTTGGGTGCCCCAATTTAGGATAAAATGATGGGACAATTGTGAAATAGTGGATATGTATAGGAAAATACATGGGAATGATGAAATAAAAGATAAAAATAAGATGACCAAAAGGTGGGATTAATTAGTACTTTCTTCACTTGAGAACCCTCTAAATAGTAGTACAAGACCCGGGCTAAATAATGCCTTGATTTAGAAGCTAAAATGATGGGAAAATTGTGAAATAGGTGGATATGTGTAGGAAAATACGTGGGAATGATGAAATAAAAGATAAAAATAAGATGGCCAAAAGGTGGGATTAATTAGTACTTTCTTCACTTGAGAACCCTCTAAATAGTAGTACAAGACCGAGCTAAATAATGCCTAAAGTGCATGATTTTATGTCTACAAATTGGTTTAATCACATGCATACATATGTCACATCTAGTGGGACACCCATTTTCTCACACACATTTCTTGAGTTTTTGTAGTTAAGTTTCATTTTTGCATACTAACCTCTTTTAGCATATGTTGAAATAACGTGTATTTCTTAACTTGTTTTTTTGAGTTTGAATGTGTTAAGTGTTCTTTGTAGGTATGAAAGAGGTAAAGAGCTTCCAAAATTGAATTTTATCAACAAAAAATTGATCCTTTTGATGTTTTTTTCATTTTTATACCTTTTTCAAGTCACACAGGCTCCTATGCTAGCCCTAATTATATTTGTGTTTGCATTTTTCTTCGTGCATTAGCATTGTTGTACGTGATCAATGTTAATTTCACATGTGTTTGTGCATTAGCATCTCCGTTTCTATGCTACCGTTTTTGGATTTGTGCTAGCGTTATCTATATTTTCACTTCTTTGTAGGTAGAGGACATTTAGGCATTTGTGTCATCTCTATTTTCACTTCTGTATGCACTAGTGTTGTCTCTATTTTAGCACTAGTATCATACTACATTTCAAATCAGATTTTATGTGTTTGTGTCGGTGTGCACACTTTTGCGTTATTCTCTTTACATTTGCATCAGTATATTTTGTCATCGTTTTGCTATGTGTGCTAGCGTTTGCTCTACATGCAAGCGTCACAACACAATTGTGCTAGCGTTCTGTGTGTTTTTGGCTCAAATTTCAAAAAATCAAGAATCTAATTTATGATTTTTCTACTATTTTTGTAGGTTTTCTAACTTTTGTTTTGTAGGTTTTACTTTAAAAATCATTTTATAACCATTTAAATGCTTTGATAAATGTTGTTTTTCCATTTTCTTAAGTTAGATCAAATTTTGTGTATTCTCTTCTCTTATGCCTTTTGGCGATCTTGAGAATCAAAAGTAACTTTGATCTTCATTTTTACATTTTGTTCTATTTGGAAAATTCATCATTTTAAGTTGCTTAAGGGAATCAATATTTTAATACACTTAGTTATCATTGGTTAATATTTTCCATTTATAATTAGTTAGATCAAACATCGTTTATGCTCTTCTCTTGTGTTTTTAAGCGATCTTGAGAATCAAAAATGACCTTGATCCTCTTTTAAACATTGTGGTTTAGATGGAAAACTAATATTCTTTCAAGTACACTTTCACTTCCCAAAGACTCTCTTTGAAACAAACACTAAAGAGTATTGTATGGAAGTTTCCAATAGTGTGGAAAACCACATTAAGAATTAAAAGATAAAAACATGCGACTTTATTCAAAACATTGTATTTGCAGGTGCGATTGTGACAAGGCCACAACCTAATCACTTTAATTGTGGGAAGTATCTTGGTATACACCATAAAACACATTGTGATAATTACCATAGGAACCCCAAAGTAGTTAATGCATTAAGGGAGGCTGGATGATGAAATGGAAAGTGCCCCCTTACTACTTGATTATAAAAACACTTGAGGAGTGATAAATGTTGTCCGTATGAGGCCTTGTTCATTAATTTTATTGTGGGGTAATGGTCATTTGTCTAGGATTTATTATATAAAATTGTACCTCTCTTAGACAAGTTATTGGTGAGTTTTGAGAAAAAAATACCAGGGAGCCATTTGTCATTGGAGCCAACTTGACCATTATCCAATCATGTTTCAAAGAGCCTTTACTGAAATACTTCCTTGGAGTCAAAACTGTGTTTGTCGAATAAGAGGAGTCTATTAAAGTTGCGTAGTGTATCATTTCCTCATAAAAATTACAACACAAAACTTTGTCCTAGTTTCTACCTTGTTATCAAACAATGCGAAACTATGCCAATGTTGCATTTGGTATTTGTCATCACCACTTATACTATTTCCCTTGTTCTCTTGTTGGCATTATTGGTCAAAATAAAGAAACTCAAAGTGCTAACAAAATCATGTCCACCACTTTTGCACCCACTTACATCACTCATTTTTCTACCTTGATGTAAGTGTTGAAAGTGTGTTGGTACATCCTCATATTTTGGTAGTCTTTCTTGAGATCCATATTAAGATGTCTCTTTATAGAAGGTTTCTTTCCTTGTTTTCACTTTGTGTCGTTACATTCTTTGATTGCATCTTTCAATCCATTTTTGATACTTACATCTTATTTTTCCTAAACATGATATAAGTGTCCAAATTATATTCTTACGTTACTCGCATTGTGTTGACCCATTGCTATACTTACACCTTATTTTTCTTACTACAGTTATAATCCTTGGATTGTGGTAATCCATTTTTGATAGTTATATCTTGTCTTAATTACAACTTTATTTAAGTGTCCAAATTATATTGTTACGGTACTCGTATTTGTAGCCTCCATTTTAGAACTTAGACCTTGTTTGTGTTAAAATTATTTTAAGTGTATACCTTGTGTTGTTACACCGTTTAAATCATATCAAACCCCTTTTAGTACTTAAATTTTTTTGTTAAAAACTCAATTTAAATATTGAAATCGTGTTTTCATTTTATCAAAAACAACCTTTGAGACAACAATTCAGACATATGAAATAGGTTCCTTTATTATCAATACTTTGTTTGAGACTTATTGGATTTCCTTGGTGACATTCATCGTGTATTTTGTACCCTTGGAATATTCATTGTGACACTTATAGTTGTTACATTTCTTGACTTTTCCTAGATTTATTGTGACACTTGTTTACATTGTTCAAAATCTAAGCAAAACATTTTCCTAACATGTCTCTATTAGGAGATTGACACATAGAAGAATGGTATCAAATCCTTTCCTTTTTACTAATTTGGACCCATTGATGGAAGAAGAAATATGGATTGACCATAGTGGAGACGTTGAAAAAAATCCTCGGGATAGATTTGAGTTTGACCTTGCACACATAGATAACTTTCTCTTCCAAAAAAGAGATAAATTATTAACATAAGTTTTAGAGTTAGGTCTGGAGTTACTGTTGGAGCTCAAATATGCACCCGCCCTGAGTCATAGAGAATTCAAGATTTGAGACAACATGGGACTATCTTTAAGCTATGGGACTCGAACCGAGACAAACTCCCAGGAGAAGGATGGCTTCCTCTACTTACTCCGATGATAAACTACTCCTAGTAATTGAAATGTAAATATTTAACTCTACTCTAACTTTCAAAGGGACCAGGGTGTGAAGGAGATGCATAAAACCTAAATGTAAACTAGAGAAGGTAATAACACCAAAATAAGGGGATGAATACTTTAACAAGAGAGAAGATGGAAGAAAATGACGATGAAGAGGGCTAGAATGATAGATAGAGATCAAAATCGCATCCAAAGTTCCACCCTCATGATACCTGATAGACATAAACCTATGAGATAACACATACAACACACCTATAGATAAATGAGAGGCAAGAAAGTGCAATAAAACAATAGCTAAGGATGAAAGAGCCATAAAAACAAATATTTTATTTATTAAATATCATGCACAAATCATCATGATATAGGAGGAAGATGCAAAACATTTACAGAGACATAGCCTAAGGAATGCGACTCTTAGAACACTTATGCAACACAAGATGATGCCCTCACATTCCCAAAGTATCCAACGTTAAAACAAGGCATCACTTTACAATATATAAAAAGTTAGAAGAAGGAGAGAAGAAGAAAAGAGAGGGAATTTGAATTCCCTTTTTACCCCCTAACAACCCTCATTTAATTTTCTAATAAGATTTGATCGATCTATTAGTTTGCTTCCACATGTCATTTGCATGTGAAGAAGGAACGACACCCATACTACATTTAATTCTAGTGGTTGAGCCATCTAGAACAACCCCTTTGTGTGTTGGAGATGTCTTTCTTCACTTTGCCCACCTACCAACATTTAATCCATGAAATCTGATTTCCTTTGCATGGAGAAGGCTAAGATTCTTTCAAATAAAATTAGATTTGAAATTCATATTCATTTAGAAATCCACAGAAAACTACTATTTTCCTTTGATACATGGATTTCCTAGATTCCATGGAGTTCTTCCTTATGTTCATGACATTAATACGATGTAGACTCATGTTGACTTCCATGGACTACCTATTGTTCACTCTACGGCTTTTATATTTTCTTTTTCTACGATTTTAGATCTCCACAAATTTTCAAGTTTCATCCTTCACTTTGTGGAATTTAAAACATCCACGATACTTGTTTCTTTCACCCCAAAACCTTTGTTACTTCAATGGTATTTTATCCTTAGCCATGGATTTCACTCCTTCATCATGAAACATGCCTAAACTCTTTTGCAGCCCTCTTCTCCAGCCCATGACCCTTTAGATTTCCAAATTTTGTAAGGGTACAAATTGGGCAACATTTTTGGCAACTCATAGGGGCCATCTACCTGCTAGCTGAGATGATCAATAGCCTTATCATTTATTGGGCATGGAGTCAGTTGAAAACCTTGAGTCTGATCTAGTTTCTCTCCATTTGATTTTTTGAGACAACCCATGACTAATCCTTGATATTTAGAAACTCCTTCATTTAGGTAGCTATTTGGAGAACACGGTGAAGCAATACACAAGAACATCGCTAAGCTGAACAAGATGTGTAAAGCACTTAGGGAAAGAAACCTATACTACCAACAAAGTAATGTGTTGAAAGCACTTGGAGGAATTGAAATTCTAATCTACTATGTACAAGATGTAAATATGAATCCTAATGAGAAGGTTTGAGATGAATCCCATTAACTAGGATTTAAAGTGCATTCCCATCAAGATTAAACAACTTAAATGAGTTAGCCACCTTACAAGTAGTAATGATGTATGGTCCATTCAAATAACATCAAATTTGGAGTGTCTCCCTGGTTTAGCTCAATTCACATCCCATTTCAAAATGAGATCTCAACCTCAAATGTCCGATCTCGAAATTTTCTGTCAAATCACTATTTGTTTGACACTTGATGTTGTTCCATCTTGACCATGGCAACATTTCTATTTTCCTCTAGTTGCACCAATTTTCCATTCTAATTTCCTTTGATCTGCACCTTCAAATTCAAGCTGTTGAGCTAACTCAAATGAAGGCAACTCTAGTGACAATGGCAACCTTACTTCTTTACCATATACCGATTTTAGGGAGAAGTGCTAATATCCTTCTTCATTGTTATCCTATCCGCCCAAAGAGAATTTTTTACCTTTTTGTGCCACTGTCTTTGATTGATGTCCATTGTCCTTTTCATGATTCTGATCAGAGTTTTTGTTAGTAGACTCGCCAATCCATTACCTTGGGGGTAATAATTGGAAGAATTTTTGATAAATCCCAAGTTCTAAAGCCCAACTAGAAATCTTTGATCCTAAGAAAGCTTTTGCATTATCAGAAATGATGGTCTGAGGGACACCAAACCTTGTAACAATTTCTTCAAGAAATTCTAGGATGACTAATTTAGTGGCCTCCTTTAATGGCACGACTTCAGTCCACCTGGTGAAATAGTCTATGGCTATGAGGACCCACTTGTGACTAGTGCTAGATGGAGGGTTGATCATACCAATGAAGTCAAGACCCCATTGTGAAAATTTTTGATCGGTTTGGATTGGATAAAGGAAAGAGCCACCGATATTTTCTTTCCAGTGAAGAGTGCACATTCCCGCACTTTCTAACCCACATGTGAGCATCCATGAACAACGTAGGCAAAAAATATCCTTCTTTTATGATCTTCATGGTTGTAGCTTTAGCAGATAAATTTCTATCTAAGTAATCATCATGGAATTCAGACAAGACCCTGACACATTGCTCACCTTTAATGCACTGAGCAATACTCCATCAATATTCCTTTTGAATAGGACACCATCAATTAATGTGTAAGGAATATATTACAGCCTTCGATATCTCATCTTTGATTTGTTGAAATATAGAGGGTATGCACTAATAGACAAGAACTTTGACATATCAACAATCCAATCTGCGATCATTGAATACATTTCTTTCATCCTGCTTTATCATTTAACATCTCGCGATAGCTCATATTTGAAAGGCACTTCATTTATGACGGTGGTCTCTTGAGGTTCTATAATGTCTAGAGATAGATGCTTGCAAAGTTCTCTTCCTCTTACCAAATTTGTGGCCTTAATGGTCACATCATACTCCATGATCTTAGTTACCCATCTAGCTCTTTTTTTTGATCTATGCTCCCATAATGAAGTCTCTAATGCTAGAATGTGATACTAAAACCTTTATGCAACTAACAAAAATCATACTTTTGAATTTCTTTAAAGCTCTCATAATGGAGAACACTTATTTTTCAATGTGGCTATATTTAAGATCATAATTCTTTAGTGTTTGGCTGAAAAATGCCACAAGATGCTCCATCGCTTGATCATTGACCATGCAGAGACTATGACTATGCCGATTCTACCCCATGAGCATACAAGATGAAATCCTTAGTATAATGCTGGGTTAATTGATGTTAGGGCTTGAGTGATCTCTCATTTTATCTTTTCAAAGCTATCCTTCCCTTCCTTGGGTCCACTTGAATGCTGCATCATTCTTGAGCATGAGAGTAATAGGTCTTACCAAACCCATGAAGTTAGGAATAAAACACCTAACAAAGTTAATCTTCCCAAGGAAAGACTACAATGTCTTCTTGTGAGTTGGCAAGGAAAGAGCCATGATAGATGTAATTCTTTATGGATCAATGACAATGCCTTATTTTGAAACAACATGTCCCAAAAGCTTGCCTCTAGGGACTATAAAGTTGTACTTCTTAGGGTTGAGAGACACACCAAATTACCTGCATCTTTTAAACACTTTCTCTAGGTGCTTTATGTGATCCACGCTCTGTTTGGAGAAGATAGTAATGTCATCTAGGTAAACCAAGATGAACTTATTGATATACCCTTTAAAATCAATATCCATTGCTCTTTAAAAAGTAACACCTATGTTTGATAATCCAAAAGACATTTTTTGATAAGTAAATGTTCCCCATTTGGTGGTGAACATGGTTTTATATTGATCTTCTTCTTTCACTTTGATTTGATCTGGTTAAAACCAAAATAGCCATTGAGCATGGAGAACCTCTTTGCTCCTACTACAGTCTATAAAATTTTCTCCATGGAGGGTAAGGATAATGATCTTTGAGGGAAGCCTTGTTCAAATCCTTGAAATCTACGCAGAGTTGTATTTCACCATTATTTTTCCTTACCGGGACCAAATTTGCCACCCAAGTAGAATACTTGATTGGAAAAATTATTTTGGCCTCAATGAGTTTGGAGAGCTCCTTTCTCATGAGGGGTTCAATCTTGGGGTTAACTGGCCTCTGTTTCTACCTAATTGGCTTGATGTTGGGATCAAGATCAATGGAATGTTGGACTATGTTTGGATTAAATTATTTTAAATCTTCATAGTCCCATGAAAACACATCACTAAACTTTTGACACAAGGAAATGAAAGCTTTCCTTTCATTTTCATCACATACATTTCCGAGTAGAAGTTGTTTTCTTGGAGCGATTGAAACCGGCTGACAATCCTCTTGCTTTCTGGCTTTGTAATATCATTTGCATCCCTTTAAACTCATCATATAGAATGAAGATCTACCCCAACGTGACTAATCCCTTGGGCAACTTATTTCCTTTTAGTTGAATAATATGATCCCCACATACTTTACGTAGATCATCTTGTATTTTGAGGAGGAGAATGAAAGGAGCGATAAATAGATCGTACCAACCCAAGAACACTGATTCTAATCAAACACCATGATTAATAAGATGAAAGTAATTCACCTGGAATAGCTTTACATAAAACCTTTGCAAACAAATGAGCGAAAATATCATATATTATAATGGAACTCAATACAATACATTGAGAATGGGCCTTGCTTAAATAGGCGAGGAATAACAATCTAAGAACCGGTCAAGGTCATAGATCAAGCCATAAATCAAGAAAATAAATAGTCATCAAAGAACTAGTCAAGACCATAGATTTATGAGATAACTAGACATCAAGGATCTAGTCAATACCATAGATCAAGGAAAGAACTATACCTAACAACTAGATAATATCTCCTAATATCTAAATAAGATAAAATAAATATCCACACACATAAGTGGGTGAGGATAAATACAATAAAGGTAAATAAAGTACCTAGTGAACATGAGTGGGTAAATACCTAATCTAACACCCCCTCAAGTGAAGCTAGGGGCTAAAATAGAAGTGGCATGTCCACAATATGAGTCCCGATAACTAGGGCGATGATGAGGTACTCATGTACAATAATTGGGAAAAAGGGACATCGCATGAGGTACCCAAACCCATGTAATAACAAAGTAAAGAGAGTAAAAACCCACTCCAAGGCATCCCAAGAAGCTCGACTCAAAAAAAATTGTACAATCTTTGAAGAATTTTAGTGTGCACTATGGTTGCGAATCCTTTGCTCGATCACAAAACTCAAAAGCAAGTGACACTTTGGGTTTCGCAGAATAGATCCATCTGAGGAGACTGTCAATGAAGTGATGTCGAAAGTGTAAAAAAACACCAAAATAATATGATCAACTGATGCAAATAGATGTGCCATGATCCAAGAACAAAAACAAAAGAAATAAGGCAAGGACACAAAATCTAAAGTGTCACAATCCAAGAAAATCCAAGGTAACAAGGCAAGGACACAAAACCCGAAGAAGCAGGATCGGGACCACACCCTCCCATATTCTTGAATGGGTGGATTGGTGCTACAAATATGTATGAGCTGTCAAAACAACTACTCAAACACTTTGAAAAACTAACACTTTGGAATGCATCGAGAATAGATCCACCATAAGAGATATCATCAACATGCCAAACATGTCAAAAATATAGATACAAAATCTCTCAACAAACAAGAGAGATACACTACACCTACTAAAGAAAAATGCTCAAAACAAGAAGCATCACAATGCATAAGGTATAGAAAGTGGAGAAAGAGGCCTAATGGTGGAGGAGCCATGCCTGTAGAGTCCTCTTAATGAATGCCTATGTCGCCACCATGAGTGATCAGATATCCACCCCAAATCAACACATGGATGGATGAAGAAGATGCATGCATATGACTTGGTACAAAATGCACAATGGGTGCATGCAAAAGAACATCAGAATGTGTGTCAGGTTGATCATGTTTGGAGCTGAAATCTCGGAGGTTTCTCAAGCTTGAGTGAAGGTGTGCAGAACTCATGTGTTGCTCATGATCCTCGAAAGAGTCAAGTAAACAAAAAAATGACCTCTGTCAATGTGTGATCCCAGTAATGAAGTATCTCGCTGAAAACAAATGTCATGATGAGAATTCCACTTAACATGTGGAATAGAGGAAACAATACCCTATGAATATCTATCAATGACTCTGCTAGTGAGACCCATAGTAACGAGCATGCGAGAACCTAATGCAGTGGTATGCTTCTCAAAAAAGCCATGCGGTAAGAAGAAGTAAGATACACAACATGTGGTACCGTAATAGGCACGGATGTGGAAAAGCATGCGAGAATAAGCTTTATAGGTGTATGAGCATCAAGAGAAGCAGACTCAAATAATGACAAATCAAGGTTAGTGGGTTTAGGAGAAATAGCTGCAAGTGGACTAGGAGCATGGATATGGTCTGTCTACATGATATGATGGTGATGTTGTAGGCTAGCAAGTTTGTTACGTAGGAAGTGTATTATTGTATTGTTATCGTGAATGAGTGATTGTAGAAGATATTTTTTTCTTGAGTGATGTATTTTCTTCCACAAATTTTACTGATATCCTCTTGAAGTCCACACACTTCAAATAAAAGCATACCATTCTCAAAATCCATGATAGATACAAAATGCAACTCCCAGAAGTTTAGGACGTCGGGCTCAACCGAAATTGCATCCACAATTGATTGTAACACTCCTCCATATTTGGCACTTTATAATTATAGTGCAAGTCTCAAAATAAATATTTCCAATGGAAAGAGCACGAAAAAACAAGCACTTTTGCAAAAAATGACACTCAAACCGATTTACCGATCAAGCGTTACAAGCTTTTTAATATTTTGCCTGTCACTCAAATAAAATTAAATGGGGCTGAAGTTAAGCACCTACAAGCTTTAATCCCTCATATGACCATACCATATGACCAAGGGCTAAGGATTTTAATGGGTGTTTTCCCGAAATAGTAAAAAACGTGCACAACATCTGTGGACCCCGCTAAAAACATCTTGTGCACAAATGAAACAACTATGACACAAAAGAAAAACTACCCGTGCGAGATCTTGAGAAACCCAACGAGAACAAAAAAATAATCCCATGTTTTCTTTTCTGGTGGGCATGAATCCGAGGCAAACCAAGGTGTGCTTATTTGCAACAACAACAAAAACTAAAAAAAGCTGTTTTTTGCCTATAGAAATGGTGAGTTTACAATTGATCTTAGGGTTTTCACACCTTTCGGATCTAATGGAAGCCTCTATTTTGCATAAAACCACATGCAACAACAAAATACGACCAAATCCCAAATATATGAATATACAAAGATTTTATTTGCAAAATAAAACTTACAGACGGATGTCAACAACAATCTCTGCTCTGATACCATGAAAGGAACAATAACCAGATCATACCAAGCCAAGAACATGATTCTAATCAAACACCATGATTAATAAGATGAAAGTAATTCGCTAGAATAGCTTTACATAAAACCTTTCGTGCAAACAAATGAGCGAAATATCATATATTATAATGGAACTCAATACAATACATTGAGAATGGGCCTTGCTTAAATAGGAAAGGAATAACAATCTAAGAACCGATCAAGGTCATAGATCAAGCCATAAATCAAAAAAATAAATAGTCATCAAAGAACTAGTCAAGACCATAGATTTATGAGAGAACTAGACATCAAGGATCTAGTCAATACCATAGATCAATGAAAGAACTAAGTCAATAAAGCATAGATCAAGGAAAGAACTATACCTAACAACTAGATAATATCTCCTAATATCTAAATAAGATAAAATAAATATCCACACACATAAGTGGGTGATGATAAATACAATAAAGGTAAATAAAGTACCTAATGAACATGAGCTAAGGTAAATACCTACTATAATAGATAACTCGCCTCATTTTGGATGAAGCTCAGTAATATTTTTTCATCATCACGAATACCTTCAGAAAGTATAATTATCGGGATGGAAGGCCTAACCACCATTTTGACATGTTGCACATTCCCCTTGATCAAATCCTTAGCGGTGTGAGAATTGAGAACCAAGAGCTGTCATTTGGTCTGCGTATTTGTTCAACTTCCTAGGCACAACCTATAGGTTGATGGCATCAAATATTTCTAACAAATCCCAAAATCTATGTTTGTAAGATTTCAAAAACTTTTATTTACTACACATCTTCTATAAACTTGGTGAATGACCAATTCAGTGTCTCTAAAGACCTACAACTCGATTTTTCTCTTTTCCATGATCAATAGACCATGCACTAATGCTTCGTATTCTGCCACATTATTTGAACATGCAAATTACAACCTATGAGAAAATAAGAAATTTTCATTTTTGGGGAAATGAGCACAACACCTGCCCCAACTCCATTTCTACTTCTAGAACCATCAAAGAACATCCTCCATAGTCCATAATTTTTTTCCTTTTCTTGTTTGAATGTCGCGGGTATCACATATTCCTCCTAGAGAATGCAATAGGTTCCCAAACCAGTCTCAAAATTTTGAGATCTTCATCATAAGGATAAAACTTATGGTATCTTTCAACCAATTCATCTAACAAAAATCGGGAATAAAAAGAAGACCGATCTGTTTATCTGGACTCGAGTCTTTCTCATGTTAATCTTGTATAAGGCAAATTGATTAAACAAGAGTGGGGTCAAATGGCTCAATATGGTAAGAAAATATGGGCTCATCTTGTATTGTGAATCAGGTACCATATCTAGTTTTTAGAAGCATATGAGTCCAATCTGAGGATAGATAGCTACCTACTTTAGCAATGAAGTCTCTAGACAAATAGATGGCAAACATGGGAGGAAGGTCAATGACTGAAATGTCATGGGTTATGGTGAGGCTTGGGAAGGAATGAAGTGTCAACTCAAGGTATTTTATTATGCCCAATACATTCACAATTGATCCATCAAGTTGTAAAAATCCCTAGACACATGATTGTATTTGAGACCTAAGATATCAGTAATTTTCTTGGGCATTACAAAGGTACTAGCCCTTGAATCAATCATACAATTATGAACTAGGTATTTACCCACAATTATCGACATGTAAAAGGGTGGGGTTTTGATAGTTTTACTTACTTGATCACTCCTTTCTTGATAGACATGAACCGTGGCATGATCCTTCCAGATTAGTGGATCCGTGGGATGCGATCACGCTTGAGGGATTCACATAGGAGATCACACTGTGATGGAATAACAAGCACATCCCACATTGAGATGTTGACATTAGTCTTCTTCATTTGCTTAACAATTTTGAATGGGAGGCTGTGTATTTTTGCATTTACAAAGATGCTACCTTCTTTTCTCTGTTCTTTGCGGAATTTGATTTGGTGGATTTGGTTGAGTAATAACCTATTTATTTACGCTTTACTAGGAAGCTCCGTTGGCTTACTTTTTGTTCACCACGACTACTTTTTCCTCGCACGTGGCATTCCTATGATTTGTAAAAGGTGGAGATTGAGACTCAAAATCCTTTTCTTATACCACATATTATCAACAACACTGATTGATGGTATGTTAGAACTTCCTACCACTTGGTTAAACACAAAAATATTCAGCTCTAAAGAACATGAGGTTTCTATCATTGTTGGTCTCTTGACCTAATTCCATGGTTGGATTTGGTACCTCCAGTAGTGGTTCTTGTTGACTGGAAGAGCCTTGAACCATGTATGCTTGAAGATGCATTGCCCTTTCACAACCAAGTTGGTTATGCAGTAGATTACATAGAAAACACCACTCTGTTTCTTGTGCCATATTGTTTTACATAGGAGCGAAATCGGGCTTGAACTAGAGTAGACAATGCTTGTGGAAGAGAGATTGTTGCTAATGAAAGAGGAGCACTTTGAGCTTGCCATCTATTATTCTATTGGTTTTGTGCATATCTTTGATTAGTGCTGATTTCTCCATGGTTGATACCCCTAATTAGAAGATTGCCCTTGATTTTGATAATTTTTATAGGATTGGGCTTGTTGTTTCTCTAGGGATATAACTTTATTTGTCAAATTTCTAATCAAATCCTTCATTTCTTCATCCTTTTTTTTGATAGGTAAGAGTTTGTGAGGTGGAAGCAACATGTTATGGATTTGGCTCAGGGATAGGAGTAATAGAAGGTTGGGTAGCTTTAGGTAGTTCTAGATACAATGGCATGGGTGGTCTAGGAGCTAATTTCCCAACTTGTATTAAACTATTTTCATCTCTGATTGCAATTGCATAGGAAAATGGTAGAGTTTTCCTCCCATAGATTATATCATAATAGATATATCAGAGTTAAGAGCTTTTAAAAAGTAAAGAAAGGCACCTTCTATTGTAGGTCTCACAAGAACTAGAATTTTGTCCCAAGTCTCTGAAATTTGAAGTTGAAATCCACCATTTTCTCATTAGGTGCTCTCTTGATTGTAGTTAACTACTCCAAAAGAGATAGATTATCTGCTCTTTCTCCAAACTGGTCATAAAGGGTTATGCACAATTGATCCCAATTTTGAATTGTTCTTGCCCCTAGGATTCTAAACCATTATAGAGCTTTACCTTTAAGTGATGAAGCCAAAAGTTTCACTGCCACGCCCATTTTAGAAAATTCTTGTATAGCACATAAGTTTGTAATATCTTGGATGTGATTAATCGAGTTGTGTGATTTTCTCCAGTGAAATATGGAATATTCTTCAAGGCTACTACTAGAATAGGATTATGAGCATTCAAGGCGATCGAGCTACACGCCTTTGAAGTTTACAAATGGATATTATTGTGGTGGTAAGCATTAATGAGCCATTTTGATAGGTATGAGAACTCTTGTTGACTACAAGAAGGGCCTACCAGGTGGAGGTGTTGAAAGAGTTTGATTTGGAGGAGATGGAGATCTTTGAATCTATCTTCCTCTTCTTCCTTTGCCTAGGGATAATTGCAAGTATTAAAATACACCTTCTTCTCTTATTATTAATCGTGTTTGGATCCTTCTCATGAATCGGGAACTCAATCACCGGTAGTGCTAAAACCAGGTTGATATTTTGAACGGATTTTCTAGATGTATTATTCTGAGCCTCGAAAGGCTAGAGCTTTACCAAGATACACATCAAAAACTTAATAAGATGGAAATATTAAATCAATTCCCACTAGACATGTTGAAATTGTTGGAGCTCACATGTGCACTCATCCACGAGTCATAGAGAATTTGGGATTTGAGACAACATGAGACTATCTTCAAGTTGTGGGAATCGAATTGAGATAGACCTCCAGGAGAAGGTTAACTTCCTCTACTTACTCCTAATGCTAAACTACTCCTAGGAATTGAAATGCAACTATCTAAATCTATTCTAACTTTCCAAGGGACCAAGGTTAGTAGGAAATGCATAAAACATAAACCTAAACTAGGGAAGGTGATAAAACCAACATAAGGGGATGAATACTTTAACAAGAGAGAAGAAGGAAGGAAACAATGATGAATAGGGACAAAATAATATCCACCGATCAAAATCATGTCCAAATTTCCACCTTCACAATGCACAATAGAAACAATCCTCTAAGATAACACATACAATAGGCTTGCATATAAATGAGAGGCAAGAGAGTGCAATAAAACAATAGCTAAGGTAGAAAGAGCCACAAAACCAAATATTTTATTGCTTAAAGATCATGCATAGATCATCACGATACAAGAGGAAGATGTAAAACATTTACAGAGACATAGCCCAAGGCATACAAATCTTAGAACACTTGTAATACAAGATGATGCCCTCGCATTCCCAAAGTATCCAACATTAAAACAAGGCATCAATTTACAATATATATAAATTTAGAAGAAGGAGAGAAGAAGAAAAGAGAGGGAATTCAAATTCCCCTTTTCCCCCAATAACCCTCATTTAATTTTTTGAGAAGATCTGATCACTCTGTGAGTTTTCTTACACATGCAATTTACTTGTTGAAGAAGGAATGAAACCCATACTACATTTAATTATGGTGGTTGAGTCATCTGGAACATTCCCTTTGCATGTTGGAGATGTCTTTCTTCACTTCACCCACCTACTAGTATTTAATCCATGAAATCTGATTTCCTTCACATGGAGAAGGCTAAGATTCCTTCAAATAAAATCAGATTTGAAATTCATTTTCATTTGAGAGATTCGTGGAAAACTACTATTTTCCTTTAATACATGGCTTTCATGGATTTCGTGGTTATTTTTATGTTCTGCGACATTAATACGACATGGACTTATGTTGACTTCCATGGGCGCCTATTATTCACTTTGGATTCTTTATTTGCTTTATTTGGTGGTTTTAGATCTCATGACTTTTCAAGTTTCATCCTTCACTCCATGACATTAAGAACATGCACGGTAATTGTTTCTTTCACTCCATGGCCTTTGTTACATTGGCAATATTTTATCCTTAGCTATGGATTTCAATCCTTCATCTCGCGACATGCCTAAAATATTCCGCGGTCCTCTGCTCTCGACTCCGTGGCTTTTAGGTTGCCCAAATTTTTCAAGGGTGTAAAATTGGGCAACAAGATTACCTACAAGACTTTGATCTGTTTTTCTTACAAACATGATTCATGAAGGTGAAGAGATAAAACATCCATTCCATTGTGTAGAGGACATATTGAACACTTGACACACTTCTACTTACGGCCAAGGAAACAATAAAGAAGGATAAGCTCCAAAAAACATAAATGGCAATCATATACCACTCATTCGAACCAACCATGAAGCTAGAAATGAAGGTGAAGATCATGAACAAGCTCCTCCACTTGGTCATCAAGCAAAACACCAAAACTACAAACCCTTATCCGTCGATTAACAAACCTAGTTGTAGACACCAAAATTGGGTCACACTCCCCTTGGTCCCTTTTACCCCACATTAATATTAGTTTAATTATTTATAATTAAAGTAATACTCATCCTCACTTCATTCATTATTTAATTACCTTTATTCAAACTAATTTCCACCTCACCTAGACACCTCAACCCACCACCTCACCTAGACACCTCATCATGGACCTATTCTTAGCATGTTTCCTAACTAACTAGGACTCAACCTTTTCTTACTTTAATTAACCAAGACTTAGTCTAACCCTAAAATCACATGCCTATTATCCCTCTAACCACATTCCCGCTTATTAAAACGTAACATTCCATTTTGATCAGTGAGAATAGACAGAGTTGGCCAAGAGATTGCCAAGATCTGTCATTTTTAGTAAACCTAGGATTTCCCGCCTTAACTAACGCCGATCAACCCAAAACCGACGCCTGGTCACCCTAAACCATCATCGGTTACCATATATTCATTTTTGTAACCTTGTTTGTTGGTTGGACACATTCTCGAGTTTTGGAATGGAGGAGATCTACATGTAAGCAAGAACCAGATCCCTTTCACACATCCAGACAACCATAGCCAACACCAAAACAAATATGAAGATGTTTGCATTCATGGTAGCATTCGGGAAGCTAGAAGCACCGTGTGACAATGACCACCATTCCACAAATCAACCATCACCATCATCCAACCATTAAATTTTTAAGCACCAATAAGTGTATCTCTAACTTGCATCATTTCATGCATATTCAAATTACAAAGTCGCTTCATCTTTGTTTGTCGACATCTATTTGCATTTTTCACCCCACTCTTTTTACCTTACTATGAATCCAACCATTCCATCACCCACAATCATATAATTATATATACCCAATTCCTAAATACCTCTGAGTACCCCTAGCACCATTGCAAACCTATCCATTTTCCCTCACACCCACATCTTACCCGAAAAGTTCCCAAAACCTAGTTTATTGAATTTCTACCATCCCGCCTTAACCGTCATCGGTTCCTCTTAACCATCATCATCACACCTCACCAAAGTTGGTCTCTGTATTTGGTAATCTTAGCGATAAAAAAAACCTAAAAACCTACATCCAAGAAACCTAAGTTACCAGAATCCGACCCCGACTGTCGTACAACACCTTGACTACCTACCCTACTTCTAGATATGATCATAACCTAGCTGTTATATTAGATTTGCTTATTGTATTTGGATGAGATACCTAAATCATATCAACTATAGTAGGATTTTATTTATTTACATTATTTCTTACATTAAATTGTATTAAACAAAGTGGGTTGACTACCATTAAGGAAGTACCACACTTCCTGGATCTAGCACACACTAGGAATCCCACTGACATATATTGTTTAACTCTCTTTTGTGGTCTTGTTACTGTATTTCAGGTAGTTCCTCCTAGTCAAAAGGAAGATCTCATAGTCAACATTGGATCAAGAAGTTAGAAACGCGTGCACGACCTTTAAACCGACCATCACAACATGTATTTCTCCTTGACCCATCATCTTATCTGTTTTGTCAAATCTATAAATAAAGTAGTGAAACATTTTAGCATGCCGGTGGGACCCATCAAGGGTTCTTTTTCATTTATTAATTCCTAGGCGAAAGTTGTGTGTTTGTTTCCCTTTTGAAAAGCTTCCACATTAATTTTCTTCTTTGGAATCTTCCCCTCTTTCTATTGTCTAAAAGCAATCATGTCTTTGGTGCTTTAAAAAAGAATACTTCTTTATTTCATTAGTGAAATAACATCCCTTTTCTGTTCATCACTTGCTACATCGAATAACACATTTCAATATGGGTTTAAAACACTTACGTGGCATTCGATTTGTTACGTTATATCTCACATTAAAATTAAGGGCAACATATATCTTTGGAAGTCATGACCAGCTGATGGTTGACACAACTGAATCGTAGAAAGCACATTCTTTCTTCTCTCTCTTTGCCAAATTGCACAAATTGGAATATATACATATTCTTAAACAAAATCCCACCCAGAAGAAGCTGTCAACGATCACACGATCAGAGGATTGACAGTGGGCACCTAACTGGTTATCTCTGTCTAGTCATCACCTCAGAGAAAGGCCGCCCTCATGCCAAAACATAACATGAAACCTCACCTTTAGAATTTCCTTCTTTGTAGGAAGCCTTCCCACGTGTTTTTCTCGGCTTTGTTCTTGACTTGTGTTTTGAGGTGTGAGGTCGTATTCTCCATTTTTTCTTTCATTTCACACTCCATAATCATAGTTTGTGTATTCCAATTGTTTCGAGTGTGTTAGAACTCATTTTTACCATTTCTAGACTGCTAGGTTAGTGTCTCATTCAACTTTAATTCACAAAAAGAAATTTTCTTCATTTCTGATTTCACGAGTAGGCATCGGTTTACATCGACCGCATCGTTTACCCAGATGGTGTCGATTCCCCGTGATTTTGGTCGAGTCTACCCAAAGAGCACTCATCTCATCCTCTTCTCTGTTTAAAATATCTAGATGTCACCATATCCTTTGCATTATGATATTATTAACTCAATATAACTTCCTAGTTGACTTTCCCTAGTTTCTGTCTCACTTGGTCAAGCATTACTTTCCCATGTAAGAATGACATCGCCATTCTTGTGATTGTCATCGGTTGTTGCCTAAGCTGCATCGATCTGTCTATTTAGATTTTTAATCAAATCACATGCTAATTCACCTCTCATAATCAATTATTTTCCATCCCTATTTGTTTTCTGTGTCATTTACAGAATACAGTCTTACCAGGTCAACACTTATTCACATGGTGTTGACTCACAACCAAACTAACACCCTCGTATTTCATGCGGTCATCATCCACTCCCACTAAGTCCATCACGCTGTCATCCTATCACATATGGATTTGACTCAGCTTATCCCCATTACTACTGGTGACGAGGAATTCACAAGACTCCTTGATTAGAACCCCACGAACCTACAATACTATCTTGCCCACTCATCCACTTGGGACTCCTCAGGATAGTTAATATATGATATGCATGTATCTATCATCCCTCCTTCTCTCACCCCACCTCGTGTCTTGCTAGCACCGGCTTGGTGCTACTGTCATCCACTTTACCACTTGTGGTGTCTTAACTAGGTCCCATAGTCGCATAACTACAACATCTAAGTCATCTGTTGCACCTATGATGTTAGTGGTTCCTATGACAACTACCTTAAGTATAGCCCAATCTACACTGCTTTACCTCACATATACCTATTGCATCACAACCACCTCCGGTGTTGAAACCTACACCCCTTTCATGAGATCTCGTCCTTTCATCCTGTGATCCTTACCCTTAATCACCACTAGAGTTATTCGACTACCCCACTTACTTACACATACTACCAACAATCCCTGACCTCATCTATTGCTTATTCTAGCTATGTGCCACCTACATCTATTCCTCATGTACAGTTCTCATACTCAGCACCACCATACACTAGTATACCACCCACCTCATACATTCAACATCAACCCCCTTTTTGTAGGCAACACCCATTCATCTGACCTACCAACGACCTCACTAAGATGATGATGGAAAAGATGGAGACCTTAGAAGCATCTATTTACGGCTCATGTAATGCTTTAGCTTTATGATGAAATATGTAACGAGCCTATCCATCCATCTATTTCCATTCACCCCTACCTTGTGCATCAGGAAATGCCTAAATTCAATTGCTTCAACATTAAAGAAGACCCACATCAAAACTTGTGGTCATTCAAACATGGGTGATACCTAATTTCCCACGATGACGCTTTGCTCTACACACCTTCCCAATGTCATTGATAGGACCAACATTGGATTGGTATAGTGAACTACCTAGACATTCCATTTATTCCTTTAATCAAGTAGCCCAAGCTTTCTTAGACCAATTCTCGATCAATGTAGTCAAGAAGGTCACCATGCTGACTTTGTATTGAAACAAAAATATGAAGACAAATCTATCGCATATTTCGTTACCCATTTGGTAGAGTCTTATCAACAATTGACGTTCCAGCTACCTCAGACTGAACTTATTGAGTTATTCACTAGAGCTTGTGCTAGACACATTTCACCAACTCTGTAGGTATAAACCTTCTAAACCTTTGATGAAGCATTCACCATGGCATGAAAGCTGGAAATTCGCACCATTGAAGAAAAGAAAATCCAATTATGAAACAAGAATTCCCCATTAAAATAAAACAATTTCTCTTCATCTTCAAAACCTCAAAATAACTATTCAAAGCCCAAAGGATCTGCCAACACGGTAGTCCTCAAGGCAGGACCATCTCATCCTTCTAATCAAGCCCAAAATTCTTCCAATATTTCCCCTGTCCAGGCCTTTCAGCTCTGGTGGGAGTAAAAGTACACTTCAATTGGAGAGCCCTATTCTTCAGTCTTGGAAAAGCTTCTTAAAGTTGGAGCCATTACACTTCCTCCCATAAAACCTCATACATGTTTCGATCTTGCCATCCCCTATGCTGTATGGTATAAAGAACATAACTCTTTATAATTACCATCACGTAAAATGCCATAGTGATGGTAACTATATAAATTTTAAGAAAAGTGTCTTAGAAATGATAGATAATGGAGACCTTGTCATGGACAACCCGAACGCACTGCGCAGAAAATCAAAATTTTTACATATTTAAAAATTCATTCCCTAACCATAAATCATCATCTAATCAAAATAGTGAACCTTCATCCAACGACAACAATGTCCAAGTGAAGTCCACACGGATTTTGATATTGTATCAATTGTTCCTAAAATCCCACCTATTTCATCTATTAAGGAAATTCGGCATGAGCCCCTACCCACGAGAGGAGATTACCTCTTCTACTCCTTCACCCACAGAGGAGTCCCCTCATCTCCTCCCGCTCATACAAAGGAACCCACGCTTTCCACATATGCCATTTCACCATCTACTTTACAAACTACCAAATAGTCAACACTGTTAATCCTCCCATCCACATGAGAATCATCATTTCTTTCTCCTCCACCAAGGAGAAGTCTACCTCACCACACCTATTATCTATCCTACCCATGGGAGTCTCGTCGAGACATGCCACTACCTATTGGTGCGACAAGTTATCCCTCGGGATCTCGGGACTCCATTGATATGATCTCGACTCGTTTACCCACAGTGAGTCCGAGGCTAGCCAATTTCCTATCTTGTAAACATATTTTTATAGGGATCACCACCAAACCAACTCCATCTTCTTCTTCTTTGTACCATTTTCATGGTTGGCTGATTGCTTGATTACATTGATAATTCCATGCTCTAGGGACATATTCGTCTCCCTTTTTGACCCAAATGCAAATGTTTCTTGAGGATGCTTCCACGATCTACCCAAAGGTATTTTAAACAACTAGATCAACATGACCATGCTTATTGAAAAAAATTCTTCTTCATCATCCCTACCTACATCTAAACCTCTACCCCACAACTAAAGTCGTTTCCAAACCTAAAAGCCTACCCACACCTCTCTCCTCACCCGTCGTAGACCCATCACTACCTCGGGTGTCATGATGACATTAAGCCTTACTCACCCACCTGTCAAATTGGACTTAGAAACATCATCTCAAACACGCACCAACATCATCTCTCCACCTAAAAGAAAAACCAACCTCTAGCCGCATACACCGGTCTTTCTACCACACCTTTGTCACCTTCCCCCTTTCTGTTTATCCTAGGACCCCATCCATCAACCATGATCAAATAGTATCCTACCCAAGGACATTCAAAAAGATAAACAACCTACTCTCTTGCATCATGAGCCTTCGTTACACCTCATTTACCCAAAACCAAACACCCTCACCCATGCACTTTTTACCATCTATACCTCCACCAATCACTAGCCCCTCTCAACTTTACCTATATGACTTCAAAACATACCATCCACCCAACCTCTACCAACCACCTCCATTGTAACTCGGTTGTCCCTATGGGTAACCCATCCTCTTCCATCATCTACTTTCCCTTATGTGTCTCGTACCCCGTGTCGCATTTACCCAAGAAGGTGCAACCAAAAGATAAGAATCCACTACCCTCAATAAGGTATTCAAACCAATGAAACCTTCCATTTCCAACTCTTCTATCCCGGCTTTACCCAAGTAGACGCTAGCAAAACATAAGACCATACCACTTACCAAACTGGTGGACTAACCCATTCCTCCACCTGTAAAGCCTCTATCCTCATGATCATCCACACCTCTACCCAAACCCACACTCACTTCCCATTGTGATCCGTTAGCGGGGTCCTACGCCAACATTTTAACTAATCTCTTAGAGACTTCCATCATCACATTACCACTACTTCGACCTTATGATCCTCTCAAACCAAAACCAAAAGGGTTTGATGAAACCAAGATTTGTGCCTATCATCATGTGCCAAGACATGATGTAGAAAATTATAAGGCTCGAAGACTGTTCTTCTATAACTTTGTCTCTCTGAACAAAATTTTGTGATGATGACCTTCTTGATGAGGACCATGCTCCACCTTCACTGTCACTAAACATCATCATCCTTTACCGATTCAATGACCAATATCTCCATCCCGACAACCATTTTATCCACCTCTAAAATTGAGATCAACATGGTCGTATCGGAGAATTGGCCAAATCACCACCCAAATTCTAGTGTGCCTAGACCACTTCTGATTTTCCCCACCATTAGGTTTTTTCCCATCATGCCATCACACCACTCATCCTACACCTTTCCCATTTACTACCTCCCCTTAGATTAACATGGTTCATGTTGCCACCCGCACTCAGAAAGACAAAGGAAAAGAAAAAGAAACTAGCCCATCAACCAACCTCATGCCCAATATACCATCTACACTGCACCCAAAATCACCATCACGTGGACCTACATACCATATCTACGATGAGGTCACCCATCGCGTAATGATAAAACAAATACATTAGTCTCCTCTAAAGATGTATTTGTATGATCTCAAATCTAAACTTATGAATCTCATAGACAAACCCTTATTGAGGTTTCTGATCCATTGAAGTTTTTTTTAACCAATGACCCCACACCACATGGCCTCTCTTACAAAATCATCTCCTTCTTCTACCCCCATGCCCACTCCTCAAGTCGCTCACCCTCAACTTCTTTGATGAGGATATTGTATCTCAATTGTTAGATGACCACGATCTCACCCTTTTCATTTACGTTTATATCGATAACATACGCATCTGATGCATCATGATCGATGGTGGTGTTAGAATTAACATCATCTCCTCACATGCGTATAATTAAATGCATATCCCTTATAATTGTATGCATAATAACCCAATTATGCTGCACTCCTTCAATGATGCCATTACCTCCACCCTTAGCACCATTATCCTTCATGTTTGTGTAGGCCCTTGATCTATCCTAGAAATATTCTACATCTTAGAGGGGAGTTCCAGTATAACCTATTACTCGAAGACCTTGGATTTGTGTCATGGGTTGTGTCCATTCAACCTTACATTGTTGTGTAAAATTTGAATACAAAGGACATAATTATACCATCCCCAGCGACCATCGCCATTCAAAACTTGTAATATGTTGTACTGCCCAACGATGTGCTTGTACTAGTCGAGGCATCTGCCACACTAACCCCACTTATCCTTCACCCATTACCGCATCCACTAATGTTTCCACCACCTCTCTCGCATCTAACTCTTCTATTACTACTGCCACCTCGGCCTCTCAACCGGCTAGGCCATCTACTTTCTAACCAAGAGATACCCCTCTGCATAATCATCTAATGATCCACGCTACCCAAATATCGACTACTGATCCTTTAGAAGGTGTTTTTCAATGCCTCACTCTAGAGGGAGTACTGCCTATCTGATATCAAAACATTTCTCACTCCACAAGTATGGGAACTTGCTCTAGCACCCTAATTATTAATACCGTGTAGGTGAGGTCTTTCCTTATGGTCTTTCCCACCTTCACACTAATCTAATGTATGGGGGACTTGATCTGCTACTTATTCACCGAACATCCATCCCAAACACGACCTTTTCATTTGACCTCCAATCCCTTACTAACCACCCCTTCACCCATAATTTCCTTCACCATTGCACATGGAAAGGATTTGGCTTTAGTTTTTTGAACAAGGCTGCCATACTCTCATTTCATGTACCACACGTAAACACAACAATCACGGTGGTATTGGATTTGCTGCACCACCTCCCAAGAGGCCCGTGTTGATCTCATTGAGGAAGACAAAATTTTTCCGCCCCATTCACCAATGTCACCACTTTCACCCACGAAGTCCATAGATCCGTAATCTATTCCTCCTAACTTTTTTTTTTCGTAAACACAATTTCCTGGGACCTCGACCTATCAATGTGATTGTGAGGTTCCTCTTCTCTTCCTTTCCTATATCCTAACATGATCGATGATGATACACCTTTATTAATGTCATTCAATGTCAAGATGATGAGTCTATCCTCACTTACATTGGTGCGGAAGATTCTTATATTCACAGTTGTTACCTTACGAGATGCAAACCATGTTGAATGAATGATCTATCGAAATAAATGTTAACACTCAAGATGACCCACACATTCTAAAGATAGGAAAATATTTAGATGTTCTTTGAACATGAAGCTTTTACCTCTTTCCTCCAAGACCATAACAATGTTTTTGCTTGGTCCTATGCCGATATGCCCGATATTGACCCAAACATCATGGTCCACAATATCATAACCATTCGATGCTAAACCCATAAAGCAAAAAGCTCATGAAAATGCATCCTTGCATTGCTCTTATTCTCAAAGAAGAACTTCAACACCTTCTCTTGGTTTCCTTTATCATACCCATTGACTATTCCCAATGGATTTCTAACATTGTCATTCCTGTCACTAAAGAAATAGGGGGACTCTGCATTTATACAAATTTACGTGACCTCAACCTCACTTGCCCCAAATATGATTTTCCTCTACCAGGATTTACCAATTGGTTGATCTCACCACCACTTTGGCCATGAGATGATATCACTCGATGGAAAATTTCTTAGGTTATAATCAAATATTACTCACTCAGAGGATCAACACAAAACTACCTTCATCACTCCTTAGAAGACCTTACATTTATCAAGTCATGCCTTTTGGCCTTAAAAATATTGGTGCTACATATCGGTGAGCCATGACTTATATATTCCATGACATCATGCATTACATATTGGAAGATTACGTAGATGACCTTCTTGCAAATCAAACATCGGGCCAAACCTTGAGTAGTCCTTAAGGTCATCTTTGACTACCTCATCAAGTATTACATTCACCTTGACCTAAGAAGTGTGTCTTTACTGTAGTACTTTCAAGAAAACTCCTTGGTTTCATCATTTCTTTTGCATGGGATAGAAGTTGATCATGCTAAAGTGAAGGATATTATTGAAATGCCCCTACTAATCTCAAATCAACTTTGAAGCTTGTAAGACAAGTTACAATCTATTTGTCATTTTATCTGCACCATCTTTCTAGCTTATCGACCATTTCATCATATCCTCAAGAAGGATGTATCATTCAAATGGGATGATGAATGCCCTGAAAACCTTTAACTCCTTAAAACAATACCTTCTTTAACCACCGGTGCTCATTCCTCCTAAGGATGACCAACCCTTTTACCTATACATTTTTGCCACTGACCATTCTTTAGGTGCCATGCTCACTCATCACGATGAGCAACATAGAGAAGCAAGCGGTTTATTACATAATCCATACCATTTTGGACTATGAAACTAGGTACACCCATGCTAAAAAGTTTTTTCTTAGCCTTAGTTTTTGTCACCACTAAACTACGTCATTACCTACTCAACCACAAAACCTTTGTCATCACTAATGCGACCTCTACACTATATGTATGCCAAACCCTACCAACATCGACGTGTCTTGCGCATATTGGATCATGCTTCTTGTAGAACTTGACCTTGAATTCATCCATCAAAATATATCAAAGGCCAAGCCATTGCTAACCAACTAGAAGACACACCTCTTTAGAAATCAACCCTCTAACTTTGATTTTCCTAACGAATCCATTGCTACCCTCTCCTTGGATGATACCACTTACCAAATGACCCTCTTCTTTGATGGTTCTAAATGTTAGCATGGGGGTGGTGTTGGTGTTATCCTCATTCCTCTTGGTGGTGAACCCATGCCTTTATCTTTCGAGCTGGATTTTGATTGTATAAACAATATAGCTGAATACGAAGCACTCATATTGGGACTTCAAATTGCCATCTCCCTAGATGTTAAAACAATTATTATCTTTGGTGATTCCTAACTAGTTATAAACCAAGTCAATGGTATATAATAGTGTGTCGTAATGAAATCTTGTAAAATTACAAATGTCATGTCGACACGCTTTTGACTACCTTTGACCATTATGAACTTCAAACCACCCCACATTCTACTAATAAATTTTTGGATACCATGGCTGTCTGGCTTCTCAGATACCCACTTCACCTACCTCTTGACTCCAAAATATTTGTCATGATACAAAGGTTGCAATCACCCTCTTATTCACCTTATCGGGTCCATTCATTGGAACCATTGCACATGACCCACATGACCTTTGGTATAAGCAGTTTGCAGAACTACCTTTCCCTTTCCATTATACCTCCTGATCTTACTCATAATGGACAATGTGCCTTTCTTAAAAGTGTTTCTCTTTATGTCATCATGGGTGGTCTCCTTTATAAGTGTGACTTCGACGGTATTATCTTATGATGCCTTACAAGTTCTGAAATTCCTTACACCATCAAGGAAGTTCATGATGGAATTTGTGGAGGCCACTTTAGTGGTTTAGCTATCACTAAATACATTTTCACCTTGGCTATTATTGCCAACCTAAACCGCAACTATTGTGACTATGTCAAACATTGTGTGAAATGCCAACATCATGCTAATCTTCATCACACACCTAGTCATGCCTTATAGGTCGCACACTGAGACCTTTGACCTTTCTCTCAATGGGGCTTGGATCTTATTGGAGAGATCAATCCCCATTCTTCACAACACCATCAATGGATTATAACCACTACTAAATATTACACTAAATGGGTAGAAGCCATTCCCCTCATTTCTAAAAAATCTAAGAAAATATGTGAATTCATCAACCATCACATAATTTGTTGCTTTGGTGTTCCTCGATGTCTCATCATTGATAATGGAAAGCAATTCAAAAACAAAACAATACACAAGTTGTGCATTACTTTTGGCATTCAACTCAATTTCTCGTCACATTATTACCCACAAACAAATGGCCAAGAAAAATCAACCAATAAAACCTTGAACAAAATACTTATGAAAGTAGTTGAAAATATTGGGAAGGATTGGCATATGCACATTCCTTTTTCCTTTTGGGATTACACAATAGTATTCACACTTCGATTGCTGCCACACCTTTCTCTCCGGTCTACGGTACCAAGGTCTTTCTTGACTCTTGAAGTCCAAATTCCATCTCTCCACATCTCACTACAAGACATGCTCAACGATGATGACTTTCACAGGACCATTTAGCACAACTTGAGTTGTTAGATGAACATCATCTCAATGCTCTTGATCATCTCCAAATATACCAAAAATGTATCAAGCATGCCTACTCTGAAAACGTGTCCATGAACGGACCTTACGGGTTAGTGACCTCATCCTAAAGGAAAATCATCATGTAACCAAAGAAGAGAAAAGTAAACGGGGAAAATTTTCTCCTAATTGGCTTAGACCCTATATCGTTACTCATGCTTATGGATCAGGTGCTTATCATTTATCTTCACTCGAAGGTAAACTTGAACCTGAGCCCCTCAATGCCTTATATCTTAGACCATTTTATTTTTGAAATCTAGTCATATATCACCTTTGCAATCTATTACCGCTCATCCCTTGAGCGTCGTTCACCTTCCATGTTACCCATTTTGAGAATCAACGAATAAATAAGAATCATGTAATTACCCGTCACATGTAAGCCTTATTATATTCAATATGAGCATCATGGCTCTACTCATAACATGATTTTCATGGATACTTTTCATCTTTTCAAAGATGGAATCCCATGGTCGTTCATCACTTGAAACCATCTCTTTCATAGTTAACCTCTGTGTGTTATGGTTTTGTCTTCTAAACAAGAACCTAATCTTCCTCTATAGTCTTGTCCATGACTTAAACATCCAAAAATAAAATGGGATTCAACTCCTTGAGTCAAAATTCCAGCAAACATATGACTCCCTCAAAAAGGACATCTCTTCTCTCTATCTTGCCATTATAAATAGACTGCTCCCTTGAAGGAAAGCTATATAAAGTCATTGTAAAAATATAATAAAATATTCAAAATCTTCCCACATTGATCATATTCACAAAGACCTCAAGGAGATAATATACTCATCCCATATAGACTTCCCGCATTGATCAGTCTATAAAAAAACAAACGAAGAAAATGATAAATTTTTGTCATGGACTTGCCTATTTTTGATCATGGGTTTCTTGCCAGGTAAACATGCCATCATACACTAAGTTACACTAAACCACCCACTTTCACCTCATTGCCTTTTCACCCTAATTTTATCTCTACTTAAGGGACTTGCTGCAACTGCAACATTTCGTGATCATGTGACTTTCTTCACCCTTAGAATAATCCTTTATACGATTCCTTTAGGGTCTTACGTTCATAATCCCATCTTGGGTATGATAGACTCATTAGGGTTCTTATCAATTAAACTCTTTTACCACCTCTTACCATTCACCTTCCTCATTACTTATTGATTATCCTATATAGGACCAGACCATCGACACCTACATTTAAATGACTCAACCATGCCTATCACCTAAGACTCAACCATGCCTATGACCTACACTCAATCATACCTAAAACCTACCAACCCATTCCTCTACCTCATCACATTCTTCCCTAGCTTATGGGAGAACTACATCAAATCCTGAGGCCCCTTTTCACCAGGGGCTATGTAGGCAGCACTCCGAGGGCATGGGGCCCTTGGAGGTTAGCTCGACCACCCTTTACCCTAACAATTTCCCTTCTTTCTATTCACATTCTACCTTAGTTAGTTTCCATTTTATATCAACAATTGGAAATTAAACCAAAAAACACCAATTAACAATTTTTTTACCACTTCATCAAATCATTCATTTATCATTTTTATATTTCCACCATAGCAAATATTTAGAAATTTAAACCATAACATGCATAAACATCACCATTTGTCTCCCATGTTACCAACAACTTGGAACTTAAATAAAAACCATAAACCATGACTCAACCATGCCTAAACCAACATGACTCCATCATGCCTATGACCTGGACTCAATGATGCCTAATCTACCTAGTTTCCATCACATAAACAATAACAATGGAAAATTTTACAACATAAGCAAAACATCATACTATAAATATCACCATCTCTATAAAAGTCATCAGAATTTGTGTGTCCATACATATATGCATTCAGAAGTAAAATCAATACATATGTATGCCAATAAAAATACATACACGTATCTCAAACTCTCTTCTCTACCTCACCATCTTCAACACGTAGGCCGATATAATATTCAAAATCTAAAAAAAAACTCTAATGTGCATCCTCACTATCTTTTGCACGCATGCCAGTATAAATAAAAATATACAAAACTCTATATCATGCACATATATGGTGACTAATCATCACCCCACCTAATGTCCATTCTAGTCTCATATGTATCCTCCTCCTCTTCCCCAATTTTGGTGTCCCACTTTGACATCTCGTGCCTCATATGGGTCTCAATGCAACCTCTACCTAACTCATGGCTAGGCCCGGCCTCCGTGAGCTTGTCACTCGCCCCAACCCTGTCTCTGGTTAAGTGTAATTAGTAGTAGCATCGATAGAAGATAACGGCGCCGTCGATGCGGTGCCTTGCCAATAATGTAGAGTATGGTAACAGTCAAAGTACAATAGGAATGTTGTAAAAGTAAATATTTGTCGTAAGTGGTCGGTAATGTTAAAATGTCAAAGTTGGGATAAGTAGAGAAGTAGGGTCTACATGATTAGGAATTAGAAATATTATATTGGTAATAAGGACAAGGAGTGAGGTCATAAATATTTTGTGTATTTTATTTGTAAAAAGTCTAAAAATGTGGAACCCATGTGAAATGATAAGGTTTATCTTATCTTAAAAGATAAGCTTACATGTACGAGATAAGAGTTAAGGTATGGAATATGATTTGTCGAGTGGATTTCTTATCCTATCTTAGAGATAAGATGGATAAGCACTGGAAGTTCTATAAATAAAGAGGCCACCCCCTCATTTAGCATAGAAGGAAGTAGTGAGAAATATTGTATGAAGTGTGTAAAGGAAGCCATCGGTTTAAAGGTGTGTTGAAGAAGCCATTAAGAGGTGTAATTGTAAAGTTTCTTCCATAGTATTGGTGGAAGGCAAGTGAAGTCAATAACACTTGAAGTACCTCATGGGTGAGATTGTAACAATTTCATGTTAATATTATAATTTACTTTGATATTTCAGATTTGTCATCATTCCAGTCTTATCATAGTCGATGGTATTCTTGTGTTATGTTTGTTGTTTTGTTTCAGATTACATCCACCAAACTAAAGGTATGCATTAGTAAATAATCATAGGATGAGGAGTTTCGGTGAAGAATTATCATAGTGCGGATTGGTGATGACATTTTGGTTCCGTTTTGGGACCATTCCTCGTTGGTGGATTATGCGGAGAGATATTCCCACTTAGTCAAAAATCAATTGGAGGGTAACCTTGTTTTTTTGTGCGTAGTAGTTACCATGGTAAAGTCATTTTTGCCGTGAATAGTAGTTACCATGGTAAAGTCATTTTTTTGTGAATAGTATTTACCACAGTAAAGTCACTTTTTACCGTGAATAGTATTTACATGATAACTTCACTTTTTTCTTGTGAATAGTGTTTACCTGATAAAGTCGAGTTTTTACCATGATAAGTCAAGTTTTACCATAGTTTACCGTGGTCATTTCTATTTTCTATTATAGTGATTTTAATTATTGGTGCACATAAGTCTTGTTGATTGTACTTTTGGGTTGGTATTTCACTTTGTGGTTACTTTTGAAAATGGGGAAGATTCTGTTTTTCAGCCCAATCTAATGAAGATGCTTCCTCTTTCATTCAAGAGTTTAAAGCGATCTTGTATTTGTAATGGCCTTATAAGAAGGAACAATGGACTGAATTTTTTCCTACCTTTTTGGATGGTTGAGCCCTTAGGTGGTTTGAAACACTAGGTGATAATGTGAAAAACTCATGGGATTTATTAAGCTGAAAGTTTTCTTGAAGAATTTGGTGAACAACGAGAGATATGCGAGATCTCATGATCGATATCACAAAGCTAACCCAAGGAGAGAAGGAGAAGATAAGGGATTATCATGCTCGTGTTCTAGAGCTAAGGAGGAAGCTCGATGCCGAGATCGGAAGGAAGGATTAGCGGATGGGTTGATGAATGGCGTGGATAATCTCTATGTAAGCACTTCATTCTTGGGATGAAGCCGAGAGATCGGACAACGAGTGAAGTATGACCTTGACTACCATTGAACAAGCAAAGGAGATTGCAAGAAGGCAAGAAGAAAGCATGGAAGAGGAGCCCAAAGAAATTGTTGCTAAAGTAGAGCCTACACAAGCACCTTTGCTCCAGAATCCTGACCACTCTCGGTGAGCACAAATCTTTCTCCTAGTACATCTCTGAGTATGAAGATCTGCTCAAAAAAGATGGGTCGATTAACTATTAATCTTCTTGAGGAAAGAATTTAGTTCTCGGGGAGGAGATAGAGGTCAAAAAGAAATATTTCTGAAGTTGTATGTTATGGTTGTTATAAAAGGGTCATTATAAGTATAATTGTCGAGATAGAGCTTCTACATCGGTAAAGGAGATAATGATAAAGGAAAAGCACACTGTGAATTCTTTTGATGTAGTAGATAAGAGTAGAAATAATGAAGTAGATGTGTTTGTAACAAAAAGAAAGAAAAAAAAAAGATAATCAAGATGGAAATGATCCTAAGAAGATGAAAGGAGAAACTAGTAAGAAACATAGGAGAAGAAAGTTGGGTGTGCGGGATTTTTACGATTTCACGGGGCAAGGACCATACTCCATCTTGGAAGATATCATCCAAAAGGCTGCAAATATTACATATGGTCAACTCTTGGCTATGTCTTACGAGAAGAGGCGGGAGGCTGCGAAGTGGACTCAATGCTCGCGAAGGAAGGAGGTTGAGGTCCCCTGTTTTGGAGGCGAGGCGGATCCCTATGCTCCACTGGTGAGGTATTATGTAATGGTATTTCAATTCATGATGTCTTAGTTGATGGAGGTGCTTTGCGATTAATGTAATGGCCGAGTCTGTAATGAATATGTTGGGTTTAAAAATTGATCGCCCTTGACACTTATGTTAAGGTCATTAAATAAGGAAAAACTAAACCGAGAAGGTGTAGTTTCAAATGTGGCAATATACATTATGGGTGTTGTATGTGTGGTAGACTTTCGGGTGATGAAAAATGAATGCTGTTGCATTGCGTACCCAATGTTTTTGGGAAGACCATGGCTAAGGAGAGTTCATGCAAGAAACTCTGGAATGAAGGCTTCATGACACTTGGACGTGGTAGAGAGAGGTGAAGATAAACGTGATCCCTCGACATCATAAAGGCGAGAACTGTGGATTCAAGTGATGAAAGCGATGATTGGACATCCTCGATTACTCTAGTACCGGTGAAGTGGACACGCGAAGATGAAGAAAGTGAGGTTGATGTTTGAGTCATGGATATCCTTCGAGTCACACCGACTCATGACCCCATAAAATTATACGAAGAAGAAGTTGATGATCGTCTCAACAAATAAAGATTGGTGATCTTTGTGATGGAGAGTGAGAAGGAATCCTACCTCCGGCTCTTTGAAAAGTACATACACATATTCACTTTTGATTACAAGGAACTCGTCAAGTAAGTTGGGTAGAACATTCTATTGAAATTTGGTAGATGGTGGTTAAGCCTATAAAGCAAATGCCATATAGAATGAATCCTAATTTTTCCAAGGCGTAAAAGAAGAAATAGATAAGTTGCTTGATGCGGGATTCATATTTCTTTGTGGAGAATTGAGAATGGGTTTCTCCCATTGTGATCTCAATAAAAAAGAATGGGAAGCTACGCATTTGTGTTGATTACGAGGAAGCTCAATAAGGCAACGAAAGAAGGATCATTACCCTCTTCCATTCTCGGATCAGATCTTGGGCCGAAGTAGGTGGCGGGAGTGTTATAGTTTCTTTGATGGATATAGCGGATACTGACCAAGTCCGTATAGCGGAGAAAGATCGGTGAAGACCACGTTCACCACTCCTTGGGAAGCGTTTGCTTATAGAGTTATGCCTTTTGGGTTGTGTAATGCTCGCTGCAACATTCCAGCGTTTGATGAATAGGGTGTTGAACCCTACATTGGGACCTTCATCGAGTATTTACGGATGATTTTTGCATCTATGGGAGCAAGTTGGACCACTGCACCGAGATGGAGACAACATTTCAAAGGTTAGATGAAGCACAAGCCTCACTAAACCCTCTGAAAGTGTGTCTTTGGATGTTAAAGGTGTTTTGTTAGGGCATGTTGTATCGAGAGATGGTATTAGTGCGATCGATAAAGTTTCAAAAATCAAAGATTTACCATTTCTATGAATAGAAGTAAGTTGAGATCATTTTTAGGCCATGTGGTTTACTATAGAAGGTTCATCAAGAATTTCTCAAAGATTGCCTGACCACTAACTTGAGTTCTTGAAGAAGGATGTTACTTATGAACCGGGAAATAAGGCACATGAAGCTTTTGGACAAGCTGAAGGAAGCCACTGGTGTCTTCACTATTTTAAAGAATCAGTTGGAGCAAGCCATTCATTGTGTACACTTGATGCCTCGGATGCGGCACTAGGAAGTACTTTGAGCCAAAAGGATGAAAATGGGAATGAACATCCAATTTACTTTGGGAGCGAGACAAATGAGCGAGTCTCTTGAGGTAAATTATCTTATGGCTGAAAAAGAGGCTCTAGCTATCATTTTCTTTGTAAAGAAGTTTAGAAATTACTTGCTTTAGGGCAGAAATTTATAGTTGTGAGATCATCGAGGCTCTAAAATATATTGTCAATAAGCCTAACCCATCGGGGAGGATAGCAAGATGGATAATTTTGCTCTGAGAATTTGAATTTGATATTATAGATAGGCCGGGAAAGAAGCATGTCAATGCGAGATGCACTCTCTCGAGCCTATGATGGTTTAGGATCATCTTGTGATGATGATGATTTCCCGATGCTGACATTGTTATCCCTTGACACAATCCCTAGTGAATACATAGATATTTGGAATTATCGAATGAATTCAAGTTTCTGATGGTGCCAATCAAAGACTAAGAGAAAGATTACTCAAGCGAGTCGTCCATATTCTATTACTGCATGGAGTATTATTTCGAATAGGACACGATGGACGATCTGAGAGGCGAGTTGGGCGTGATCAAGGAAGGAAGCTGCTAGAAGAATTCCACTGATGGTACATGTGGAGGGCACTTCTCTGGACAACTTACAGTGCAAGAAGGATCTTGGATGCGAGGTTATCTTTGGCCCACTCTTTTTAAAGATTGTTATAATTATTGTAAGACATGTGATATTTGTCAAACACATGGTAGCCGTAAGACTTCATCGACTCCATTATGTCCTATTCTTCCACTTGGTCCCTTTGAAAAGTGGGAATAGACATTGTAGAGTCCACTTCGACTACCTCACGCCAAAATAAGTATATTGTAGTTGCCACAGATTATTTAACCAAGTGGGTTGAAGCTAGGCCATTGAAAAAACAACTTCCATGGATGAGGTGGCAAGGTTCATATATGAGCGCATTGTCACGATTTGGTTGTCCATTAGAAATTGTGTGAGATCAAGGAAGCCACTTCATTAATGAGGTAGTAGAAGCCCTAGTCAATAAATTTTCTATTAAGCACGGGAAGGCAACAACATACAAGCCAAGCACAAATGGACAGGTGGAGCAGAACAAATTTTGTGTTGTGTCAAATTCTAGCAAAAGATGCGGCCTTGCGGTACATAAGTGGGATAAAAGGATTCATGCGGCATTGTGGGCATATATAGGGCAACATCAAAGTCAGCAACAGGATACTCCCCATTTCGGTTGGCCTATGGCATTGATCGATTCTTCTATTGAGTTTGATATTCCCCTTTGTGAGAGTTATGAAAAATGAAAGGATGGATGAAAGTGATTGGTAAAAGAAAGGTTGGTACATCTTCATTTGCTAGAGGAAATGAGGGAAATAGCAAAGGATACAAGCCATAAGAAGAAAATGAAGCAGAAGGAATACTTTGATCAAAAGATCCGTTGGTCTCCATTTCATGTGAATGACTTGGTTCTAGTATATGATTCGAGATACAAAAAAAAAAGAAAGCAGAGAAAATTTCTTCCAAAATGGATGGGGCCCTACAAAATAGCAGTTGTGCATGAAAATGGTACGTACCGATTGGAGGAATTGGATGGCACTCCCATTATGAAATGGGTCAACCACGACAAGTTGAAGATTTTCCAAGCACCAGAATAGTCTACTCAGGGACGGAGTAGAAGCTAGGAAGGGGGAAGATGTCGACACTAAAATTTTCCTCCGTAATTTCTATTTCATTAATGTATGTATTAGGAATAGGATGTTGTTAAGTGTAATTAGTAGTAGCGTCTGATAGAAGATAACGGCGCCGTCGACGGTGCCATGATAATGTAGAGTACGGTAGCAGTCAAAGTACAATAGGAATGTTGTAAAAGTAAATATTTGTCGTAAGTGGTCGGTAATGTTAAAATGTCAAAGTTGGGATAAGTAGAGAAGTAGGGTCTACATGATTAGGAATTAGAAATATTATATTGGTAATAAGGACAAGGAGTGAGGTCATAAATATTTTGTGTATTTTATTTGTAAAAAGTCTAAAAATGTGGAACCCATGTGAAATGATAAGGTTTATCTTATCTTAAAAGATAAGCTTACATGTACAGATAAGAGTTAAGGTATGGAATATGATTTGTCGGAGTGGATTTCTTATCCTATCTTAGAGATAAGATGGATAAGCCTGGAAGTTCTATAAATAAAGAGGCCACCCCCTCATTTAGCATAGAAGGAAGTAGTGAGAAATATTGTATGAAGTGTGTAAAGGAAGCCATCAGTTTAAAGGTGTGTTGAAGAAGCCATTAAGAGGTGTAATTGTAAAGTTTCTCCCATAGTATTGGTGGAAGGCAAGTGAAGTCAATAACACTTGAAGTACCTCATGGGTGAGATTGTAACAATTTCATGTTAATATTATAATTTACTTTGATATTTCAGATTTGTCATCATTCCGTCTTATCATAGTCGATGGTATTCTTGTGTTATGTTTGTTGTTTTGTTTCAGTTACATCCACCAAACTAAAGGCTGTGCATTAGTAAACTAACACCTAGTAGTCCTAAAACAAAGCTAAATAAAATTCAACGTACCATCATGCTTAGAGCTTAAGAAAAATTAATCTACTAACATCCTTGCATTAGAACACGAAAAAATATTCAAAATAACATGTTAATCCATTAATCTCTATCTCTATTGAATGCTAATCAAATGAAAAGAATCTATTTAGGGTAAGTGCAAGAAGTTGATGGACAAATATAGGGTCATCCGTGGACATCATATTGCAAATAACAATATAATATCAACTTGTAGGGATTATTACTAATACATACACTCAAAATTAGACAAAATTATATTAATATGAATCGTAGAATTCAGAATCTAGTTTCTAAAATACTAATTTTTGTAAAAAATGGATAAGATTAGCTATATTAAACACTCAAAATTCAATGACTTGGTATTTTTTTTTAAAAACGCCGATAAGATTATAGTCCGTTTGCCCACAATTTGGATGACCAAAAATTGATATATTTTTTTCCTTTGGTGAGAAGTTATATGCCACTATCTATCTTGGGATGGATTTTATTTTGTATTTTTTTAGCAATATTTTTTTTTTTATGATTTTTCCATGAAAGTGGTATGAAAACATAAAGAAAAGCAGAGCACTTTCCGTTTGCCCGCCATAACTTCATCAAAAATATTGAAATCAAATAATTTTTTTTAACATGTATATAATTTCACCATGGTTGGGATGGTATAAGTTTTATCACATTCTGATAAGTGAAACAAAATTTGTAGTCTTAAACGTAGACATAAACATTCACGGGAAAAAGTGTCTTAAAGACCTACTATTAGTAAAAAATTATAAAATGATATTTATTCTCTTCTATTCACTTTAAAATCAGTATTTCTACAAAGATAATAGTCTCCCCTATGTAATGGTACCATTTTTATGACATATTTTTACTTTTCGGCATGGTTCAAGTCCGCGGAAGACTAAATTTGATGTTTTGTTGTTTTTAATGTAAAATTCGAGGATTTGATGTCCACTTAATTGTCCCCCAACTTGGTGCACTTACCCTTTAGATCCTTAAGAATCAAAGGTTTGATTGTATGTTTGAATCCCAAGGTTTTCCAGAATGGAGTCTTGTCAATCCATGGCTCTGAAGACCATTTGACATATCCCATATGACTTCAAAACTTGGATGGATAAATATAAGAAATGAAAGTAGCTAGCCTCTCGATGAAGAATACTCCAAGATGATAAAATGGCTATAGCTTAGGATCTATGCTCATCTAGGAATGTAAAGGTGTAAATAGAAAGGTAGGAGGAGGGCTCCTTATATAGCCCAATGGATAGAAGAATCTCTACATCCTCCTTCATGTGGGATAAATGGAGAGGTTGGGTTAGTTGTGGATAAGGAAGGTTTAAAAGGGTTGAGTCAACCTTAGGAGACTTTAGTTTGTCCTTTAGTGACCCATGGGATTTGAGGGGCTTTACTTATTAATCAAAGTGATTAGTTAATAGATGTGCAAGCTTATAAAATCTTTTAGAGGAATAATTATCATGATTTAGAATATTAGAGGGATTTAATAAAATAAATGGTGATATATTGATTTAATGGAAGAGGAAGCTAATTAATTAATAATAATTAATTAGTCTAGATAGAAAGGGGATTAATTAATTAAAAATAATTAATTAATATAGATAGAAAGGGGAGCTTAATTAATTAGAAATAATTAATTAATCTAGATAGAAAGGAGCTAATTAATGGAAGGTCATTAATTGACATCGTTGTTGGATAGAAGAGTTAATTAACTAACGTAATGTAATTAATTAATGATGATAGCAGAGAAAATGTGTGATATTGACGATATGTCATCAATTTTCGGGAAAGGGTATAATTAGTGAAATTTAAGTATTTAAATTGCTCGAGATAAATTATAGGTGTCTACATTTTCCCCTCTTTGGGGTGGTGTAAGTGACACCACTTCAAAGATAGTAGACAGATAAATTTTGAAAGTTTATAAGAAAAATTAGTAGAAGTGATAGATGCCCCTCAAGTGTCGATGGGGTGATGAAAGAAGGAAATCAATGATTGAAAAAGGGAGAGAAAGGATAGAAGAGCGATCAAGAGCAAGATTCCCAAGTGAATAAGAAGAATAATGTTTGATAGAGAACGATGTAGAAGAGGAATAAAGATGAAAATAAAAGAGCAAGATTTCATCCGATTGTATTAAAACAACTTTATTTTCATCATATTGCTAAAGATCCACGTCATCGATCCTTATTAAAAATATAAGCATATGAAAAAAGTAGAATGACATGAAAATCCATACTATGAAGAATTGTCCATTGCTAAAAATACCAACTCCATACAACATACAAAATGCAATGCAATACAAGAAAGTAAATGATGCCTAACTCCTTGCAACATACATAATGCAATGCAATACGAGAAAGTAAACAAGCTAACCTAACAGAGAAACATAATGTAATTTTTATTATCAAGATTTGATTAGACCGGTGTGAATTAGTGACAAAGGTTAAAATATGGTGCCCCAAGCAAGGATACATGCAAGGGAATAACGAGAGGACACTTGTGTCCTATGAAAAAAGTAATGTCGTGCACTATGAAACTTAAAGTACCAAACAACTCATTGTGCCCCAAAGTACAAATATAGTAAGAAACTAAATTTGTTGATGGAGATATATCAAGATGATCCACGATTCAAACACAAGATTAGGTGAGAACCAAAGAGCGATGTTTTGTAGGATGATTTATATTGTTTTTGATTTTTCTCAAAACATATTTGAATGTTTTTTGATTTTCTATAAGTTTTCTAAAGCTATGTACAGGAAGACAAAGAAGTGTGGATGCCCCCAGCGATAGATGGGATGTACAAGGGCAGAATGCCACGCATATGAGAAAGTGAAGATGTGATATGCCCCAATGATTAGGTGGGAGTATTCAAAGACAAACTCTTCATAGATAGAAGGGGGATCAAGGCCAATATATAAAATAGGTTCAATCATGAGGGAGCAAGGATGCCCCCAACGTAAGATGGCCAAGAAACATGTGATAGAAAGGAAGTGGGTGATTGATTTATTAAAGGGGGACAAAGGTGTCCAAAAACATAGCAAAAGGCCATCCTATACACATGGATGTTCTAAATGATTTTCGAAGAACAGAAGATGCTATGAAAATATTTAGAAGGCATTTGATGAAAAAGTGATTAGCCCAAGGCACAAATCATGAGATAAGACATGCGTTAAAGCAAGAGTTTTAACAAGGTCCAAAAAGTAACACTTGATAACATACTAATCATGTTTTACTCATCGAGGTCCCATGTGTGTACGTGAAAATTAATTACCTCTTGAAGGAAAGAGTTGATAAACAACAAGTGAAGACACTAGTCAATGTGTAGGAATGATTTAGTTTGAAAGGTGATTTGTGAATGGATTGTGGAAGGAGACCTATACATTGCTCCATTTTTGCCAACTAGGCGTCCATAGCTCCGATGGAGATGCATTTGATTCTAATCACAACATTACTCTACTACTAATGGACATCTATTGCCCTAGTAGAGATTATTAGAAATACCCCAAGAGAGTGTTATATATCAATTTGCTTTTACTTTTAGCTTTTGCTTTTGATTGATTGACTTTGACTCTTTTGCTTTTGAAAACTTATTTCATCTCTTTTGTTTGACTAAAGGGTTAAGAACCACCGATGGCTTGATGGAAGGACGTGGAGGTGATTGCAATGAGGAAATTGGATAGTGTCAAAAAAATACACCCAAAAACTCTACCCAACAAGTTTATTATATGTAGATAGTGATAGGATCTTTAAGAGGCCGGTCATTCTTTAATTTACCAAGGTTATGAAAGACCAATGTCAAATGGATACCATAGAGATAAATGTCACAAAATGCATGCGAATAGGCTAACCAAAATAAGATCGAAGGGATGAAAATGGTGGATGACTTGTAGATGAATATGAAAGAAAGGGAAGAAAGAACATCCATTATACGCATAATACACGGTTGCAATGTTTTATCTTTGTACCTTTTATTTTGTTTTTGTAATGTTTTAATGTTTTCTCATTTTTTGTATTTCTAAATTATTTTATGAATTTTTTTATTTTTGAACTGTTTTATGATTTTTTTTATTTTTTGGAAGTTGGGACCAACAATGTCAATGCGCATGATAGGATCCAATAATGATGTGTGCAACTTCCTTAATAAGGGAGACTAAGTGCGTTTGTTTATCAAGAGTGATATTATCCCTGATCTCAATGATCGTGGTGAGTTCACACTCAACAAATGACTGTGATTTGTTTTGAAACATGGGTTTCATATGTGGGAGTTTGAGTTCCCTATCCATAGGTTTTTGCACTTTGCGCCATACTTGATGGGTATGTTAGTGTGCATTCTAGGATTTATTTTGGATTTTATGATCATTGGAGTTGTTGGTAGCTTTGGATCTCTTCAGATTTTTTATCTTGGCTTGATAAAGAACCTGTCTAGGTTTCTTATAAGCTAATGCTTGACTTGTCTGATCCCAAGAAGTGAGAGAATAACGTGGATGTTTAGAATTGATGAGAAGAATGGAAGCGAGCTTTCCATAATATTTGGTAGAAGAATAATGTGATGGATGAAAAGGATACGGTCCAAGGATTGAAGAAGATGGGATACCGAGAGGTGAGCCATAGACAGAAGACAAAGGGCTACTAGGATGTGGCCCAAGAATAGAAGAAGAAGGGATACTTAGGATGTGACCCATAGATGTAAGATGATGGGTTCTTAGGATGTGGCCGAATAATAGAAGATGATGGACTACCCAGGGTGATCCATACATAGAAGACAAGGGCTAGTTGGACGTGCCCCAAGAATAGAAGATAATGGACTACTTGAAAATGTCCCACAAATAGTAGTAGAGGGAGGGCTACTTAGAAGGTGACCCACACCTAGATGAAGATGAAGGGCTACTTGGCATTGACCCCATAAGAGATTGTGATTGAGGAATTATAATAGACAAAGAGTTATTGGGTGATGAGAAGATAGGCCATGGTTCAATGTAAGCCTTAGGAGTTTCCTCACGTAATGAAGAATGTGAAGATGGAAGAATAAGAGGAAAATCAAGTTGCATGATCTAAGGATCTTCCTCCATTTCTGATAAAAGGAATCAACCTTTTCCTCATAATACGCAGACACATCAAAGTCTAAAGAGAATCCTTGCTCATAATCTGCTAAAGGAATATCTTCATATGCCCCTATAAATGCCACGATTGTTTCTTCATTCTGAAAGAGATAAATTGGTATGAGTTGTTGATCGACCACCGAGGGTTGATTGGAAGAAATAGGTTCACTCGGTGTGGAAGAATTAGAAGATGTTTGTGTTAGGAATTAGAGAACAAATATGCGGAAACAATTCCTCAAATCACAGCAGTAGGAAACTATATAGCAGAAGTATACATGCAGAAATATAACAACATAAATAAATAATGCACAAAAGAAGACAAGACAAGATTTAACATGGTTCACCTAATGTGGGATACGTCCCACCAAGAACTTGCTCGATTTTATTATCAACAAGAGTAAAATAAGCTGTTGTCGCCAAATCACCGCACCCTCCGAATGGCCGGGATGTGAATAGGATGTTTGGTGTGATTGGGACACATGGGATCACCTCTCAAGCTGTGGGACTTGGGTTCGAGGTGAACCTGCGGAGAAGGCCGCTTCCTCTTCCTAAACAAGGTGTTGATACTACTCCTAGTGTAACAAAAATGATTATCTAATCCTATGCTAACATTTTCATGGGGTTTTAGGAAAGAGATTTACGTAAATGAAACTATACTAGGGATGGTGATGCACCAAATAAAGGGTGTTTCAGACTCGTGAAGGGTTAATTTGAAGAGGTGTGTGTGCACCACAGTCAACTTTACCTACCGCAACTTAGAGAGGGTACATGATACCACAAACTAAGAGACACACGTTCCCTTTGTTAAACTTTATCGACCAAGAAATATACCAGTTTCCCGGTGAAGAAGAATGAACTCAAGAAGGGTGAACAGACACCACAACTCAACCGCATGTAATACTCCACCACTCGATAAGCATAGAACTCTAAGAACCTCGCAATAGAAACCTAAACTTGCATAGTGTACCCGCAAGCATGAGAAAGGCAAAAAGAAGCATGAAGGATGAAAGGACCGAGATTAGTCACAAAACACACACTTTTATTGCTTCAATAACATGCACAATGCATCATACATTCGTAAGAGGCAAGATAGTTGCCATTACGAGTCTTAAAAGAGGAGGCTTGAAAGTTCTCTCAACACACAAGAACAACTTGCGAGAAGAGAGAGGACTCTTGAAAAGTATACACTCACCCGAGATATCTAACTTGTCCAACTTATCTCGAACTGTTGTTGGAATGCTTTGAAATGAGCTTCCAACTTACATTTATAGAAGAATATGTGAGAAAGAAGAGGAAATGGTTATAATTACATTCCTAAATTGAAGGCCCATGATGTATTTATTACGGTTAGTTGAACCACCGAGAAGGTTCCATCATGGGTCATTAATTGCTCGATGACCTAGTCTTCTCAATTAATTAAAAGAATATTTAAATAATAATAATAAATATTAATATTAAAATATTTAAATAAAAATATTAATTTAATTGACATAATGTTGGGACCCCCGTTGACCCATTTGACTTGAAGAGGAAGGGGGTCCATGTGGATAGAATCCAGCACAAATCCCAACTCGGTGAGTTTCAAATCCTCTAACTCAGTGTTGGATCGATTTTGAACCCCACACTAACTCTTTCCTTGCCTTGGCAATTGAGCTCTTTGCATTGAGTCCTTTGAATGGTGAGCTATCTAAATCGATTCTTATTGTTTTCCTTGGTCAACTCGAGGCCATTTATGCATTCCATGTTTAAAATTCATAAAACAACACAAAAATCTTTGAGCAATATGAATCGTTTCATTCCGCACCATAATAAATCTTCATCTCCGATTCGGGGAAATTTTATGAAGCCTTGAATAGCATGACTCCAATCCATCGTACACGACAATGAATATTTGTTTCTGCAGCTACCATTCGATCTCACATTCAGCAGATAACAACATGGTTGGTCAACTCGCTATTGGAAGCATCAAAAGGCTTCTACTTATCTCTATGGCATGTTTTGCAACATGCCTATTTCACACGTGCGTGGGAGCTTGTCACTGCCCACATCAAGTTTAGAATTGTGCAGAGAGGATGAGGAGAAGGTTGTGGCAGCCATTAAAGTTGACTCAAAAAGTCGAACAATTTAGTATTTTGATTGGAATCCTAACGAGGCGAGATCTATATGAAAAGAGACATTTTCTTCGTATGATCTATGGAACCCAATCCACAGTCCATGCAAGAGTGGATGTGAAATTTGTTTTCACAATCTCACCAAGGATGATCAAAGAATCCTTGTATCTCTAGAGATGAAGGCACATAATGAAACGATTGATTGGCCTTTCTTTCCTCATTGTGGATTTCACATCCTTTGATCTCCATGCACTCACCGCTCCACTTGGCATTTGACTCGTTCCTTCAACTGGCGTCATTCCTTATTCACCGGTTTATATGGAGATTCACTCGCCATCCCTCGATCATGAAATTCCTCCACGGTGACTCACACAAAGACTCGGACCACTCCAAAGTCGTACCGGAATTCTCATGATGGATTGCCATCTTATGATCTCCACTTGGAAATTTGATCGATTTCTCCCATTCACGGAAGTCTCGATCATGGTTTCAAACCCAATATTTCACTTGGCGGTGCTTGCTGAATCTCCCCTATGCGGAGTGAACAACTTGGCCTGCCATCATCAAATTTCTAACCTTGGAAATATAGTAAAATGTTTCCCATGCGCGGGATTACTGCTTCGGTCTGCCATTCATAAAAACCCACTTGGAAATATAGTGAAATGTTTCCCATGCGCGGAATTACCTGCGGCTTGCCATGATCGTGCTCCCGATTTTTTGGCAGTAGACTCAAACTTCTCCCACGCCGGAATTTTTCAATGGCTTGACATCACATCATTTCCCTTGGCAATGCTCGCCTTATTTTCCATGTCTGGGATTGGAGTGCGGGGTTTCGTTATCATTTGGCCATATTTCGTTTTGGACAGATGGCCACCGATTTCCACTTTTCCACTCAGCGTGAGGAGACATCATTTTCTCGGTGCAAACATTTCAGTTGTAGCTTGTAAGGTGTGATAATTTTGACAGAAACCTTTATGCTCGATGACCTAGTGGCTTGTTGAAGATTCCCATATAATTGCAAAGCAAATTATGCTTCATGAGTATTACGATATGAAGCAGAGTTCCACCTCTATGAGATCCACTTCCATGAGTTACATTGTAAAACAAGTAAGGTTTTGATAGAGAATCTTTGTAATAAATTTCATTAGGTCTCCCATAACACTATCACTATCACTTAATCGATTTTCATAAAAATATCTTAAAGGAAAATCCCGAATTTGAGGATGCATTTGATGTTGAAGCGTACGAGCTAAATAACAACATAGTTAGAAAACTTGCTTGTTGGAAGTGCTCAAAAAAGAACTCTTACTATCTTTGCAACATGCCTTTTTGCCTATGCACCGAATACTCGGCTGAGGAAGGTCTGAACACCATTATAATTCATAGCTCTTTTTAAGATGTCGGTTTGACTCAATTTTACATTGGTATTCTATGGTGCTTATACTATCTTCCTGGGTCGATAGAAGTCCTTCCATTACGTAATTACAAACCTAAGATTCAATGATGTTGAACCTCCCATATCTACATAATTTCATATCATCTCGATCAAACAAGATAATTCTCCCAAGTGGTTGGTCGAGCACTATCTTAATGGATTAGACCTAGCCTCATTTAACTTAGCTTTCCTTGACACGACCTTCATATTTTTTACATCCATCTCTACCGAGATCCTTATAGAGTTCCTTTCATTTGTCAATTTTCAACTAGCTATATTTTGCATTAACAAGACCATCATTGAGCTCTTACAACTGAGAGTCTCTACCGAGATGATTTCGAGATGACTATCAATTTGACACCGGATTCTCTATCAACTCGACCCCGAACTCTTCACTGAGTTGAGATAAACTGGGTGCCTTTCGATGCTAGGTGATCTCTCATATGCAATTTAAGAATTATTTTTAATTTTTGTATCTTGATAATAACCGGAGATGGGTTCCTGGGACTACTATTTCATTTTGAACATGATAGGACCCCCTTGTCCAATCTTGCCATGTGTAAAATTGGATAACATTTTTGGTGACCTCTCGAGGATGATTTCCTACTAAGCATGATTCCAGTAGCCTTAAGTCATCCATTGGGCATGGAGTCTATGTTGGAATCCTGAAAGTAGTATGATTTTCTTTGACACATCCTGGAATCTCCTTGAGCATTGCGATATCTTGGACCTCCCTGGAATGCTAAGCATGAAGTATATTGAATCTGTTGAATGCTTGACATCCATGGAACACTGCAAAAATTTAAATGAACCAAATTTTGAACTCTTATGGAAACCTTGAACCTTTCTTCTCCTTGACACCTTCCAATGATGAAACAAATTGTAGAACAACACAAAACACAACAATAAGGAAAGCAAAAAAAACAACAACACACAACAATGTGCATAAGCACTTGGAGGAAAACACCTAATTTGGACTATACGGGGGGTGGAGCTTCTCAAAACAAGATTTGAGATGTATCCCATTCACGTGAATGGGCAGTTCTTCTCATTGATCCTAGATAGATGAAATGAATTTTCCTCTTTACAACTTGTGATGATAAATGGCCCACTCAGAGAGTGTCAAACTTGGCATGCCTACTTGGTTTGGCCTGTCTTCATCCCATTTGAGAACTAAATCTCCCTCTTGAAAATTCTGTCGGATGCCTTCTTGTCAAAATATTTCTTAACTTGAGCCTGATGTTGCTCCAAAGTCTTCATAGCCTTGTTTCGTACTTCCTCTAACTCCATGAGTTCAAGAAAACCTTACTGTCAGAGGATCACTCTCCATAACTTCAAGTTGATGAGCTAACTCCAAAGAAGGTAACTCCAAGGAGAGTGGAAGTTTTGCTTCTCTTCCATATACAAGAATGAAAGGAGAATTTCCGATGGCCCTTTTAGGTGTGATCCGATCTACCCATAAGGCGGTCTTAAGTTGTGTGTATGCTAAGTCCTCTTGTTAGTCTCCATTATGCACTTAATAATCCTTATGAGGTTTTTGTTGCTAGACTTAGCCAATCCGTTTCCTTGCGGATAGTAATTGGATGAAGTTTTGAGGTATACCCCATTTTAACAGCCCATTCACTCAATTTCATACCAAGAAAAGCTAGCGCGTTGTCTGAAATAACTGTAAATGGAACACCAAACCTCGTCATTATACCCTCCAAAAAATCTAGAACTACCTTTTCATTACTCTCTTTTAATGCTACCACGCCTTTCCATCGAGTAAAATAGTCCATTGTGGTAAGGACCCACTTATGTCTATCACTGGATGGAGGATTAATCATTAGATGAAGTCCAACCCCCATTGAACAAAGGGCTGATCCACTTGAATTGGATGCGGTGGAAGAGCTATCAACCTACGCTTATCTGTGAAAAGGCACATTCCTTACATTTCCTTACCCAGAGATGGGCATCTTTGAATAAATTTGGCCAATAGTAGCTAGCTCACATGATCTTGGTAGCAGTTGTTCATGCAGAATAATGTCCTCCAAATAGGCCATTATGAAACTCTTCTAAGTATCTTACTTACCTTTTCCGGTCCTATGCACCGAAGGAGAATGCCATTCAAATCTTTTCAAAAGAGAACACTATCTACCAAAACATATGGGATAGATTGAAGACAGAAAGTTCATCTTTGGTTTTTATCCATGTCTATAGGATATGCTCCTGAGAAGAGGAAACTCTTCATTTTGGATAACCAATCACTTGATCAAATCATTCTCATCAGTATTTAGGAGTGTCACGTCCTCATTACCTTTTGATTCCATGTCTACAAGCAAGTTGTTGACACAAACCCTTACCTCTGACAAGTTTAGTGACTTTGATGTGCACGTCATACTCCATTACCTTTGTGATCCATCCAACGCTTTTCATTCATTCTCTTTGTTTAGCAAAAACTCCTTGACGACTGGATGAGACACCATCAGATGAATTTTGTTGTTGGACAACATGTGCTTGAATTTATTCAAAGCTCAAATAACCACAAAGACTTGCTTTTCAATGAATGAGTATTTGAACTCGTAGTCTTTGAGGGATTGACTAAAGAAAGCAATTGGTTGCTCCATCAGGGTGTTGTTTTGTTGGGTGAGGATCCCTGAAATGCTCTCTTGACCTACAAAAGCATAAAGGATAAAATCTTTGTCAAACCTGGGGTTCACCAGCATGGGAGCTTGAGAAATGGCTATTTTGATGGCTTTGAAGCTTTCTCGTCCTTCCTTTGTCCATGATAATGGCATGTTTTTCTTCAGCATGGCTGTCAGTGGTTTAGCCAATGTCGCGAATTGAGGGATGAATCTCCACACAAAATTTATGGTTCCCAAAAAACTCTGGAGGCCCTTCCTATGACTTGGGAGAGATAAGGACATAATCGAATGAATCCTAGTTGGATCGATTGATAATCCTTCCGCTGAAACAACATGCCCCAACAATTTTCCCTCTTGTATTGTGAAAATACATTTCTTGGGGTTAAGTGAAACCCCAAATTCCCTACACCTTTAGAAAACGTTCCTTAGATGCGTGATGTGATATTCTCGCATGCTTAGAATATACAATTATATCATCAAGGCAAACCAAAATAATATCGTTGATTAGTCCCTTAAATTCCATGTCCATGGCTCTTTGGAAATAGCCCGACATTGTACAATTTGAATGGAATTTTATTGTAGGCATACGTGCCCCACTTAGTAGTGAAAGCTGCATTTTGAATTGGTCGATTCTTGGACTAGGATTTGATTGTAACCGAATATCCATCAAGAAAAGAAAATATTTGAGCTCCTCGCCACCGTTTGAAGGATCTACTCCATCGATGGAAGAGGATAATGGTCTTTTAACGATGCACGATTCAAATCCTGAAATCTACGCATAATCGAGATCTCTCGTTCTTCTTCCTCACGGGCACCAAATTGGATACCCATGAGGAATGCTTGATGGGAAAAATTATACAGGCCTCGATGAGCTTGGTTAGCTCCTTTCTCATTAGTGGCTCAATTTTGGGATTAATTGGTCTCTATTTCTGATGAACTGGCTTAGCATTAGGATCCAGTTCGATGGTATGTTGTGCTAGACCTGGATCAAAACCACACAGATATTTATAGCTCCATGCAAAGATGTCATGATACTCTTGACAAAGTTTGATGAAAGCTTCTTTCTCTTTAGAAGTACACACTTTTCCGATCTTAAGAAATTTTTCATTTGATACTTCAACTTCCTTAAAAAATATTCTTCTATGACCACCATGTTAGGCTTTGTCTTGTGGCTTGGTCATCCGAATTGAAAATGGATTCCAAATTAACTAAGCCTTTTGGTAACTTGTTGCTTTTCAATGGATAATTTTCTCACCATATGACTCTATGCAACTTATCTTGATTCTTTGTAGCAAACTCCGCCTCTTCTTATAGGAAGAGTACAATTTGTTTGTCACTATCAAACACTTTCCAACTACTCACATTATCGGGGACCGCTGGTCAAACCACCATTATAAAAAATTGCTGCCCTTATTTCATGATATCAACTGGTATGTTGTATTGTGAACCAATTGTAGCAAGCCTATCTGCATCTTGATTTTGATCTCTAGGATTGCATGGATTCCAAAAGCTTTGAAATCTTCAATCAGGTCCCAGACTCGATTCTTGTATGATCTTAAAAGATCATTTTGGATGCACTACGTGCCAAAACTTGATGAACAACTAACTCACTATCTCCAAAAAATAGTCGGGGCCTTGATTCCCTTCCTTTTGGGCTAGTTGAATTCCTTGCACAAAGAGACTCGTATTCAAGAACATTGTTAGTGCAATCGAATGCAAGAAAGATGAGAAGTACTTATCTCCCTCTGGAGAAATTAACATAACACCAGCACCGAATCCATTCTTACTTCTTGAGCCATCGAAGAACAATTGCCACAGTCCTTTAGAATCACTTGGTGTTTTGACAAGTTGTGGTATGATTGTATCTTCTTCATGGATACAGTAGGTACCTAATCCTGTTTCTTCCAAGACCAGCAAACCAGCTTCTTCTTCTTCTACCAATACATCAAACAGTGTAGGGATCGTGCGATGATCTCTACTTACTTCATCCGAGAAAAGTATCGGGGACTTCTTCAACAAGGGTGGTTGGTTCATGATCGACATCTTCCTCTTCCTGGATCACCGATGGTGCAATTTCCATTTATGGGACTAGCAGTGTAGGGTTCTACATGATTATGGACCAGATTGGTTCTACCCTTATAGTTACTTTGGTTCCGTATTATCGATTCCCGAGAATCATATACGACCAATCGGCCGATAGGTAACCGCCCATCTTGGTAGTGAAATCCCGTGATAGGAAAATGGAAAAGAGGGGAGGAGATCAATGACTCGATATGTCTTGGGTGAATGACAAACTTGGGCATGCATGAATGATAAGTTGAAGTCCTTTGATAACCCCAAAGTCTTAACAGCTATGCCATCCAGTTGAACAACCCCTCTTGCAACTGGCACATATTGTATGCCTAGTACATCTGTGATTTGTTTAGGCATGACAGAGCTACTGGCACCTAGAATCGATCATGCAATTATGTACAGATGGTTTCAATGATCGGGGAAATGTAGAATGGTGGTGGTTTGTTTGCCGTAGGAATGATTTTTCCTTAGGTTGACACAAACTTGTAGCAGTGATTTTCACTCCATGGCTTGGTGATCCGCTAGTCGTAGAAAAATTGTTCGGAGCTTCTTGCAACATGGTCTCTTTGAGAAACTCGAGGCAATAGGCAATATTTATACCCTTCCATTATGTGCATCCAATCAGACAATAAAAGTATTCCTTTACCATGTTCAGAGAAACTTGTTTTTAACAAATGGATGATTATACTGTAGTTTCAAGCTAATTTTATCTAGCTTTATTTCTATTAGCTTTGATCCACGACTAAGGAAGAATTCATATGGTTGTTACCTGTACATTTTTTCAAGGTCCTGTTGGTTGCCCCAATTGTTCAATGTATTTTTTGAAGGGCTTCTTTTATGTGTTGCAAATTGTAACATAAAGGATCTTTTTAGTTTTTGGAAAAATGAGTATATTGTGTAGCTCATAGCTACCTATGCCATACTAAGATCCCAATAGTGGCATAATTGTTGATTGGAGCCGAGATTGTAGAGTGCAATCGCCAAAATACCAGAAGGGCTCTTTGTGCCAAGAATCGATATTAAGGGTGTTTATCGACATGTTATGGGCATGAACCTGGGTCATCATCATGGCAACAGTAGGTATTTATTGGTAATGACATTTTCTTGGAAGGTACAATTGTGCTTATTATGGCAAAGCCAACACATTCTTACTACAAGTGTTATATAATAAGGAAGAACCGTGAGCATTGTGGTAAAACCATTCTTTTCAGAAATGTTGGGTTAAGCTTGGTATTCAAGTGAGTTTGAGCCCAGGAAAGGTAAGATCGTTTGCTGGATGAAGAGCTCGGTGACTTCGCAGGGAGCTCGTGGTGTTGTTTCATGAAGTTTGAACGTGGAATGCATAAATGGCCTCGAGTTAACCAAGGAAAATGATAAGAATCGAGTTTGATAGCTCACCATTCGAAGGACTCAATGCAAAAGAGCTCGATTGCCAAGGTAAGGAAAGAGTTGGTGTGGGGTTCAAAATCGAGTGCAACACCGAGTTAGAGGATTCGAAGCTCATCGAGTTTGGCTATGTGCAGATTCTATCCACATGGACCCCCCTCCTCTTCAAGTCAAACGGGTCAACGGGGGGGTCCCGACATTATGTTAATTAATTTAATATTTTTATTTAAATATTTTAATAATAATATTTATTATTATTATTTAAATATTTTATTTAAATATTCTTTTAATTAATTGAGAAGACTAGGTCATCGAGCAATTAATGACCCATGATGGAACCTTTCTCGTAGTACAACTAAGCAATGTAATAAATACATCATGGGCCTTCGATTTAGGAATGTAATTATGACATTTCCTCTTCTTTCTCACATATTCTTCTATAAATGTAAGTTGGAAGCTCATTTTAAAGCGTTCCAATAGTTGGACAAGTTGGGACAGTTAGATATCTTAGGCGAGTGTATAATTTTCAAGAGTCCTCTCTCTTCTGCAAGTTGTTCTTATGTGTTGAGAGAACTTTCAAGCCTCCTCTTCAAGACTGTAATGGCAACTATTTCCTCTTCTGAATGTATGATGCATTGTGCATGTTATTGAAGCAATAAAAGTGTGTGTTTTGTGACTAATCTTGGTCCTTTCATCCTTCTATGCTTCTTTGTGCCTTTCTCGTACTTGCAGGTACATTGTGCAAGTTTAAGTTTCTATTACAGGTTCTTGGAGTTTTGTGCTTATTGAGTGGAGGATTGCATGCGGTTGAGTTGTGGTGTTTGTTCACCATTCTTGAGTTCATCCTTCTTCACTGGGAAACTGGTATATTTCTCGGTTTGATAAAGTTTAACAAAGGGAACGCGTGTCTCTTAGTTTGTGGTATCCTGTACCCTCTCTAAGTTGCAGTAGGTGAAGTTGACCTGTGGTGCACACACCCTCTTCAAATTAACCCTTCCCGAGTCCTGGAAAAACCCTTTATTTGGTGCATTACCATCCCTAGTATAGTTTCATTTATGTAAATCTCTTTCCCTAAAACCCCATGAAAATGCTAGCATAGGATTAGATAATCATTTTTGTTACACTAGGAGTAGTATAACACCTAGTTTAGGAAGAGGAAGCCGGCCTTCTCTGGAGGTTCACCTTGAGCCCAAGTCCTCGGCGAGAGGTGATCCCATGTGTCCCAATCACACCGAACGTCCTATTCACATCTTGGCCATTCGGAGGGTGCAGCGATTTGGCGACAATAATAACTCTCATAGTCTTCTCTCGCTTATGAACTCACAACAATTCCAAAGATGCTAAACCACATCTAAACCACAAGCTGACACCCAATTTCTTAACCTTGACCACTCTTGATCACCTCTTGATCACTAAGGCTCAAGACCTCTTGAACACACAAGATATCTTCAAGATACCCTAACACCTCTATTTATAGGATTACAACTACGAGAAGTCCAAAATCCAACCCTAGAAGTTTGAAAGTCATGACCTTTCATCTTCCCACGGCTAGAAAAGAAACTGTCATGACCTTTCATCTTCCCATGGCTGGAAAATAAATGGTCATGACCTTTCATCTTCCCAATTTGAACTCCACACTTCAATATTGATTTGAGAAGACCAAAAATAGGCTCCACACCCCAACAATCTCCCACTTGGAGACTGTTCCTATTGAGAAAAGTTCTCAACCCTTCATTATCAACCATGAAGGCCAATCAAAGTTGAACACAACTTCAAATTCTCCCTTGTGACCGCCTTGGTCATCATATCCATAGGATTTTGACTAGTATGAATCTTTTCCAGCTTCAACTTATCTTCTTCCAAAGCTGCCCTGATGAAATGATATCTCAGCTGAATGTGCTTCATCCTAGAGTGAAAAGTGGAGTTCTTCACTAAATGAATAACGCTATGAATATCACTGTGTAGTCTCCTAACTTCCTGCTTATGACCCAACTCATCAAGAAAATGCTGTAGCCAAATCATCTCCTTGCTTTCCTCTATGGCAGAAACATACTCAACCTTTATGGTTGACAAAGCCACAACCTTTTGTAACCGTGAAATCCAACTCACCGTTGTATCACCAACCATAAATACATAACTTGTCATGCTCCTCTGTTGTCCAAATCTCCTACCATGTCCGAATCTACATAACCACACAATGTAGTGTCTGATCCACTGAAACAACATGTTGCTCCCATGGTCCCTCTCAAATACCAAACAATCCTCTTCACTGCTTACTAGTGATCTCTACCTGGATCACTCATAAACTTGCTTAATGCTCCCACTGCATGGGCAATGTCAGGCCTAGTGCATACCATAGCATACATCAAGCTACCAACCGTTGATGAGTATGGTACCTTGGACATCTAGATTTTATCCTCCTCAGTCTTGGGACTCTACTCCTTTGATAATTTAAAGTGACCTACCAAAGGGGTACTAACCGGTTTAGCATCCTACATACTAAACCTCTCCAAGACCTTCTTTATGTACTCTTCTTGAGATAACACCAGCTTCCTCTCTTCCTATTTCGAGTTATTCTCATACCAAGGATTTGTTTTGCTTCCCCAAATCCTTCATAGCAAAGGAGTCACCTAGCTACTTCTTGAGTACCTTTATTTCCTACATGTTCTTCCTTGCAACAAGCATATCATCCACATACAGGCACAAAATAATATAACTACCATCAAGAAACTTATTGATGTACATGTAATGGTCTGAGTGACACCTGGAGTAACCCTGCTCCTGTATAAAACTATCAAACTTCTTGTACCACTTTCGTGGATCTTGTTTCAGGCCATACAAGCTCTTCTTCAATTTTCACTCTAAACTCTCCTTCCATTTGACCTCATAACCATGTGGGCTGCTGCATATAAAATTCCTCCTCCAACTCACCATGAAGGAATGCGAGTCTTCACATCCAACTACTCTAAGCATGGGTATTCTACTACTAATAAACCAAGAATAGTTCTAATAGATGTCATTTTAACAATAGGAGAAAAAAATTTCATCAAAGTCTATACCTTTCTTATGTGCAAATCCCTTGATCACCAACCGAGCCTTGTATCTTTTCCTACCTCCATCTTCCTCTTTGATTCTATACACCCACTTGTTCTGTAATTCTCTCTTTCCCTCGAGTAGCTCCACTAGATCCCAAGTTTGGTTTTCCATAAGAGATCTATGCTCTTCATCCATGGACTTCTCCCACATCTTCCGGCATCCACCCGCACCGCTTCCTCAAAGCACTCTCGACTCTCCACTTTGTTAGTGAGAAATAAATAATTCAAAGATGGAGTAAATCATTCAAGTTCTGCTCTTACCCTATAAGACCTTCTCACCTCAAGAGTTTGGGGTTCTGGCGAGTAGGTTCCTAAAATGGCTATGCGAACATGCCGTACACTGAACCGTCCCCTTGGACACCTTGTTGTCCACGTAATGTCCTCTAACTTTGTGTATTCTTTCTTTGATTCCTCTTTCTATTCTTGGTCGATCTTTATACATGACCTTTTCATGAAAGATAATAGCTCTAAAATGAAATATTTTATTTTCTTTAAGACTCTAAACACGAAACCAAAGTCATCCTCACCATATCCAATCAAGGTGCATTTCTCGAGACTTAGCCTCTAACTTGGTCCTATCATCTTTATCAATGTGAAAAAATACCTCATGTCCAAATACTCTAAGAAATGAGTAATTAATTTTCTTACGAGACCAAGCCTCGTCGTCGTGTGTACCTCCATCTAAATCCATAAAGGTTCCTCTCGTTAATCAGATAAAAATTTGTGCTCACTTCTTCTCGCCCAAAACATGAGTGGCAGCCCCGTATGTAACCTCATGCACCTAGCACGCTCCATGATTGTCTTGTTCATTCTCTTTGACACTCCATTTTCTTGCGGAGTATTTGGAACCATTCTTTTCCGCGGATCCCATTTATTGAACAATAATCAAGAAATTAATTTATGCAATACTCCCCTCCATTATCCGACCTAAGACATTTCAACTTGAGACCTGTTTCATTCTCAACCAAGGCTTTCCATCTTTTGAAGGTTTTAAACACATCAGATTTCTTTCTAATGCAATATACCCAAACTTTTCTAGTTGCATCATCAATGCAAGTGACATAATAACATGAACCACCAATAGAGTTTACCTTAGCTAGCCCCCACACATATGTATACACTAAATCAAACTTACCCTCCTTCCGGTAGGTCCAACCTTGAGGAATCTCACCCACTACGTTTTCCATAAACATAGTCCTCACAAAAGTCTAAATCTAACTCCTTTATTCTCGGGAAACTGTCCTTTATAATTTGCATGCCCTTTTGACTCATATGATAGAATCTAGTGCCACAGAGTTGCATCTCCATCTACGTGAAACTAAATTACAATAATTAGCACTGTTGGTTAAATACAAAGTACCAATTTTCTTATCTCTTGCAACCACAAGAGATCCCTTGGTAACCTTCCAAGAATCCACTATAAAACCGATCATACAACCATCACTTCTTAGCTGACCCATTGATATCAAGTTCCGCCTCAACTTAGGCACATGTCTCGACATCATTAAGTAGCCATGTGTTCCCATTATGTATTTTCATCTCGAACACAACCTTTCCCTACTATTCTCGCATGGTTCATCATCACCAATATATACATGTCCAAAATATCCTTGAAAAAAATCAGTAAAGTAATGTCTATGTGGGGTGGCATGGAAAGAAGCCCTGAATATAACACCCAAGACTCAACAATATTATCTAAAGAAAGAATTAAGGCATCCTGACAAACATCACCTGCTGCCACATTTACCTCTTTAGTTTCCTCCTCCTTTTCTTTTTATCCCGAAGATCCCAACAATCTTTCTTAGCATGACCAACCTTCCCACAGTGCCAACATTCTAACTTACTCTTGGACTTTGACCTTCCGCGATCATTCGACTTCCCACAGTTACCTTTTCCTCTGTTCTTTTATCTCCCTCTCTGCTCTCCACCTGCCAAGGCATTTCTAGAAGTAGAAGAATCTCTCGGTGCTCTTTCTTCACATTTCCTTAATTAGGATCACACCTATTACATCCTCAAACTTTAGCTTTGAATTATTAGAGACTGAATTACTTACAACCATAAACAAGTTGTCCTAGCCATCTAGTAAGGAGCACAAAATCAACAAAGCCCTCGACCTCATCATCGAATTCAATTTTACCAAGTTTAACATATTCACAACTATATTAAATTCATTCAAATGAGCAAAAATAGAACCATTCTCGTAAATATTCATATTAAATTATTTTTTTGTCAAAAATATTTTATTGGAGGTAGAGGGTTTTTCATATAACTTCCCAACACACTCATGAGACCTTTCATGGTATCTCTCGTGATACATTGAAAGCAACCAAAGATGCGAGTGGTATAACCGAATTTCCCGAGTGCCTTTCTATCTAAAGCAACTCTCAATCCTCATCCGACATGTATATATGTTTCTTTTCTTTTCCACCAAATGAACATGGAGGTCCTTTTGATATAAGTAATCCTCCATTTGCATCTTCCACAAACCAAAGTTATGCCCATGAACTTCTCAAACCCTTGATCTCGCCCACATCTCGCTATAGCTCCCACTCAAGCTAAAATTTCCTGTGATTTACCACTTCAAAAAAAAAAAACCACCGAAGCTCGATACCGGTTGTTAGGAATTAGATAATAAATATGCGGAAACAATTCCTCAAATCACACTAGTAGGAAACTATATAGCAGAAGTATACATGCGGAAATATAACATCATAAATAAATAATGCACAAAAGAAGACAAGACAAGATTTAACGTGGTTTACCCAATGTGGGCTACATACACCAGAACTTGCTCAAATTTTATTATCAACAAGAGTAAAACAACTCTCACAGTCTTCTCTCAGTTATGAACTCACAATAGAATTCCAAAGATGCTAAACCACATCTAAACCACAATTGACACCCAATTGCTTAACCTTGATCACTCTTGATCACCTCTTGATCACTAAGACTCAAGACCTCTTGAACACACAAGATATCTTCAAGATACCCTAACACCTCTATTTATAGGATTACAATCCTTTAAGAAGTCCAAAATTTGACCCTAGAAGTTTGAAAGTCACGACCTTTCATCTTCCCATGGATGGAAAAGAAACTGTCATGACCTTTCATCTTCCCATGGCTGGAAAAGAAATGGTCATGACCTTTCATCTTCCCAATTCGAACTCCACACTTCAATACTGATTTGAGAAGACCAAAAATAGGCTCCACACCCAATAGTTTGATGATGATTGATAGAAGAAGATGATGTGAGAGACGAAGAAGATGTGGAGCTAGATGTCTCGGGAGTAGAAGAAGGTGGTGTGGACCTACCTATACGATGGTATATCATCTATAAAATAGTAGGATTAAGTCCAAAGTCTGTAGATTGTAACACATGGGTTGATTCAAACGTTTGACTCAAAGGACTTTGAGTCACACGAATCTTTAAAGAAGGAATACTTAGTGGGGGTGATTGATGAAGAAGGTCCTGCGAAGAAGGGGAGGAACGTGATTCAAGAATCACATTAGATGAATAATAACAAGGGTCCTACAAAGAAAGAGAGGACCGTGATTCAAGAATTGTATTAGATGTTTTATTGGAGGGATTTGGAGTCACATGTATCTTCAAAGGAAGAAGACTTCATTTAAGGCGACTGATAAAAGGGGTCCTACGAAGAAAGGGAGGACCGTGACGAGTCATATTAAATGTATGATGAAGAGGGTCCTACAAAGATAGGGAGGACCATGACATAGGAGTCACATTAGATGACTTAGGAGTCAAATTAGATGAATCTAAATAGTAGTTTGGATCTGAATCATCAGAAGAGTCAGAGGAAATATTTGGATTGGAATCCTTAGAAGAAGAGGAAATTTTTGGATTAGAATTAGAAGAAGAGTGGGGGGAACTCAAATAATAATTTGGATCAGAAGCATCCAAATCATACCACCGATTATGAGATGAAGGTGGGGAACGAGTTACCCGAATGGGTTCTCTAGCACGAAGAACCAATTGAGGTTTGGTCATGATGGGAGTATTTTGATGTGAACACGAAACTTTGATTCCTTATTGTCGTATGTATAAGGAACCTTACGATAATAAGTCATTATTGGATTTTGTTGGGTTCAAAGGCCTAGAACTAAATTATATGATCAAACTTTTTCAAAGTGATGAAGGTTTCATGTTGATTTGGGCAACATAACAACAACCAACTAGACATTTCGTAAAGATGGGGATGCTTGTGTGATTTTCCAAAAGGGAAGCTAAGGAAAAATACATCATGAGGACTCAAGATTGATAATCCAACAAGGTATGGAGGTGTAAATGTCAAAGGATTGATCAAAAATTTAACAACATAAATGATACAAAGGAAAGATTTCAATGTTTGATTGATGCAAAAGTTGCTTGAATATTTTTGCCAAGGTTTGAAAGATGTGTTCAAAAATGATCATGAACTTAGGCAAAAACAATAATATCAAGAGGATCAAAGACCCAAAGGATTGTCCTATAAATGAGTTTATAAGGCGGATAAACAAAAGGAACAATCACGCAAGTTCAAAACACAAATCCAAATTAATGACAAAAGAATAATGAATGATAAAGAATCAATGGATCAAAGTGATTGTCTGAAATGGATATGTAGATGTGACAAAGGAGACACAATCACACAAAGTTTGTCAAGAAACCAATTAGTCAAATGGAGTACTTCCTAAATTTTTCTTCGAAAAGGTAGTTGGTGTCGTATGATGATTAACAAAATGTCCCTACTTATGTCAAGTTCAAATAAATGAACAAGGCGTAAGTAATAACAAGAAGTTAACTTGACCTCCAAACAAAGTATACTAGAAGCAAGCCCAAATTCAATCAAGACCTATATTCCAAAGGGTGTTAGTTATGATTGTGGGTGACACAACAATTTCACCAAGATATGTTAACCAAAATTTATGAGAAAGTAAGGTATTAATATCAAGATGATATTGATATAACACGCACAAGTGGTAACACTTAACACTCTTTAGAATCAAGGTAATAATTGAAATCAAACTAAAGCTATAGTATACCTAGGAATTGTTAATGTGTATATAGCGTAACCTTACAATATAGATATTTAGGTCAAGTTTACAAGAAACAAGATGTAAATACCAAAATTGTAGTGACACGATATAAACAAGGTAACCTTTCCAAGGAATTTTAAGGTGATGAATCAAGCCTAACTATGATGACGATCTTGACTTGGGTATCAAGATAAAAAAGGATACCAATGATATAAAAATGTCTCCACACACTTTAGATGTTTAACAACCCAGCCGCAAACATGGATGGGCATAAATGGACAAAAAAGTGGTGAAACAATCAATTGATAACGCAAAGGTAGTCACTCTTCTTTTGATCAACAAAGTGTCAAAATAAAGTGAAGGAAGTAGATCAATTAGGGTTAAAAAATTTTGGCCTCACTTCAACAAAGTTTCACCTTACCTTAGGGTAAGTGAAAAACAAAGAAAAATTAACGCTTCCCACGTTTCGTGATGAACAATGGCTCACAACTCAAAACTATTTTGAAATGGTCAAAGTTGGCTCCTAGTCAAAGATATCTTCCTAGGTGGTTCTCTCAACTAGGTGTTACAAAGCTGTCTTAAGCGAGCTCGATTTACCCAAAAAGTCATAATGACTAATTTGGGAGTATCTCGGTTTTACTTTATGCCATTCAAGAACAAAGGACAACAAGTGCGTCCATCGTGTACTCTCATTTGGGGTCACCATATGGGAAACCAAGAATACTAAATCACAAGGAAAAACTAGTCAAGTAGGTTGTGAGCATTTCTGTTTCATCCATAAGGTTCCCTCTTGCATGGACTACTTTGGGGTTCCTAGGACCACCCCCATTGTTGTAGCTTAAGGCTTATGCCAAAGGGGTTATGTCCTAGTTTTAAGCGGATGGGACGTACCCTTATCCGAACCTACAAATACAAGTGTTTTGAATGTGGTGTTCTTTTTATCTTGTTTAATTTGATGTGGTTTGCTTGAACACCTTTTTGGAAACCTACATGAAAACTATATTAGTAGTTTTATTTTGTTTCGACTCCACCTTTCTTTGACAAGCATGTGTGGTTCTACATAAAGGATTAGTAATTTTCCATAAAAAGAGTAAACATCATTTATGATTCTGAAGATCGTCATAGGACGCGAGATAAGAGCATACATGATGTTAGAATCCAAGAAATCACTAAATGGAAAACACTTAATTCAAATGCACCAATTTATTCATTTTGACTCAATTCAGACATTCTTGACATTTTCGAAGTGTCAAAAGATATAAGAATTGTTTTTTATTCCCAAGATCACCCCAAAGGACACGAGGGAAGATCATATATGACCTTAATCTTAACCAAATTTGACATTCATTCTTTGAAGAATAAGCATTTTTCAAAACCAAAAAGAGACATAGACATCATTTTTGATTCCTAAGATCACCTAAAAGGTGTGAGGGAAGAGCATACATGACTCTAATCTCATGATTAAACATGCAATGTTCATTAACCTTTTAAACAAGTCAAATTACCATCAAACATGTAAAAACACCCTATAAAACAGAAGTTAGATTCAAAATAAAACTTGCAAGGTGTTAGAACATCAAAGACCAAATTTTCCAAAACATTTAGACATGTTAGAAATGAGTAGTTTTATAAAAATGAAAACCTTAAATTTTTGGTAACTCAAAACTCAAATTTATGTTTTCATTGCGTAGTTTGCTTCAATACCTTTCCAACACAACAAAAATGGAGTTGTTTCAATTTTGGGAGCAAACGTTATGGCCTCCGGAAGATAGGCTATGTACATAGTTCTCTGTGTGTACGCACCCTTCGTGGTGTATGCATGCCCTTTTAAGCGTGTGCGTGCCTCTGTGTAAAAAATAATGAGAAGTATGCCTGTGCACACAGAATGATGTGTGCACTCCCTTCAGTGTGTATGCATGCCCATTTATGTGTGTGCATGCTCCCGGGAAGCAAAACAGAAGGTACAAAAGCTATGACAGTGCATGTGCGCTACCCGAGAGATGCTTGCGCTAGCATATGGGTGCTTGCACTGGTCTGACAAAAGGTATAGTACTACAAAGTGGTGTGTGTGCCAACATAATGGTGTCTTGCGCCAAGGTTAGGTTCCTGTGCTAAGGTTAGGGGTGCCGCAAGGTTTAGGTACATGCTAAGGTTTGGGTGCCTGTGGGTCCGACAAAAAGGTACAATACTACAATAGTGTGTGCGCCAACATAATGGTGCCTGTGCCAAGGTTAGGGTGCCTGCGCCAAGGTTTGGGTTCATACACCAAGGTTTGGGTGCCTGTGCTCCCTTTCCTGGGTGACGTAAAAAATACGTCATTTTAACATAAACAACTTCAAAAAGGTCAAATTTTTGATATGTTAGCTCAAAATTGACAACAACCCATCAAAATTAAACCCCTAAACAAGACTCAACACATGCAAAGTTAGAAAAAATAATACAAATTTAACATTATTTCACACATTTCATATTAGCAAAAGACACCAAAAATCTCAAAACACTCAAAATTTTAGTATGTTAGCTCGAAATTGACAACAACCCATTAGAATTAAAGCTCTAAATGAGATCCTACACATGGAATATTAGCAAAATCCTAAGAAATTGTACATTATTTTCCATATGTGTATATCAAGAGTTAGCCAAAAACTTGAAATAACAATAAAATTTCACCTAGAATTTTAAGGGACTAAGGACTCATCCCACCTGGCATGCCAAATGTGTATATGTATTTGTTAACAATGCAAAAGAGTTATAACTAACACCTAGTAATCCTAAAACAAAGATAAATCAAATTCAATATACCATCATGCTTAGAGCTTAAGAAAAACTTATCTACTAACATCCTTGCATTAGAACATGAACAAATATTTAAACTAACATGTTAATCCATTAATCTCTATATTTATGAATGCTAATCAAATGAAAAGAACCTATTTAGATCCTTAGCAATCAAAGGTTTGATTGTATGTTTGAATCCCAAGGTTTTCAAGAATGGAGTCTTGACAATCCATGGCTAAAATACCATTTGACATATCCCCATATGACTTCAAAACTTGGATGGATAAATACAAGAAATGAAAGTAGCTGGCCTCTCCAATGAAGAATGCTCCAAGATGATAAAATGACTATATCTTAGGCTCTATGCTCATCTAGGAATGTAAAGGTGTAAATAGAAAGGTAGGAGGAAGGCTCCTTATATAGCTCAATGGATAGAAGAATCTCTACATCCTCCTTCATGTGGGATAAGTGGAGAGGTTGGGTTAGTTGTGGATAAGGAAGGTTTAAAAGGGTTGAGTCAACCTTAGGTGAGTTTAGTTTGTCCTTTAGTGACCCATGGGATTTGAGGGGCTTTATTTATTAATCAAAGTGATTAATTAATAGATGTATAAGCTTATAGAAGCTTTTGGAGGAATAATTAACATGATTTAGACTATTAGAGGGATTTAATCAAATAAATGATGATATATTAATTTAATGAAAAGGAAGCTAATTAATTAATAATAATCAATTAGTCCAGATAGAAAGGGGGATTAATTAATTAGAAATAATTAATTAATATAGATAGAAAGGGGAGTTGATTAACGAAAGGTCGTTAATTGGCGTCGTTGTTGGATAGAAGAGTTAATTAACTAACGTAATGTAATTAATTAATGATGATAGCAGAGAAAATGTGTTATATTGACGATATGTCATCAATTTGTGGGAAAGGGTATAATTAGTGCAATTTAAGTATTTAAATTGCTTAAGCTAAATTATAGGTGTACACACCATGTGATCCTATCCTCTTCGCCGTCTGTACCATGGGACCCTATCCACGACCTATCTATCTGGTGCTTGTGCTTACAACCTAGGCTGTAAGGTCACAATATGTGCATGTATAGTGGCCAACTAGCCCTACAACCTTATTACCTATTCTCGTAAGGTGACCACATGTCCCCCATCTCCATCTCCACCCCGTGCATGGTGACTGTCCTTGTCTCGGGCAATATGGAGTGCGTAAAGCCACCATCTGTGCTTGTAATGTGGCCACCGTGCCTCCGACCTTGTCAACTTCCGGCTGCAAAATTTTAATCTGGGCCTATAAGGTGGAAACCTACCCCTCCATTTAAAAAAAACATCCCTCGAATCGTAAGGGTAGCCAAGTCTAGCTGCCTTGGCCTAGGTGGTGCCGCCATAGCCGTGGCCGACCACCACTACCTGTATCTATCTGTAACCCCAACATCATCAATCCACCGGTCCACTGCCTCGCTCCTCCTACCTTTTCGGCTTTGTCAGTTGTGGTAGACGCATATGCCTCTCCACGTCGTCTCCCTGTCGAGGAAATGGTGGAGGCACATCCTGGGGCAGCCTAAACTATTGTCGGACCCTATCTATGGGTATCATCTTGTACTCTCTCGCCACGACACCCCTCTATCCATTTGAGAAGACGCAATGGTCCAAATCTACCGCCATCTACATGTATGATGGGAATCCAACATATGGCCTCTAAATAATGTCCACTTCGAACAACCCCTCTAATATACGCCGGTAGTATGCTACATCATGTGTAGCCCAGGTAGCCCTACGCTCTCCAACAACAGGAACCCAAGGCTTGTGAGCCAAGTCAAAAAAAGCCCGCCTCAAATGCATCTAGTTGGGGCATACCAACTAGATGCACACATATGATGTGATCATATCCACAAGTGAACCTTCGTAACCGCTTGAGGCCCATAACTCCTTGTATAACTACACCAAGTATGCTGGTGCCCAAGAAAATAGGTCCTATCCTCCATCATGTCATGGATAACCCCCATTAGTACCCATGGGAATCTCCCACCCTCCACATTTGGTAAGCAAAACAACACACCGCCTCCATGATCAGGACCACTAACCTCATCTCCTCAGGATGGGCCACATACATGTCTCCATAGCTCAAGCTCATGCTATGGAACCTCATCTCTTCCATCCCCTCTCCAAACACCTGTCAACATCGATCCTTTGATGCTTATAAAGAAATGGAGTAAACCTACATCCCCACTATCGGTAACCACAATATCCTATACACATCCTCTAGGGTGACTATGATCTCACCCGTTGGTAGATGAAATGTGTTGGTCACTGAATCCCATCTGTTAATGAGTGCAACCATCAAGCTCGGCTCTCGAACTATGTGCCTGTATCATCTAACCCCAATAAGTCTACCATCTATTACATGATGCCACTCTATGCCATCACTCGCCTCGTACCACTAGTAACAAAGGCAGTACTCTATCTCTCATCCGCAACTGGTCCCTAGCCTGCACCCAAAAATCATACCATTGTTAAACCTTCACCATACCCAACACATCTCTTACCCGAAAAACCTATTCCCAAACCCTTATTGCTTATTGTACCCCAACCCTACAGATTACCCCTTTTTTACACCCATCCACTCATACCATTTATACCTATTACCCTACTCATTCTCAATAAACTTGCCTTTCCACCTAATTGCCTATCTTTTTCTCCCTTACCTTTTTATTAATTTATTTTTCCCAAAATCTGATTGGCATCGGTCACTCGACCGACATTAGTCCATCATGACTGGTATCGGTCATGGTGATCAAAGAATACTTGGAAAAGATCACACAAGGAGTCCACGTGTGGGGTAGAAGGCTACGATAAATCGAAGGCGGAAGGATAGGAAGGACCCGTGTGTGGAAGGCAAGTTCAGATTTCAAGACTTAGCCAATTTTGAGCATGAAGATCTATATTTAGGAGATGGCATGTAGAACATACCAATGAAGTAGGGACACACGCGCCATGCATTGTCTATATTTGGAGAAGTGGTTCAAAGTGTCTATGCATGAAGACAAACTAAGAATAGAATGAACACTTCAGTTATCTGTAAGAGGACTATAGATAACGCACTTGCATGTGTGGCTATAATTATAAATGAACGTGTGGCTATTAATAGCATGTGACCTATTTTTGGAGTAGTTAATGGTGAAGGGAAAGTCACCACCTATATATATATATATATATATATATATATATGAGGTTAGATGTATAGTAAGAGAGAGAGAGAGAGAAAGAGGAATGTCATGTAACACAAGAGAGAGATATATGTGTGTATTAGATCCATACGTGCACATTGATGTAAATTGATAGTACTATAAGGAGCTTCTATACTTATTAATAGATGGAAGATATTGGCTAAATCTAAGTGTTATTTTGTGTAATTGAGTAGTGCATGTTAGTATTTCAATCATGATTATTGTTTAAGCTTATTCTTTCATAAATCTATGGGTAACATATACTATAGAATGATGGATTAGTCATGAATCTTTATGGTTCTTTCTTCATCATGCTAACATCCATTACAACAACCCTAAAGAGGAATTTGGTACCTTCAAGGCTTTGGGTGAGTGCACTCACCTAGGCCGAGTGATGTGCCGCAATTAGGTGTTATCTTACAAATTCTAGGCTGCATCATTGGTTCCATGCCAGGACCTCTTTTTCATTGATTTTAGGATGGTTCAGATGAAGACATACTAACTCTAAATCTAGCAAGTATTGAGGAATGGATACACGATCGGAGGAAGAGTATGCACATTGGTTTAGTAGTGGATCTCGAGTTTAACGCATGAACTTGGGTAGAACAGAACTGTATGATAGTTTATATAGAGAGATTTTCACTATCTTTCTAGTAGAACTATACGAGTGGCTTACTACTTATGCATCTCAAATGGAATTGGAGGTATCGCACACTTGTTTGGACACAAGAAGAATTTCAGGCCCTTTATGATGCTGATCTGATCTAGACTCGCATCGCGGTGGATATGTGGTTCCGTGGTTTTCTAAATAGTTATATTTTGGAATATTCAATTTCGACATACTCTTGCCTAGAGGTAGTTGAATTCTAGTTTTTGAGGTATCCAAGAGGGACATATTTGCATGGTATTCCACTGGTGATCAAGATCTTAATGGTAACTTTGAACCTGGAAAGTAAACCGATGGCTAGCTAAATTTCACCACGCATGAAGGTAGGGAAATGTTTGGTATTAAGATGGTAGACCTAGTGGTAGAAAAGTGAGAGAGGAAAGGTAGCTTAAGTATAATGAGGTGCATGAGAGGGAAATAGAGAAGCAACGTTCCATTGTAGAAAGTATGGCATTGAGGAGAGAGCTAGCTTGTGAAGGATTTATGGCTCACATGGAAGATGTGGAGCCAGAGCAACAGGAACTCCCCCATCTTGGAAAGCATGATAGAGATCCCTTCTTGGCCTCATGGAAGTGTGCCAACAGAGACTACTTGGGCCGTAGACACACATCTTAATCCACCTGGTGACCTAGCTTTTGCACTTGGTTTTCCAGTATCTAGTACGACAAGTAATCAACAAGCTAATTTGGGAAGTAGGAGGACATGAGTAAGTCAGGGATCAAGTACATCAATGGTAGGACAAATGACTTCAATGTTATTTAGAGGAACCTTTTTAGGCACATCATCTGCACAAAACGTGAGTGCGTAAAATGTTGGATTCACCTCTGGAAGTGGAACTTCCTCACAGATTGTAGGGGTTATGTATAGTACTACTATCGGAGCACATGGGAGTACATCCACATGCCCTATTCCAACTATAGGTGGCGGAACAAGAGGTATAGGTGGTTCTAGTTCTGGTGGATCTGGGTGGTTTTGGAGGCAGAGGGAACACAGGAGGTTTCGGGTCAGTGGTCAAGGTCCGCAGCAACCATAGAATATCTATATGGAGATGTCTCTTCATCTTCCAAAATATAGAGGTATAGAGGATGCTACCGATCATGTGCATATGTGTGAAATTTTGTGGCACACTAAAGGGATTACAACTACTGAGTGAAAGGCAAGTCAATTCGCTACTACATTACAGGGGGCATGCACAACTGGTATAGGAAGTTTGACCCTGATCAAACTTGCATGGATTATGCAACACTAAAAGATGCTTTCTTAAAAGAGTTCCATATCCTTGAGTTTGAGTAGAAGAGTATAAGCATGCTCAAGGATATCAAGCAAGGCACTACTGAGAGTGTACGTGAGTATGATGCTCATTTTAAGACACTTTTATCTAAGTTGTCTTATGATATCCATGTTATCCAACATGCATAATGGTTCATTGGAGGATTGATTACACCTTTTAGGAGGGCGCTATCACATAAGACCTACATAGACCCATGTGAAGCACTGGAAGTAGCTTTACATGAGGTAGTTAGGAGCATTGACACTAGGGTTAGTCCATTTCTAGAGGCATAGATCGCAGCATGGCTATGGCTAAGATTAGAAAGTGTCAAGAAATTCATCCCATTAAACACTCTCAGAATTTGGTGTATAGATTGTGAAGTGGAAGGTCACACCAAGGACATTTTCCCTCACGATTGTAGTACACTCATTATCATGGACTGTGAAATTTTCCATTTGAATCATGATGCTAGCCACTGTCCTTTGTTACAACGCGTGTGATAAGGAAGAATGTATCTTGATTTTACAAGATTTGTAGGTCCATGACCCATGATACTAAGGATTTTGGTTGATTGGTCAGATCCAGGATGCTATAGACATTGGAGTACAATAGATATGTATAACAGATAATTCTAAGGGTAGGAATGAGCACCAAGATCGGGATCATACTCAAACGCGCTATGAAAGGAATGAGGGGCGTTTTAAAGGGGGTCATGGAAGGGGACGTGGATATCATGGTGGATATGGAGGATGCGGCCGTGGTGGAGGAAGAGGAGAGTTTCCTCATGGAACATGTTATACATGTGGATCTCCTGACCACTACAGGCGCGAATGTCCTCAAAATAATGCATGTTCTTTCTGCTAGAAGAACCATAGCTATGAAGAGTGCCCAGACCTATATGAGCATCTGAGCAAGCAACATAAAAAAAAAAGGCACCAGAATGGTTAGAATCTAGCGTGTGGTAGAAGACCAATGGATGCCCAAGATAACTGAAGGACCTGAGGCATTAACAGTAAAGATCACTACATGTGCTGAAGCAAACACACGCATGAGAGGCATTACATTGGAAGCCTACGATTACCAAGGAGGAAGTTTTCAATGTGAGGTACCCAGATCCTGCTCATCAGAAAGAAGTTTACCAGGATACCATGGAGGTGTTAAGGAATCTTCTGTGGTGAGATACAATACCTAAAGGAGAAAAAGAAAGCATCGAGACAGTTAAATTGGTATCGATGATCTACAAGAGGCATGCAAGATGTTGCGTCAGAGAACATTATTCCACTATTGGGGAGTTGGCTAAAAGGGAACACTTCATTCACAAGTCTTGAGACCGATGATAGATTCTTCATGCCAATATTCCCCGATAGCATTGATTATGACAAAGAAATTACTCGAATGATGTTGTGGATGGGTGGTTGTTGAACAATATATTGATTGATACAGTGTGGAAGTAAATGTGTTGACATTAGATGCTTGGGTACAAATGGGAGGCCCCCATTGCAGCCATCATCTAATGTGTTGTTTATGGAAAACCTGGACTAAGGCCACTCCCATAGGAGTGTTGAAGATGTATCTATAACTATACAAGGGGCCAAGTTTATGGGGATTTTGAGGTGTTAGCACTTGCAAAGCAGATAATTTTCCACCTTTCTTGGGACGCCCTTGGTGTTATGCAAATAATGCTGACTTGAGATTCAATAAGGGATACATCAGCTATGAAAACAAGGAGGAAAGGGTTATGATACCCTTGACAGATGGGAAGTTTATGCCCTATGTTGAACCTCTGAGTGAGGAGGATCTGAACAAGAGTCTATGTAGCGTGCTATTCAGATCTAGAGGTCAATGAGCCATCAAAGAAGGCATCCTAGTGGGAAGATTCTCATTCTATTAGTGATACTATGAGTATTGCTTGTGACAATTGGGCTCATGGTACATATGAACTGGTAGGGTGTGAGGTGAAAAGCGTAGTTGCGTGCATGAATAGATTTCACTCAATTCGATGAATAAGGTGGCACAATATCTTGGTATATAGGGACAAAAGATATTTCTACCTTTCTGAAGGCTATGGAAACACAGTGGGAAGATCAGTTTACATGGAGGGATATGTTAGTATATATACACGCACGTGGGACAACAATGCACTGGTGGGTAGTCCACAGAGATAATCTTATAAATTGGGAAGAGATTGGAATAGCTTTATCTACTAGGTTTATAAGGAACAATGCACCTATGCAAATATGTACTTATCATGGTAATCAACCTGTTCAACATCACATTCAGCAGTGTGAGAGACTCTGGATAAATAGGACATGAAGCATTACCATCACTATGGAGTACATAAATTTTATTCCACACTCAAGGATGTGCACACGCTTGGTATGTATATGCAAAACTACATAGAGAAACCAGAACCGACAAATTTTGACTACTGCAAGTATGATCTAAATTTTGATTATTTCTCGACTCAACCTCCAGTAGCAGAGGCATTAAAATTTGTCAAGCGCTTAACTATGGGAGATAGTGCAAAAGTAGAAGGGCATATTCAAGAATTATTTAGAGAGGTAGAATTTAAAGCATTTTTTGCAAAGGAAGAAGAAATAGACTCCTTACTACTTGAGCGCACTTTCCTTGAGAAAGAGAAAGGAAAGATGGTCTACATCATGGACGAGGAGGAGGTTGAGAACTTAGATATTGAACATTCACAGGGGTGTGTGAGGTCTTGAAAATGTAGAAAAGATGCACGCCTACCATGAACCCATGAAGACAAAGAAGGTGAATATAGGTTCGAGATCTTTGAGCTTAAGGAGGCCATCATTGGAGACTACTAGTCGACTCGGAGGTAGTAAAGATCATCGAGTTACTCGGGATTATCAAGACTTATTCCCTAGAGGATATCATGAACTTAAAGGTGTGCATGAATCACTTGGGGAAATGAAGATCAAACTTAAGGATGGTGCATGGCTAGTTAGGAAGAGGCCTTATAGGATGAATCCTAATTTATGCAAAAAGGTAAAGGAAGAAATTGATAAAATGTTGAAATCTAGAATTATCAAGCCCTTGATGAGTCGAATGGGTTAGCCCAATGGTGATCAATGGTTAAGAAGGATGGATGGATTAGGATATGTGTGGACTATAGGGAGTTGAATGCTACATGCATCATAGATCCTTTCCCTACACCATTCACTGAGGAAATACTAGAAGGAGTTACAGGTGCGAAATATATTCTTTCATAGATGGATTTTCTGGGTATCATCAGGTTAGGATCACTCAGAGGATCAAGAAAAGACAACATTTACAACTAAATGGGGTAGTTTTTCCTATACTGTGATGCCCTTTGGATTGAAAAATGCACTTGTTGTATTCTCACGCATAGTTGTTCAAGCATTCAAGGATTTTATTCATAACTTCTTACAGGTATATCTAGATGATTGGACAATATATGGGCTTGTGAAAGATCATTGTGACAATCTGTGCTTAATGTTTGAACGATGTAGAAAATTGAGTATCTCTTTGAATATCAAGAAGTGCATATTTTCTATGCCATTCGGGATACTATGTTGGGCATATAATCTGTAAGGAAGGTTTGCTAGTTGATCCAACCAAGGTTGCGGTCATATTAGGCCTGGAAGTGCCTACTAGTCAAAGTGAGGTGTGCACATTTTTGGGTCATACAAGATATTATAGAAAGTTTATAAAAGGATATGCCATAATTGCATCAACCTTGGAAGAATTGCTGAAAGGAAAAGGTACATTTTATTGGGAGAAAACGCAACAATGACATGCATTTGAGGTATTAAAAGAGAGACTTACTACCACACCCATTTTGCACTTTCCCTCATGGGATAAACCATTTCATGTCCATGTGGACGCTTCTGGTATGGCCATTGGTGCTGTGCTAGCTCAACCTGGTGAAGGTATTGTTGATCATCCAATCTATTTTACTAGTATGAAGTTGACTCTACCGAAAGGAATTATATAACTACGAGCTGAAGCTTTGTCAATGATTTATGCATTGTACAAGTTTTGATAATACTACATTAGCAACACCATTTATGTTTTATACAGATCATATGACATTAAAGTACTTGGTAAATAAGCCAGTTTTACAAGGGCACATATGTAGATGGGTGCTCCTATTTCAAGAATTTGACTTCATAGTTGTAGTAAAGCTAGGGAAAAGCAACTCTGGACTAGACCATTTATCTAGAATCAATACATGAGAGGAGGCATAGACAAAATTGAAGAGACACTGCCAGATGCACAGCTATACAGGTTGCAATGCGCACCCATGAACTAGAAGACATTGCTATCTTTCTACGAATAGGTATGACACCTAGAAGGAATGAAATCATTAGAAAAGAAGTAACTTGCTATACACGCGGCACCATTTATGTTGATCAGTGGTGACCTTTACAAGTTAGGTAGAGATGAAGTATTACGCCGTTGTGTGTTAGAGCATGAGCGCAAGGATATCATGGAAGAATCTCATGGTGGTATTGCAGGAGGCCATTATGTAGGTGATGCGACTTCTCGGAAGATCTTAATTGCTGGATTATGGTGGGAGACACTATATAAAGACTGTAAAGACTATTGTAAGGCATGTGACCATTGTTAACGCCTGGGAAAACTAGGGCAAGAGAGATGAGATGCCTTTGAGACCAATTACTAGTGCCAAACCATTTGAGAAATGGGCCATTGACTTTGTAGGACCTATTTCACCTAGCCACGCATAGGATGGATCATGCTATATCATTACTTGCACAAATTATCTCACACGGTGGGCAGAAGCAACCCCTACGAAAGACTGTACGACAGCTACAACAACTAGGTTTCTATGGGAGAATGTTCTTACATGATATGGGTGTCCTTTGAGCTTAACAAGTGATAGAGGTACACACTTTTGAATGAGACAATCAAAATCCTATTAGATGAGTTTATGGTGGCCCACCATAAAACTACACCATATCATCCTCAGGAAAATGGAACTGCTGAGGCCTTCAACAAGATTTTGAGCCAGACTTTGACCAAAATATGTGATGTTGGGAGAAAGGATTGGGATGACAAGGTGTCAGATGTGCTTTGGGCATATAGAACAACTTACAAAGAGATTGAACAAAGCCACACCATTTCAGTTAGTGTTTGGTGCGAAGTTGTTCTTCCTATATAATTTATGTTACCTTCTTTGTGCATTGTGCGCACTGGAGGTCTAGCTGATGAATAGGCTTTAGAAGAATGGATTGAAAAGATGATTCAACTGGATGAGCACCGAGCCATAGCATGGTGGAGTCAAAAGTAGGAAAAGGCTAGGTAGAAAGCATGGCATGACAAAAACATAAGAGATAAGAAGTTTGAGATTGGACAAATGGTTCTTCTTTATGACTCAAAGTTCTTACGCCATCCAGGCAAGCTCAAAGTACATTGGTTAGGGCTGTATGTTATAACTTCTATACTTGAATCAGGTGCATGCCAATTAGAAGCACTTGATGGAACATGACTACCGGTTACTTTAATGGGAGTAGGTTGAAGCCCTACTATAAATAAGTCTTCTTGGTGTTTGTAATAAGGTAGTGTTGCCATTTAGTTTAGGTTTTCAATTTAGTATTTCCTTAATGTATTTCTTTCATTATCGCTATGCTTTGTCAATTTAGTTGTTGTTTGGGTAATAAGTGTGCACGCATGAAGCTAATTACTGTATGAAGAATGTTTATGTGTAGAGGACTACACATACCTTTAGTGTGGGGTGGTTGTCATTATCCAAGAAAAGGACTGAGGGACTTGAAAGGTAAAAGAAATAAGCTACTACAGGTGTGCTTTAAAGAAGGATTTCGTATCAAAAGGTGACCAAGGATGAAGATGGATGAAGGAACAATATAACGTGAGGTAAGCATAGGCCATGTTAGCTACTAGGAGAAGGTGTAGTGATGAGGTACTTAGGTGTAGGAGAGCACTTGTTGAAGAGAAGTCTGTGACCATAAGGTAGGAAGGCATGCTAGAAGGTTATATCGGGCGTGAAGATGTACTGTGGAATGAGTGGAATTGGTCAATGAATGAAGGGATATTTGGTAGGTAAGGAGCAATAAATACATCAAAATTTGAAAAATCTTTATAAGGAAGGGATGTGGATTCATTTTTACAATTGCAACTAAGAGTATTCACGAGAAGAGCCAAGTACGAAGAGCCGAGTGATCGATTTAAGGTGCGAAGGGTGTGAAGTCAAGCATGGCAACCAGATCTGTGCTTTAAGAAGCTTACCTCCCTAGTAGTGAAGGGTTTGAGAGAAGTAGGGAGACATAAAAGAGTTAGGTTATGAAGTCTCCACCTAGGCATAATTGACTCGAGCTAGGGTTTGATTCACGAGTGCAGTGGGTTGAAGAAGAAATATTTGTAAGGTAGAAATGACACCAAAGAAGGCATCTACAGCAGAGTAAAAGGAAAGAAGAAGGTAGTTGTTGAGGAAGAAGAAATGGCACCTGAAATCCATTTCTCAGAAATGCAATACCCAGAAGGGGTTATTGTTGGACAAGAATGGGATTCACCCATTAGAAAAATCAAAGTGAGTGAATACAACCACATGATGTCAGAAAACAAGAAGGAGCTTGATTCCTTATTGATGACTAGAACAAATAAATGCACGGCAGATGACATGCCAGTATATGATGATGTGGGTGAGAAATTTTGAAGAGAATTGGGGTATATCAGTTTTATGAGCTGCCATATTTTGGGAAGTATGAACCCTTGTACTCAAAGTGACTTATGAGCAGGGGTACACGAAGACTTCTTCTATTTTGCAAGACGTAGAGTTAGAATTTTGTCTACAATCGTTTCATCGAATAACATGTGTTTGAAGGCCACGTGAGAAGATATAAAAAGTGACCTTGTAGATAAATCCGTGATTTTGAAGACTAAACAGAGTTGGGATACCGAAGGGTCGCGCAGAATGGACATAGATAAGTCAAGAAATATCTAGTTTATACAATTGCATCACACTTGGTTACCAAGTTGAATGATCAGGAGCGGTGGTCAGGTAAACACTATGTGGCTACATGTGGCGCGAAGGATGTCGGAAGGGATGATCTACAACATTGCAGGCTATATTGCAGCAGAGTAGATAGTCGAAGAAGCGCACTTAATTGGAGGAAAGATCAGCTTTGGGGACTATCTTATATATCATTGGTCTTCATGGAAATTGGAGTACCAGATGGACCAAAAGAGAAAATATGGGAATACCCCATGGAGAATAAGTCCCCAGCTGAAAGTGTTAGTAAGTAATATGCTTATGTAGGGGGCCATGACAGATGAAGTAAGACAAAGGGCGGAGAAGTGGTATGACAGGCTCCACATGGCATTTGGGGAGGAATGGCACATTCCAAAGGACCTACCAATAGTGGTAGGAAAACAAGTTTAGTTTGTTGTATACCAGCACTTCTACATCATGTGCTTTCCAATGAAAGATGGAGCCTAGATCCCTTGGTGCAAGTTACCTTACGCATTCATCGTGAGGTATTTTCAAGAATCTGTGCATAGGTTTACAGACACACGAAGACTAAATTTCAATGCAGAAAAGGTAGACTGTGACTACCATACATTACAAAAGAAGTATGTGTAGCCAAGAAGAGTGCCTACATAAAGAGAATTATTTCAAAGGTGCTAAACATCAAGCCAATAAGCTTGGTCGTGTGTGGTAGATGTGGGGGCAACGTTAGTATATATCTAGTTGAAGATAAGATGGAGAACAAAAATACATGGAGAGTGAGTTGCACTTCCCACACCACCTAAGGGGAAGCATACAATGGAGAATGTCCCATCAGCCAAGCCTACAGAGAAAATCGATGTGCAGGATGAGGAGGAAGAGCGCAAAGATAGTGGTGGTTTGGACCATAAGGGTAGGAGACATCCTACAAGTAAAGAAAGTTAAATCGCACTGTTATACCACCTCAGCCACAAGAGGGGGATGAAGAGGACTTGAGTATAGTCCAAGGGGAGCACATATTTAAAAGGGTATTCAGGAGAACAAGGGTTCTACCACCGACTACTATGTGCATAAATCACCCCGATCTCCCACGTATAGAAAGCAACCACAAAAGAAGGAGGAAGATGAAGTTGGGTGAGGAGGTGGAAGAATATGAGGAGCGCGCCTACATCTCCTACACCCCTAGAGCACACATAGAAGAAAATGGTGAGGCATCAATGGAGAAGGATGGATAAGAGAGAAGGCTAGAGGAAACAATCGCAAAGAAACCTAGGACATGGAGACACAAGCCCCAAATTTGGAGGCTAAATTCCCTAAGAAAAGAGGTCTAGAAGGGTAAGTGGAGAGCACATTCCACCAGCCATGGGATATGCAGAGGATGCGGGAAAGATTATTCTTGCTCCGCTTCAGAGCACAATAGTGCAAAAGGAGTTATTCGGCTAGGAATTAATGGATGAAGATATGGTGATTGTGCGAACCTGAAAGCAACTATCGTGGCCGATGCACACCCAAATGGACAAGCCCGATTTCGATGTATGAGAAGATTCATGCATGTCAAGGTGATTGAAGAAGGCACCTCAGTCTAGACACATGCCAATAAAGCCTACTGTCATGTCACACGAGCAAGTTAGAAATGCACTAGTAAAAATTTCTATTGAAGTGGCTAGAAGGAACATGGATAAAGCCGCCACAATTAGAGCACTGCATGAAGAGGTAAAGAAAAAGACGAGGAGATAGCGAACGCTTAACACAAGAAAAGGACTTCACACAAAAGAAGAATGACATCTTTATAAGCATCACGAGAGGAGATTGGGGACATGTAATCAAAGCAAGGCCACACTTAGAACCCAAGGTACCACAGACATTTCCTTCAAGTGATACACTATGTGGGAAAGTTGGTGGACTTAGTGCTTTAAGATGAAACTCGCGTATGCAAGCTAGAAATAATCAGAGAAGGATGAAGAATGGGAAAAAGCATTTGTGATGCAAAAATTACATCCTATGAGGGGCTTTGCAGGCATTACAAGAAGTCTTGAAGAAGGCGATCAAGCTTTAAATATATGCATAGCTCTATAAGCGCTCATCAAACACTAAGACCTTGTAAGAGAATAATGAGGTCTAGAAGGCCATGAAGGATGAGACATTAGGCCACACAGAAAGGTTGGAAATAGTTAAACAAAAGCACGAGGCCATAACAACAACACAAGAGCCGCATAAGACTAGGATGGAAGAGCTTGGAAAGCTGATTGTGCAAAAGATGGACCTTTTGGAAGGAAGGATGACATCTATGTCTAGTGTTGTGTTGGTTCTACAAAATGAGAAAGGGGAAATTAAGCGGGATGAGTTGGAATCCATTGCTGTGGACATTCCAGAGAAAGCAAAAGAGGCACTCACTGAATGGTAAGATTTAGAGGCAACAATAAAAGAGGAGTATCCAGAGCTGATACTACAAACCGATACTGAGAGGAGGGTGCTTAATAACCTCATATAAATTCTTTATTTGTCCACATTCTTCATCCTTATTATTTCATTGATATTCTTTACTTAAAATTTTTGGAAATATCCATTGTCGGGATGATAATGAGACTAGTGTGGGGTAATGTTGATCAAAGAATACTTGGCAAAGATCACATAAGGAGTCCATGCGGGATAGAAGGCTAGGATAAAAGGTGCAGAAGGATAGGAAGGACCCGCGTGTGGAAGGAAAGTTCAAATTTCAGGACTTAGCTGGTTTTGATCATGAAGATCTATATTTAGGAGATGGTGTGTGGAACACACCAACAAAGCAGGGACACGCGCACCATGCATTATCTATATTTGGAGAAGCGGTTCAAAGCATCTATGCATGAAGACAAGCTAAGAATAGAATGAACACTTCAGTTATCTATAAGATGACTATAGATAGCGCACTTGCATGTGTGGCTATAATTGTAAATGTGTGGCTATCAATAGCATGTGACCTATTTCTGGAGTAGTTAAGCGGTGAAGGGCAAGTCCCACATATATATATATATATATATATATATATATATATATATATATGAGGTTAGATGCATAGTAAGAGAGAGAGAAAGAGGAATGTCATGTAACACAAAGAGCGATATATGTGTGTATCAGATCCATACGTGCCTTGATGTAAATTGACAATACTGTAAGGAGCTTCTATACTTATTAATAGATGGAAGATATCGCTGAATCTAAGTGTCACTTTGTGTAATTGAGTAGTGCATGTTCTTAATTCAAATGATGATTAATGTTTAATTTGTTATTTCATAGATCGTGGGTAGATTATACTATAGAATGATGGATTAGTTGTGAATCTATATGTTTTTGTTTTCATCATTCTAACATCCTATTACAAAGAACCCTATAGAGGAACCGGTACCTTTGTGCACTTTGGGTGAGCGCTCAATCTAAGTGAGTGATGTGCCAATGTGAATAGGTGTTATCTTGAAAATTCTAGGCTGCATCAGTCACCGCTACTTGACCAATGCTTTGGCCAATGCCAATTGACGTCGGTCACTATCATTGCAACCAAATAAAAAAAAACCCCTATTTCTCCCAAAATTCTCAAATCTAACCTAGAACCCTATCCTACCTTACCCAAACCTAACCTAAACCCCTCCCCACCCCTATTTACCCTACCTAGGACCTCTCCCTCCCTCATTGCAACATTTTAACCAAAAATTCAAAATTATACCCCCACGACATGGTTTTACCCAACACCAATTTTACAAACCTATTTTAACAACAAATGACAAATCGGGATCGAATCCTACCTCATCACGGTCTTTGTCGGCATGGTGCTATCATCACCAATCTGGCACTATGATAATTCTTCACTAGGAACTCCTCGTGTTATGATTATTTACTAATGCACAACCTTTATTTTGGTGGATGTAATCTGGAAACAAAGCAACAAACGTAACACAAGAATACCATCGACTATGATAAGACGGAATGATGACAAATTTGAAATATCAAAGTAAATTATAATATTAACATGAAATTGTTACAATCTCACCCATGAGGTACTTCAAGTGTTATTGACTTCACTTGCCTTCCACCAATACTATGGAAGAAACTTTACAATTACACCTCTTAATGGCTTCTTCAACACACCTTTAAACTGATGGCTTCCTTTACACACTTCATACAATATTTCTCACTACTTCTTTCTATGCTAAATGAGGGGGGTGGCCTCTTTATTTATAGAACTTCCAGGCTTATCCATCTTATCTCTAAGATAGGATAAGAAATCCACTTTGACAAATCATATTCCATACCTTAACTCTTATTTGTACATGTAAGCTTATCTCTTAAGATAAGATAAACCTTATCATTTCACATGGGTTCCACATTTTTAGACTTTTTACAAATAAAATACACAAAATATTTATGACCTCACTCCTTGTCCTTATTACCAATATAATATTTCTAATTCCTAATCATGTAGACCCTACTTCTCTACTTATCCCAACTTTGACATTTTAACATTACCGAACCACTTACAACAAATATTTACTTTTTACAACATTCCTATTGTACTTTGGACTCATTACCGTACTCTACATTATTGGCGGCACCGCATCGATGGTGCCGTTGTCTTCTATCAGACGCTACTACTAATTACACTTAACAACATCCTATTCCTAATACATACATTAATGAAATAGAAATTACGGAGGAAAATTTTAGTGTCGACATCTTCCCCTTCCTAGCTTCTACTCCGTCCTCGGAGTAGACTATTCAGTGCTTGGAAAATCTTCAACTTGTCATGGTTGACCCATTTCATAATGGGAGTGCCATTCAATTCCTCTAATCAGTGCGTACCATTTTCATGCACACTGCTATTTTGTAGGGCCTCATCTATTTTGGAAGAAATTTTCTCTGTCTTCTTTTTTTGTATACGGAATCATATACTAGAACCAAGTCATTCACATGAAATGGAGACCAACGGATATTTTGATCAAAGTATTCCTTCGCTTCATTTTCTTCTTATGGTTTGTATCCTTTGCTATTTCCTTCATTTCCTCTAGCAAATGAAGATGTACCAACCTTTCTTTTTATCTTGAATCACTTTCATCCATCCTTTCATTTTTCATAACTCTCACAGTGGGAGTATCAAACTCAATAGGAAGAACTGGATTAATGTCATAGGCCAACTGAAATGGGGAGTATCCTGTTGCTGACTTTGATGTTGCCCTATATGCCCACAATGTTGCATGAATCCTTTTATTCCACTTATGTACCTGCATAGCAAGGCCGTATCTTTGCTAGAATTTGACACAACACAAAATTTGTTCGTTCCACCTGTCCATTTGTGCTTGGCTTGTATGTTGTTGCCTTCCTGTGCTTAATAGAAAATTTATTGACTAGGGCTTCTACTACCTCATTAATGAAGTGGATTCCTTGATCATTACAATTTCTAATGGACAACCAAATCGTGACAATGCGTTCATATATGAACCTTGCCACCTCATCCATGGAAGTTGTTTTCAATGGCCTAGCTTCAACCCACTTGGTTAAATAATCTATGGCAACTACAATATACTTATTTTGGCGTGAGGTAGTTGGAAGTGGACCTACAATGTCTATTCCCCACTTTTCAAAGGGACCAAGTGGAAGAATATGACATAATGGAGCTGATGAAGTCTTACGGTTACCATGTGTTTGACAAATATCACATGTCTTACAATAATTATAACAATCTTTAAAAAGAGTGGGCCAGTGATAACCTGCATCTAAGATCCTTCTTGCTATAAGTTGTCCAGAGAAGTGCCCTCCACATGTACCATTGTGGAATTCTTCTAGCAGTTCCTTCCCTTGATCACGTCCAACTGCCCTCTTATACTGTCCATCAGGTCCTATTCGAAATAATACTCCATGCAGAATAGAATATGGATGACTGGCTTGAGTAATCTTTCTCTTAGTCTTTGCATTGGCACCATCAGGAAACTTGAATTCATTCAGATAATTCCAAATATCTATGTATTCACTAGGGATTGTGTCAAGGGATAACAAGGCTGCATCAGGGAAATCATCATCATCACAAGATGATCCTAAACCATCATAGGCTCGAGAGAGTGCATCTGCATTGACATGCTTCTTTCCTGGCCTATCTATAATATCAAATTCAAATTCTTGTAGCAAAATTATCCATCTTGCTATCCTCCCTGATGGGTTAGGCTTATTGACAATATATTTTAGAGCCTGATGATCTGTTACAACTATAAATTTCTACCGTAGCAAGTAATTTCTAAACTTCTTTACAATAAAAATGATAGCTAGAGCCTCATTTTTAGTTACAGTATAATTTACCTCAGCACTGCTCATTTTTCTGCTCCCAAAGTAAATTGGATGTTCATTCCCATCTTCATCCTTTTGGCTCAAAGTACTTCCTAGTGCTGCATCTGAGGCATCAATATACACAATGAATGGCTTGCTCCAATCTGGATTCTTTAAAATAGGTGAAGACACGGGGCTTCCTTGATTGTCTAAAAGCTTCATGTGCCTTATTTCGGTTCATAAGTAACATCCTTCTTCAAGAACTAGGTTAGTGGTTATGCAATCTTTGAGAAATTCTTGATGAACCTTCTATAGTAACCCACATGGCCTAAAAATGATCTCAACTTACTTCTATTCATAGGAAATGGTAAATCTTTGATTTTGAAACTTTATCAGATCAATACCAATACCATCTCCGGATACAACATGCCCTAACAAAACACCTTTAGAACATCCAAAGACACACTTTGTATGGTTTAGTGAGGCTTGTGCTTCATCTAACGTTTGAAATGCTATCTCCATCTCAGTGCGCAGTGGTCCAACTTGCTCCCATAGATGCAAAAAATCATCCAGAAATACTCGATGAAGGTCCCAATGTAGGGTTTGAACACCCTATTCATCAAACACTCTGGAATGTTCTTTGAAACATTGCACAACCCAAAATGCATAACTCTATAATCAAACGTTCCCGAGGAGTGGTGAACGTGGTCTTCAACTGATATTTCTCCGCTATACGGAATTGGTTGTATCTCTTATATCCATCGATAAAACTATAACACTCTTGGCCGCCTACTTCATCCAAGATCGATCGAGAATGGAAGAGGGTAATGATCCTTCTTTGTTGCCTTATTGAGCTTCCCGTAATCAACACAAATGCGTAGCTTACCATTTTTTTATTGAGATCACAATAGGAGAAACCCATTCTAAATTCTCCACAAAGCAAATATGAATCATTTGAAAAGAGTGGAGGTAGGATTCCTTCTCACTCTCCATCACAGCATCACCAATCTTTATTTGTTGGAGACGATCATCAACTTCTTCTTCAGATAATTTTATGGGGTCATGAGTTGGTGTGACTAGAAGGATATCCATGATTGAAACATCAACCTCACTTTCTTCATCTTCAGTGTCCACTTCACTGGTACTAGAGTAATCAGAGGATGTCCAATCATCAGTTTCATCACTTGAATCCATAGGTTCTGCCTTATGATGTCGAGGGATCACGTTTATCTTCACCCTCTCTCTACCACGTCCAAGTGTCATGAAGCCTTCATTCTAGTAGTTTCTTGCATGAACTCTCCTTAGCCATGGTCTTCCTAGCAACATTGGGTATGCAACAGTACCATTTTTCATCACCTGAAAGTCTACCACACATACAACACCCATAACAGATATTGCCACATTTGAAACTACACCTTCTAGTTTAGTTTTTCCCTTATTTAATGACCTTAACATAAGTGTTGAAGGGCGATCAATTTTTAAACCCAACATATTCATTACAAACTCGGTCATTACATTAACTGCAGCACCTCCATCAACTAAGACATCATGAATTGAAATACCATTACATAATACCTCAGCTTGTGGAGCATAGGGATCCACCTCTGCCTCCAAAACAGGGACCTCAACCTCCTTCCTTCGTCGAGCATTGAGTCCACTTCGTAGCTCCCGCCTCTTCTTAGAAGACATAGCCAAGAGTTGACCATATGTAATATTTGTAGGCCTTTTGGACAGATCTTCCAAGATGGAGTATGGTCCTTGCCCCTGTGAAATCAGAAAATCCTGCACACCCAACTTTCTTCTCCTATGTTTCTTACTAGTTTCTCCTTTCATCTTCTTAGGATCATTTCCATCTTGATTATCTTTTTCTTTCTTTCTTTTTGTTACAAACACATCTACTTCATTATTTCTGCTCTTATCTACTACATCAAAAGAATTCACAGGTGCTTTTCCTTTATCATTATCTCTTTTACAGATGTATAAGCTCTATCTCTGGACAATTATACTTATAATAAACCTTTTTATAACAACCATAACATACAACTTTGAAATATTTCTTTTTGGACCTCTATCTCCTCCCCGAGAACTAAATTCTTTTCCTCAAGAAGATTAATAGTTAACTGACCCATCTTTTGAGCAGATCTTCATACTTAGTAGATGTACTAGGAGAAAGATTTGTGCTCACCGAGAGAGGTTATAGATTCGGAGCAAAGGTGCTGGTGTAGGCTCTACTTTAGCAACAATTTCTTTGGGCTCCTCTTCCATACTTTCTTCTTGCCTTCTTGTAATCTCCTTTTCTTGTTAAATGGTAGCAGGCGGTCATACTTCACTCATTGTCGATCTCTCGGCTTCATCCCAAGAATGAAGTGCTTACATAGGAGATTATCCATGCCATTTATCAACCCATCCGCTAATCCTTCCTTCCATATCCGGGCGTCGAGCTTCCTCCTTAGCTCTAGAACATGAGCATGATAATCCCTTATCTTCTCCTTCTCTCCTTGGGTTAGCTTTGTGATATCGATCATGAGATCTGCATATCTCTATTGTTCACCAAATTCTTCAAGAAAACTTTCAGTTAATAAATCCCATGAGTTTTTCACATCATCACCTAGTGTTTCAAAACCACCTAAGGCTGAACCATCCAAAAGGTAGGAAAAATTCAGTCCATTGTTCCCTTCTTATAAGGCCATTACAAATACAAGATTGTTTAAACTATTGAATGAAAGAGGAAGCATCTTCATTAGATTGGGCTGAAAAAACAGAATCTTCCCATTTTCAAAAGTAACCACGGTGAAATACCAACCCAAAAGTACAATCAACAAGACTTATGTGCACCAATAATTAAAATCACTATAATAGAAAATAGAAATGACCACAAGTAAACTATGGTAAAACTTGACTTATCTTTGTGGTAAAAATGACTTTCTTTGTGGTAAACACTATTCACAAGTAAAAAGTGAAGTCTGCGGTAAATACTATTCACGGTAGAAAATGACTTTACCTTGTGGTAAATACTATTCACAACAAAAATGACTTTACCATGGTAACTACTATTCACGGCAAAATGACTTTACCATGGTAACTACTATGCACAATAAAAACAAGGTTACCCTCCAATTGATTTTTGACTAAGTGAGAATATCTCTCAGATAATCCACCACGAGGAATGGTCCGCAGAACGGAACCAAAATGTCATCACCAATCCGGCACTATGATAATTCTTCACTGGGAACTCCTCGTGCTATGATTATTTACTAATGCACAACCTTTAGTTTGGTGGATGTAATCTAGAAACAAAGCAACAAACGTAACACAAGAATACCATCGACTATGATAAGACGAAATGATGACAAATCTGAAATATCAAAGTAAATTATAATATTAACATGAAATTGTTACAATCTCACCCATGAGGTACTTCAAGTGTTATTGAATTCACTTGCCTTCCACCAATACTATGGAAGAAACTTTACAATTACACCTCTTAATGGCTTCTTCAACACACCTTTAAACTGATGGCTTCCTTTACACACTTCATACAATATTTCTCACTACTTCTTTCTATGCTAAATGAGGGGGGTGGCCTCTTTATTTATAGAACTTCTAGGCTTATCCATCTTATCTCTAAGATAGGATAAGAAATCCACTCTGACAAATCATATTCCATACCTTAACTCTTATACGTACATGTAAGCTTATCTCTTAAGATAAGATAAACCTTATCATTTCACATGGGTTCTACATTTTTAGACTTTTTACAAATAAAATACACAAAATATTTATGACCTCACTCCTTGTCCTTATTACCAATATAATATTTCTAATTCCTAATCATGTAGACCCTACTTTCTACTTATCCTAACTTTGACATTTTAACATTACCGGACCACTTAAGACAAATATTTACTTTTACAATATTCCTATTGTACTTTGACTATTATCATACTCTACATTATTGGCGGCACCGTACTGACGGCGTCGTTGTCTTCTATTAGACGCTACTACTAATTACACTTAACAACATCCTATTCCTAATACATACATTAATGAAATAGAAATTACGGAGGAAAATTTTAGTGTCGATAGTGCTACATTTGATCACAAAATCGGTGGCCCACCCGAACCCTCTCCCACCTCTGCCATGCTCAAATCACTAAATACACTCCTCTACTCCAACCAATAAAATTGATCCCCCTGAGTTCATGCACCCATCTCCCTAGCTCCTCTCACCAACTTGTACTCTCCACCTCAGCTAGGTATAATGCCCTGTCCTTCTCTCTAAGAAAAAGTACAAACATTCAAACGGCTCTGTCATTTTATCCAAAGTCCCAACACAACAATGATTCTGTAAAATAAAAAACTTATATTTTCTAAAGCCTGACCCGACTTGACCGGCGCCACCTAGATTTTTGCCCTAGAAAACTGAAGTTGGTCACCCTATAACTAACACTGGTCAACCCTTATAACTATTTGGCCTTGCTAAGATTCCTTTTTCTTACAACCATTAGTGATCAAACCTTTTATCATTCCAGACACCTATAGAACCATACCTATAAGCCCAAACTACCCCTACATTTCCTTCGTTGTGTCTTGGGATTTGTTATTTTACCTATACCTTGGCCTTACCCATGTCATGACCTATTTTCTGAACCTAACCTACTTGGTGTGACCATTGACCTTATGTACTCGCTATACCTTGTGATGCTATTACCTATGTTGTTTTAGCCTAACAACCATACCTTGCCTATTTTCGTGCCGTTTATCCTGACCAAACCTTTGGTGTATCGGAACATACCTAAATGTTCCTATACCTAACCTACGTTTTGTTTCCCAGACCATATCATATACCTTGGATACCTAAACACTTCACCCTTGTTTTGATAAACCTATTGACCTTGGATGATGTAGAGTTTACAAGCTCTTCAACCTGGTACCATATTACAATATATACATGTGCGTGCATTTGATTTCCATTACCCGTGACCCAATTTTGACCCCGACCTATTACCTATTACCTGACTTGACCATCACCCTTTCCCATAGTACTCATACCCTTTCCCACCTATCTTCACCAACTACACATTTATCAAACCACTCACCAATTATGTATTACACCTCATTAGTGCCTGGTTTGAGGGGGATCACCTTCACCCACACATGGGGCAAACACTTTTTTTGTGCCTTAAGATCGCTTAACAATACAAGCTACACAAAAAAATAGACACCAAAATTGGGTCACATTCCCTTGGTCCCTTTTACCCCACATTAATATTAGTTTAATTATTTATAATTAAAGTAATACTCATCCTCACTTCATTCATTATCTAATTACCTTTATTTAAACTAATTTCTACCTCACCTATACACCTCATCCCACCACCTCACCTAGACACCTCATCATGGACATATTCTAAGCATGATTCCTAACTAACTCAGAATCAACCTTTTCTTACTTTAATTAACAAAGACTTCGTTTAACCCTAAAATCACATGCCTATTATCCCTTTAGCCACATTCCCGCTTATTAAAATGTAACATTCCATTTTTATCCGTGAGAATAGATAGAGCTAGTCAAGATTGCTAAGATCTGTCATTTTTAGTAAACCTAGGATTTCCCACCTTAACTGACACCGTCAACTTGAAAATGACGTCGGTCACCCTAAACCGTCATCGGTAACCATATATTCATTTTGGTAACCTCGTTTTTGGTTGGTCACATTCTTGAGTTTTGGAATGAAGGATATCTACGCACGCAAGCAAGAACCAAAGTCCTTTCACACATCTGAAGACAACCATAAATTATAGCACCAAGATGGATTTGAAGGTATTTGCATTCACGATAGCATTTTGGGAAGCACTACTACAAAATTGAGCACTATTCCATAGATCAACCATCAAATCTATAAGCTCCAGTAAGTGTATCTCTAACCCACATCATTTCATGCTTATTCAAATTACAAAGTTTCTTCATCTTTGTTTGTCAAAGCATCTATTTACATTTTCATCCCACTCTTGTTACCTTCATGTGAATCCAACCATTCCATCACCCGTAATCATTTATTCACATATACCCGATTCCTAAATACCTACGAGTACTGTTATCCAATTTTGTGCCTTGGGAAAAATTGATCAAACAAAACCTTGCACCTTTGGAGAAATGGAGAGGTTGGTTCGGTCGTATGAGCTCACATTTGATCCCAAAAATCAAGTTGCGGGCGGGCTTGATGCGTGCATGTGTTGTTTTCAAAATAATGCTAATATGAGTAAAGACTAACACCTAAATAGCCTTAACTTAGCAATAATTGAACAACAAACTAACCACCATCAAGATAAAAATTAAACAAGGGTTAGATCTTTAGCATTCATAAGTACAAACTTTAAAACTAACAATGCTAAATATCTAAACTCCTCTATTCTCTAACAACAAATAAATGAATGGACCTGAGTAAGCTCCATGGCTATCAAAATAGTTGTCCTTAGTATGCCAAGTAACCTAGGAATGAGGGCCTATCAAAGTTGGGCTCTGAGACTCCTTTGACACCTCGATATGACCTAAGCACTTAAGAAAGAGGCTTAAATCTTCAAGATGATGAACTCTCAAAAGGGTAAAAGGCAAGCTCTTAGTCTTTGCTATATGCTTTGCATTCACTCTCTTAGAAAGTTTAGGTGTAAGTAAAAAAGTAGGTGGAGGGCTCGTTATATAGCCCAAAGGATAAAGGATTCAACACATTCTCATGAATGTGGGATAAAAGTAAAACATGATTAGGAATGGATAAGGTTGCTTTATTAAAGGTAACCTTACTTTAGAAGGGTTTAATTTATGCTTAGCAAGTCATGGGAGTTGGGGGTATTTTAATTAATCAAAGGTGATTAACTAATAGGTAGATGTAAGTTTTATAGAAGTTAATTAGAGGAATATTAGTACGATTTAGGCTATTAGAAGGGATTAAATCAATTAAATATTGATTTACTAGTTAAATGAAGGGGAAGACTAATTAATTATTAATAATTAATTAATCTAGATAGAAGAGGTGATTTATTAATGGAAGCGTCATTAATTAGGGTATTTGTTGGATAGGAAACTTAATTAATTAGCTTAGTGTAATTAATTAATGATGATATGAGGAAAATGAGTGTTTTTGATGATATGTCATTGATTTGCGAGAAAGGGGATAATTAGCGCAATTTAAGTATTTAAATTACTTGGGCGTAATTATAGGTGTCTACATTTGCCCCTCTTTGGGGTGGCGTAAGTGATGCCACTTCAAATATAGTAGATAGAAGAGATTTTGAAGGGATAGAAGAAAAATTAGTAGGAGGGAGAGATGCCCCCTTGAGTGTCGATGGGGTGATGGAAGAAGCCGATCGATGATCGAAAAAGGTGAGATATAGGTAGAAGAAGGGGGAAGAGGTAGGATGCCTTGATGAGAGGGAGAATTAGGGGTGAAAGGGAAGTCTTTGTTGAAGAAATATGGATGAGGGGAGAGTAGAGTTTAACCTCTAGCTGCTTATTTATTTGGAACAAATTTGATGTCATCATATTGCCATAGGAACTACATCATCGGTCCTTATGAAAAATATAAGCATACAACAAAGGTAGAATGACATGAAAATCCATACTACGAAAAATTGTCCATTGCTAAAAGTACCAACTCCATGCAACATAAAATAATACAATGCGATACGAGAAGGAAACAAGCTCATATAACGGGGAAAACAAGTACGAACGCACATATCCAACCCAACAACGGTCAAGACAGGTTGTACAAATGTTTGTTATCGTCTTTGAAGAGATCAAAAAGTTCATGATTGACAACAAGGGTTAAAAATGATGCCCCAAGCAAGGATACATGCGAGGGGAAATGAAAATGGACACGGGGTCCATGAAAAGTGTTTGTGGGCAACGAAACAAATGCCAGGTAACCAAAAGTGCCCCAGGAAGTACGAGGCGAAGCAAGCTAGCTATTGTGAATGGTTGTGAATCCGATGATCCACGAGTCATAGTAATCGGGAAGATGTGAGATAAACCAACAGGATATGGAGAAAGTACCATGCGTAAGACACAAGTTTCAGCCGTAAGAAGCAAGTTACCATTTTGTAGGGTGTTTTACTTTTTAGGAATTTTTTGAAAATTTTTGCCTTGTTTTTAGATTTTTTTGATATAGTAAATGTTTGTATTGTTTTGGCTTTTTGGACCGTGATAAAAAATAGAAGAAAGGAAAAGAAGAAAAAGAAGGGCCTAGGGGCAACAGAAAGTGCCCTAGGTGGAAGAAAAGAGAAACAAACGACAAATAATGTCCTTGTTTAGTGGAAAAATTAAGAAAAAATAATTATTTACGAGGGTGTGAAGAAGAATAAAAATTGCTAGGGAGCAATAAAATTGTCAGGGGAGAAGAAAGGGGTATTGGACAAAAAATGCCCCAATATAATGAAAAATAAGAGAAAAATAATTATTTAATTAAAAATAATTATTCCACAGTAACAAGAGGAGAAAACGGTGAGCTAAATGGGTGTCCCACTGTCCGATCGGTGAAAAAGGTTAATATACCCCCATGGGGTAAAAACATCACAATCAGTTCATTTTAATTGATCAGTTTAGCAAACTTACCATGAGGCTCTAACACTCAGGAGAGATGGTGATCGCACGTGATCGTTTGAGGCGTGTCAGATGTAGATGATAGATGCGTAGACAATAAAAATGTTGTTTTCAAGTGTTATTTTGATGTATATGGATGGGATGATATGATGATATTGGTGTGGGGGATATATTTTTGATTATGCGCAACCCCTCTTGCCCCATTGATGATATGATATGTGATGATTAGCTTAGCATACATGCATGATGTAAAACTTAGCATTTTTGTTTATATATGATGTATAGATGATGCTAGATGTGATGATAGTGATGGTAATGTGATGTGAATGATAAAAAAATAGAGCACATGCAAGAAACATATCCAAATGCTACAAAGAGCACCAGGAATTAATGCAATACACCATGAATCACCATGCCTTATTAACAAGTAACAAAACACAACCAAATGCACTAAGAAAGAAAGAAAGAATTAACACACTAGCATGTCAAAATCCACTACAATATGCAAAAGCAAGAATGAATCTATTCTAAGCAAGAAAAGATAAACTATGAAAAAGTACACCCAAGCAAGAAACAACTCAAAAGCAAGCACGTAAAACACTATACAAGCAACAAGCAAAGCAAGAAAACAAGACAATGCAAGTAAATGTTTTTGTAAGATATGTTTTCAGAAACCGATTTTCTATTGTTTAGGTTTTTGTGAAACAATTTTCTATTGTTTTTGTGTTTTTCGCAAAACAATGTTCTATTGTTTTTGTGTTTTCTTGAAACAATGTTCTATTGTTTTTGTGTTTTCTCGAAACAATGTTCTATTGTTTTTGTGTTTTTCTCGAAACAATTTTATATTGTTTTTGTGTTTTTCTCGAAACAATTTTATATTATTTTTGTGGTTTTAACAGTTTTCCAAAGCTATGTGCAGGTAACCAAGAAAGCATGGATGCCCCCAGTGTTAGGTGGGGAATATATAAGGGCAAAAGCCACACGCTTATAAACAAGAAGGTGAAGTCGTTGGGTTGCCCCAACGTAAGGTGGGAAATAACGAAAGACCACGTCCCTTACAGATGAATAGAAGAAGGCAAAGCCGGATCAAGGCTGGACTAGATGGTGTGCACAAGGAAACTCGAAGGCGAGAACTAGGTCTAGGACAAAGACAACTACCCTTCTAATACTGAGTGTTTGTGAACAACGAATCCTCTCGAGTGCCGGAAATCGGTTTTCACCCAAGGACTTGTCCAAAGTGCCACAATTGCGTGGTTTTCACTAGTGGACGACCTGTTTTCTCTTTTTATTTTTCTAATTTTGTATTTTTATTTTATTTTTGTGCCATGTTCAAGCATAGAACTTCTTAAGATGCATGGCGTTCATTGGCTCTTGGAGCTCATCACCATTGGGGTGAGCCAGTTTGTATGCCCCGGTGCCGTACTTGGTAATTATGACATAGGGTCCTAACCAGTGTGGTTCGAACTTCCCTTTCTTTTCTCTCTCTACTACGGTGTTGAACCGATTCTCCTTCATAACTAAATCACCCATTTCAAACTGATGAGGGATGATTCTCTTGTTGTAGTTGCGAGAGATTATGTGTTGATATACCTTTAGGTGATTAAGAGCGTGAATGCGCCTCTCATCCAGGAGATCTAACTTAGCCAATCTTACCACTCTATAATCTTCATCCTTATCCAAATAGTATCGAAGAGAAATTCACAGGGATGGGAGTTTGATCTCTAAAGGGATGATAGATTCTGTCCCGAACACTAGGGAATATGGTGTCGCACCCATAGGAGTGTGAATTGATGTTCGGTAGGCCTAGAGGGCTGGGTGGATTTGTAGGTGCCAGTTTCGACCGGTTTTGCTAACCATCTTCTCCATTATCCTTACCAAAGTCTTGTTTGTTGCCTCAGCTTGTCCATTACCCTGAGGGTAATATGGCATGGACCATTTCAATCTGATTTGGAACCGTTGGCAAAGACCTTTCACAGTTTTGTTCTTAAATGACTTCCCATTATCGTGACAATGATATTTGTAGGGATACCATATTGGCAAATAATGTGATTCATGATGAATTTAGAAATCATGTCTCTGTGACATAGGTTAAAGGGACAACCTCCACCCATTTTGTAAAGTATTCGTAGTTGTGATGATATGTGTATGACCATCAAATGACGTAGGAGTAAGCTTCCTTATTAGATCAAGTCCCCATTTAGAGAATGGCCACGGGGTAGTGATTGGTTATAATGGTTGTGATGGAGCATGGATGAAATTTCCATACTTTTGGCAAAGCACACATTTTCTAACATAATTACAACAATCGGTTTCCATGGCGGGCCAATAGTAACCTAATCTTAACAGTTTCTTAGCCAAGACCATTCCGTTTGTATGTGCTCCGCATACTCCTTCGTGTACTTCTTTAATTACCTAGATTGACTCTGTCACATCCAGACAACGTAACATATTCCTATCGTAGCCACGAAGATAAAGTGTACCTCCTAAAAGGGTGTAACGGCCTATTTGGCAAATCGGTCTTTGCTTTTGAGAATGGGATATATTGGGAGGGAATGTGCTTGTCCTTAAGATAGGTGAAGATGGGTTCATATCATGGGGAATGGGGACAACAACCTCACAAGCCGAGGCAAGATTACGCAGCATGTCATACGCGGGTTGGCGTAGATTTTCTATGAAGAATGGCATATCATTGTTCCCTAGAGGAATACGAAGCATATATCCCACTGTTGCCATGGCATCCACCGATCTATTCTATGCTCTTGGGATCTACTCAAAGGTGATGCACACAAAATACTCCTTTAGAGTTTCCACTAACTTTTTGTAAGGTATGAGCTTGTCATCCTTAACTTTATACTCATCATTAACCTATTTGATGATTAGCTATGAATCACTTACAACCTTAACATGTTGAATATTCCACTTGATGGCTAGCTTCATCCCTGTAATGAGTGCTTCATATTCTGATATGTTGTTCGTGCGAGAAGGCCGGTGGAAAGCTTTGTGGTATAGGATCACCCAAAGGATTAATAATGAACACTCATGCACTGAACCATGAAATGTAAAAGATCCATCAAAATGTATACGCCATATGATAGATTCTTCAATGTAGAGCGAAGATGCATCGATGAGATCTAGACTCAAAGGTTTTGTGCTTTGCAAAGGTGCTTCATTGCTGGCTGGTCGGCAAGTACTTTTCCTTTAATTATTTTTTGATGGACAAATTCTATATCAAACTCCTTTGAGTAGAATGATCCAATTAGCCATTCTACTTGTGAGGGCAGGTTTGGACAACAAATACTTGAGTGGGTCGAGCCTTGGATATGAGCTTGGTCTTAGTATTTAGCGGAGTAATGGAGAAGTTTCTAAAAGGTAAAAACAACGGCCAAGAAAGCCTTTTCAATCGAGGATAATTAAGTTCATAGGTGATGAGGGTATGAATCGGATAGTACACTACTTTCTCTTTATGGCTAAGGTCATATTGGAGTAGCAAGTGCACCAATAGCATATTGCGTAGTGGAAATATAGAGCAAAAGTGGTTCTCCCAGAGTGGGAGGTATGAGGACAGGTGGATTAGCCAGGTACTATTTAAGCAAAGCAAAGGCTTGCTGTTGCTCGGGTCCCCAGATGAAAGTGACATCCTTCTTAAGAAAATGAGTGAATGAGTGACATTTATTTGCAAGTTGGGAGATAAAACAACTAATGGCTCGAATTTTCCCTTACAAGCTACGCGGATTGCTTGATATTCTCAGTGGAGGCATTTACGTGAGGGCGAAACTTTAGTAGGGTCTACCTCAATACCTTGTCTTGACACAATGAAGCCCAATAGTTTCCCGGATAGCACACTGAAGACACACTTCTTTGGATTTATCTTGACTTTGTATTCACGTAGGCATTCAAAGATACGCCGTAAAATGATAGGATGATCCTCTCTTATTTTGGACTTTCCTGGATGTCGTCTATGTAGTATTCCATGATGTCATGAATCATATCATGAAATATTACTTTCATGGCCGATTGATAAGTTGCTCCCACATTCTTAAGGCCAAATGGCATCACACGATAGAGAAGGTGCCCCGAGGAGTTGTGAAAGCTGTTTTGTGTTGGTCATCCTCAGCAATTTTAATCGATTATAACTGAAAAGCCATCCATGAGCAATAGCATTTCATATCCCTCTTGTTGAGTCAACAATCAAATCAATGTTGGGTAACAAAATTCATCTTTAGAGCAAACCTTATTGATGTTTCTAAAATGCATGCAGATTCGGATAGTGATAGGTTTCTTACGGGACAGAACAATGTTTGATATCCACTCGAGAATAATTAATTAGCTTGATGAATCTGCAAAGCAACCTTTCCAACTCTTCTTTAACCAACAAGGCAGTCTTGGGTGCATCTTTCAGAGCTTCTGTTTGATAGGCTTAGCGTCTGCATGCACAACTAGGTTGTGCACGACCAAAGTTGGATCTAAGTTGGGCATGTCTTTGTAAGACCATGCGAACACATCAATAAAATATCACAAAGTAGCATGGTGAACGTCTTTTGTTCTTTGGAGAAAGTGATGCTCCCAATTTTACTATCTTGGGATCTTCTTGGTACCAATATTGACATCAATGGTTTCTTCAAATAACAATTTTGATAAATCCTCCATACGCGTAGGATCAGGAGGTAGGTTGAGATCTTCATCCAAGGATGTCTCTACGAGATTTTCATCCTTGGCGTGGTCACTTTGTTTGTCCTTTGATTTTCTTATTTGTTTGTCGGCCACGGTGTCTCAAAGAGGCTTTCTTTGTGTGACTTGGACTTTGATTTTGCCGAGGCTTTTCTTTAGAACTCTTTCCCTCACTTTTTTTTAAATTTTCTGACCACGAAGTTCAGCCTCCTCGCTGAAGTAGGCGTAGGTGTCTAAGTCAATATTATCGAAACCCTTCTTGTGATCTCCATTGGGAATTGTATTCCTTATGCCCATGAACTCTGCATGATAGCCTCAAGCGTTCTCGAATAAATCTAGTGACACGTGATGTTGTTGGTCCAATTCAACAAGGGAAGGGTACACAAGGTCAAGGGTCGATTCGGTGGGGGTTATGGTTAGGACATCATTGTTCATGAAAAGGTTCATGGAGGCGAGATCCTCATATAGGCTATAATGGGAATCCATATCACCTTTGCCTAGGTACTCGAGCTATCCTCATGCTCGAGAACAAGTCGCATCTTGATCATTGGGGTGTGCTCCATAAGGGCGAATCCCAATGCCATATCTTTCTGTTTTGAAATGTGGAAGAGGTGGTTCTCTTTGTCCTTGTTCATTCCTCCCACATCCTAGGCCTTTGTAGCCCATGGAGTACATCATTACGCTAGATTTTTCATATTACGGGGTTTGATAACAAGATGGTGAGTGTCCTCGGGAACCCAGTAGTAGGTGGATCAAGTAATTTTCCTCGGCTAACAAGCCTCCAGGTAGGAATGACCCAATAGTGTGTTCCTCTCTAGGTCTCCTGAAGCGGTAGTTGGGTCGACCTCTAGTCTTGGGCGACGGAGAGGTCAAAACCAAGAGTTCTTGTTGTACATTATACTCCCCACAGCCATATTCCAGAATTTTCATCTCCCATGAATCAAATGGAGATGTGGAAGTGGACGCCCCATGAGCGTAAGAACTAAGAGAATTTGAATCTACCTAGGTTCAAGTCCCAAGTGCGTGCCAAATGTGTGCATGTGTTGTTTTCAAAATAATGCTAATATGAGTAAATACTAACACCTAAATAGCCTTAACTTAGCAAGAATTGAACAAAAAAATAAACACCATCAAGATAAGAATTAAACAAGGGTTAGATGCTAGCATTCATAAGTACAAACTTTGAAACTAACAATGCTAAATATCTAAACTCCTCTATTCTCTAACAACAAATAAATGAATGGACCTAAGTAAGCTCCATGGCTATCAAAATAGTTGTCCTTAGTATGCCAAGTAACCTAGGAATGAGGGCCTATCAAAGTTGGGCTACAAGACCCCTTTGACACCTCCCATATGACCTAAGCACTTAAGAAAGAGGCTTAACTCTTCAAGATGATGAACTCTCAAAAGGGTAAAAGGCAAGCTCTTAGTCTTTGCTATATGCTTTGCATTCACTCTCTTAGAAAGTTTAGGTGTAAGTAAAAAGGTAGGTGGAGGGCTCTTTATATAGCCCAAAGGATAAAGGATTCAACACATTCTCATGAATGTGGGATAAAAGTAAAACATGATTAGGAATGAATAAGGTTGCTTTATTAAAGGTAACCTTACTTTAGAAGGGTTTAATTTATGCTTAGCAAGTCATGGGAGTTGGGGGGTATTTTAATTAATCAAAGGTGATTAACTAATAGGTAGATGTAAGCTTATAGAAGTTAATTAGAGGAATATTAGTACGATTTAGGATATTAGAAAGGGATTAAATCAATTAAATATTGATTTACTAGTTAAATGAAGGAAGACTAATTAATTAATCTAGATAGAAGAGGTGATTTATTAACGAAAGGTTGTTAATTAGGTATTTGTTGGATAGGAAACTTAATTAATTAGCTTAGTGTAATTAATTAATGATGATATGAGGAAAATGAGTGCTTTTGATGGTATGTCGTTGATTTGTGAGAAAGGGGATAATTAGCGTAATTTAAGTGTTTAAATTACTTGGGCGTAATTATAGGTGTCTACACTTGACAATGGAGAAGTAGGTTTAGAAAATGAATGGCCAATTTTTTTTTGAAGAAGACCAAAGCTCAAGTGAAAAAATGGAGAAAGCTAACTCAGGTAAGTCAAAATTGAGTCTAGAATGATTCAACTCAAAGCAAAGCAACAGACTTGTGGAAGGTGCCACATGTCAGCTTGGTGTAATTCCAAAAAGTGAAAGGGAAAGAAAAAGGAGCCAACGGAAGCCTCCACATGCCTTATAGGCACAACTTTAAAGGTGAGAAAAAAGACAATATAAAGGTCCCAAAATGAGTGTAGGCTCTCCACGTGTCTAGGGCCCGAGAAAGTTGCACCAACCGTTGAAAAGTATAAGAGTTAGTGGAAGTCTCCACGTGCCTCATTGGCACAACTTCAAAGGTGTGAAAAAGGCAAGTCCCCAAATGAGCGTAGGCTCTCCGTGTCTAGGGCTCGAGAAAGTTGCACCATACATGTTGAAAAGTATAAGAGTCAAGCAGAAGCCTCCACTTGTCTCATTGGTGTAACTTGAAAGGTAAAATCCAAAGGTAGTCCCCAAATGAGTGTAGGCCCTCACATGGTCATATCCCAAAAAGGAAGAATCGGCCATAAAAATTCTAAGCATGGGAAGAGCCAGAAGCCTCCATGTGTCGGCTCAATGCTACTTCAAAGGTAAAATCTAATGGTAGGTCCCCAAACATGTGCAGGCCCTCCACGTGTCTAGGGTCTAACATATTTCTCCAAATAAAAGGGATTAGCCAAAACACAAAGAAAATAGAGCATGCTTTGCGGATTATGCCAAGTTTCCAACCAGTCACAACTTCAAGAGTGAAAGGAGGGATAAGTCTTGGAATCTGCAAGCAGATTTCCATGTAGAGCTAACTAAAAAGGTCCCAACCAAAAGGGTTTTTGACATTACATATAGTGGGGACCTTTGCTCACCTAAGGGAACAAAGCAACATGTTCACATGGATGGTGCCAAGTGTTGACACGTCATTCCCAGGACCCTAAAAGGTAAAAAAATCTTAAGAATGCGTGGGGCTTCCATGTGGATCTTGCACGAGATAGACTCCAAACCCAAGTAGTTTGGAGATGATCATAACTTTTGACTAGAAGCTCGGATTTGAGCAAGAGATGACTTTTTGGAAAGTTCTCGACCTCTGCTACTCACCTACCACCATAATGAAAAATATAGCGCCATTTTAGCTATCAGGATTCTCACCTACCACCATAATGAAGTATGGGCTTCCTTTCTTTCCCAACAAGGAACAACACATGGAGGCATGGGTTTTGTAGTGGAACCCATCATTGTTGCAGGTGAATTCAATTCTCTTTTGGGGTTTTGGGGTAGGGAATTCAATGCATTTTCTTGAGGAGAGAGGTTTTCAAATTTCTTCTCTTCTCCTTCATTCTAATTCTTCTATATATTGTAAGGAGGGGAATTTTTCTAAGGGTTGGTCATTTTTTCTCTCTCCCCCCTCTCCTCTTTCTTCTCTAGGGTTGAATGTGGAGTTTAAGCCTCCTCTCTTTGCTTTGTAATGGCATTTTCTTGCCTCTTTGCCCACTGATGATGTATTGTGTGAACTCATGGAGAAATAAAATATGTTTTGTGATGCATTTTGTCCATCCTTTTCTTATTTTATTGTCTCTTCTTTCCTCTCATCATTACAGGGTATATTGTGCATATTTTTGATGTCTATTGTACAGGTTTTGAGAGTTGTGTTTAATGGGTTTGAAGTGGTGTTCTGTGTGAACTTTATCTTTGGTCTGTGATGCATCTTGTCCATCCTCTCCATTTCTCACCTCTCTCCATTTTAGGTAGTTGGATTGTGATCAAAACCCCCTTTTCTTGGTGCTATCACCTCTGTAGTGTAGGATTTCTTTATTTTCATGCTCTCTCTCTCTCTCCTGTCTCCTTGGCATTGTTAGATTAGGAGTAGATAGTCACATTTCCTTCCTTAGAAGTAGTTTAGCATTAGGATTAGGAAGAGAAATTTGAATTTTCTCGGAGGACCATCTCAAGTTTACAAGTCCCACAACTTGAGAGATGGTCCAATGTTATGTAGATTACACGGATGCCCCACTCACATCTAAGGCCATTCGGGGTGTTGTAATTTCACATCAACAGTTTTGGCACACATGGTGGGATAGGTTTGAAGCACCTTACCACTTCATTTCATCAAGGTTGGTGTGTTCTTGTTAAAATTTCAGCCTTTGGAGGCACATGCAAAGCACATCTGGTGACTCCATTTGGTCAACAACCCATCTCTCGAGTTACTGAGACTTTCCTTCCATCCATTTCCACCCATTCTTCTTTCCACATCTTTCATCTTCTTTCCATTCCATGAAGTTGTGCAATCATGACTTCATTCCCATCTTGGAATTCACTTTGCAACAATAGTGTAGTCCACCTCAATGTATTTCTCAACTCCTCCAAATCAGCATTATGATCAGATTCAAAACCATTATGCTTACCCATATGAGTAGTGTCAAAGCCAGTTTGGCTATGAAACATATCGGAGAACAAGGGTATGCATATGATGATAACAGTATATGGAGAATGTTGATCTACTGGAGAAGATTCAAAGAATGGAGGCTAACATGGTTCAATCTAAGGCTACAACACAAATGAAAGCATTTCAAAATTGGTTACAGGGCATCTTGTCCATGGGAAGGCCCTTTTCCAAGACATTATAGCCCACAGAGAAGCTTGACTTCATGGTTGAAATGCTGCCTCAACTTGCACAGTGGACTGAGGATATTGAGGCATATGAGCTTAGTGCAAGACAACCTTGTCAATGGGTAAGTCCACCACCTCATAGCTTTTATTTTCCTCTTTCTCAATCAATATCATTTCAGCAGTGTCGAGATTCAAGCCCATTGTATGCTTCCCCAAGTGTTGATTTCCCTTCTCCATCTTCTAATCTTCCATCTCATCTCAATTCTCTCTCCCTTTTCCCTTCCAAATCCAATCATTCCCCCAAAGAAACAAGAAATCCACCTCCCTCACCACCACAAACAATTTCAAAACTAGTTGAAACCCCATCCACTCCTCCTCTTGCCTTCCCAATTCCATGTTGGGAAGAAATTCAAAAAACTAGTCAAGGAGAAGCAGGAAGAAGAGCCAAAAAGAAGAAATGATCAAAAGCTTGGTAAGCTTGGCTCTTAGATTTGGGATTAAAAAAATCCCTTGATGGTTAAACCTTCAGAGGAGGCTGGGGTCAAGACCACAAGTGGTGGAAGTTGAGTTTTAGTAGTAGTAGAAGAACAAGAACAAGAGAAGAAGGATCAACAATCTATTTTCTCTAAATGCAGTGTCCATAATGCACTTTGTCTGAAGAGGATGTTGATCTAATCCAAGTTGCACAATCAGTCAAGAGGGAGGAAGAACAACCAGCTCCAAGTCCTATTGAAGAGGAGCTGATAGAAGAGATCAAATCAGAGTTGAAGCCACTTGATGAAGAAAGCATTATTGAAGATTTTTGCTTTCATTTGAAGGGCCTAATTTGATTGATGAATCCATGATGGAGGAGAGCTATCAAGAAGACCTTTCTGCCCCAAATAGTCCTCTAGAGGAGAGAATCCCATGGAGAAGATTTTGATTGAAAATTTCATGCTGAAGAAGAAGAGGCTATCCAAGAGCAATTCATTCTTGAACAACATTTGGAAGGAAGCCAAAATATATTGTAACAAAGGATCCCATAATGATGCAAAATTGACTTCATTGGATGTTGAAGGAATAACAATGATGACACCATTTGGGGAGGAGTTCCATATTTCCACGAAGGAAGGAAAAGAGTACGAAGGCACCATCTCTTCCACATCATTCACCCAGGAAGGTCCACAGGAAGACTCCATTTTGGAGTTAAATTTCAGAAGCAATGGGAAAATCCATCGGATCAGACCATGCCCAATCAAAGTACTTGGCTTCATTGGAGCAAGAGAGGAGCCAAAACCTAGTCATGCTTACTTTTGAGCATGAGGATGAGTTTCAAAGTACTAAGGATCAGCTTCAATGCCTCTTCAATCCAAATGCAGAGAAACTAAAAGAGGTATTTGTCTTGTTTCCAGTTGATACCTTGATGATTTGGGTGGAGGATCGGCCTCTTTTTAAGTTTTTCACTCATAATAAAAGCCATGTTCAATTCCAAATCATATACATGGCTAACTATTTTGAGAAAGGGAAGCTACTTCTCCCTACCAATTGTAGGATTTGTTTGAGTTCCCTTTGCTTTCGGTTAGTGTAGAGTAGGTAGGTTTCTTTCGAGTAGAAGAAGTGTTTTTCACACACTCCGCATGTTCCACTTGGGGCATGTATGATTTTTTTCTTTTGTACATATGTGTTGTTTTTTTTTGTATTGCTTTATCAAGGTATGCTTGGGAGATGCATCAGCCCTAATAATGTTGCTCATGAGCAAGAACCTCATATTTTGCATGTGATCAAATTTTATTTTCAAAAGAAAGAAAATGTAGACTCCAACTAAAATCAGGTTTCAAGATAGTCCATTTTTCTAGTAATAGGTGAAGTCAGAGTCATGAAAATTTTCTACTCTTAAATAACTCTCATCTTTGGAAGATTTTCTTATGAAAAGCTGAGAGTGTGGACAGCAAGTTCAAGGGTCATGATCACCAAGTGCAAGTGGTTGGGTTCAAGTTTTCAAGAAAAATCATCGGTATTGGGCTATCATTCATGACTCCATGCCTAATGGATGCTTCAAGGAATCTGTCACTCCAATCTTGATCTTTCCACCTAGGGAAGGTGACCCCATGAGTCACCAAATTGTTATCAATTTTCCCCTTGGGAAAAATTGATCAAACAAAACCTTACATAGGAGAAATGGAGAGGTTGGTTTCAGTTGTGTAAGATCTCACATTTGATCCCAAAAAAATCAAGTTACGGGTGGATCTTAGTCCCATGGCAATGGAAAATTCGAAAAATGAATGGCCAACAAATTGTTGAAGAAGACCAAATCTCAAGTGAAAAAATGGAGAAAGCTAATTCGGTAATTCAAAATCAAGCCTCTTCAATGATTGGGGATCTGGGAAAAAGAAAAGTTGAGGAAAAATGACTTCAGTAAGTCAAAGTCAAACAGCTGGAAGGTGCCAAGTCGAACTCAAGCAAAGAAAGCGAGTTCGAAGGTGACGTGTCATCCTCAAACAAAAGGTCAAAAGTCCATGTGTCGAGCTAAGCCCCTATGAATCTGTTGAAACTTCTAAGCATGGGAAGATGTGGAAGCCTCCACGTGCCTCATCGGTGTAACTCCAAAGGAAAAAAAAAAGGAAGGTCCCCAAAATGAGCACATGATCTCCCACGTGTCTAGGGCCCGAGAAAGTTGCAGTAGAACCGGCCATTGAAAAGTCTAAGCATGGGAAGAGCAGAATCCTCCACGTGTCTCATCAAGCATAACTTCAAAGGTAAAATGATAAAAGGGGTCCCCAAACAAGTGCAGGCCTCTCCATGTGGTCAGGGCCAGAAAGTTAACCGGTTATTGAAAATTCTAAGCATGGGAAGAGCAAGTGGAAGCCTCCATGTCTCATCGGTGCAACTTCAAAGGTAAAATCCAAAGGTAGGTCCCCAAAAAGTGCGCAGCTCTCCACGTGGTAGAGCCCGAGAAAGAAGAACCGGCCATTAAAAATTCTAAGCATGGGAAGAGCAGTGGAAGCCTCCATGTGTCATCTCAGTGCATCTTCAAAGGTAAAATCCAAAGGAGGTCCCCAAACATTTGCTAGGGCCCTCCACGTGTCTAGGGTCCAACATAGTTGCTCCTAAATAGAAGGACTTAGCAAAACACAAAGAAAAATTAGAGTAGGCTCGTGGATGATGCCAAGTGTCCAACCATTGCAACTTCAAGAGTGAAAGGAGGGGATAAGTCTTGGAAGCCCGAGGTTTCCACGTGGAGCTAACTACAAAGGTCCCACCCGAAAAGGGGTTTTGACATTATATAGTGGGGACCTTTACTCACCCAAGGGAATGAAGCAACATGTTCGTGGATGGTGCCAAGTGTCAGCACGTTGCATTCCCAGGACCCTAAAAGGTAGAAAAATCTTAAGAATGTGTGGGCTTCCACGTGGATCTTGTCATAGATAGACTCCAAACCCAAAGCAGTTTGGAGATGATCATAACTTTGACTGGAAGCTCAGATTTGAGCAAGAGAGGAATTTTGGAAAGATCTCGACGTCTTCTACTCACCTACCACCAAATAAAATATATATGCCATTTTAAGGTTGTCAGGCTTCTCACCTACCACCATAATGAAGTATGGGCTTCCTTTCTTTCCCAACAAGGAACAACACATGGAGGCATGGTTTTTTCAGTGGAACCCATCATTATTGCAAGTGAATTCAATGCTCTTTTGGGGTGGTGGGTAGTGAATTCAATGCTTTTTTGGGGTGGTTGAGTAGGTTTTGAATTTTTCCCTCCTTTCTCTCTCATTCTTCCTATATATTGTAAGGAGGGCAATTTTCTAAGGGTTGGTCATTTTTTCTCTCCTCCCCCCTCTCTTTCTTCTCTAGGGTCGAATGTGGAGTTTAAGCCTCCTCTCTTTGCTTTGTAATGGAATTTTTTGCCTCTTGCCCACTGATGATGTACTTGTGTGAACTCATGGAGCAATAAAATATGTTTTGTGATGCATTTTGTCCATCCTTTGCTTATTTTATTGTCTCTTCTTGCCTCTCATCATTGTAGGGTATATTGTGCATATTTTTGATGTCTATTGTAGGTTTTGAGAGCTATGTTTAATGGGTTTGAAGTGGTGTTTTGTGTGAAATTTATCTTTGGTCTATGATGCATCTTGTCCATCCTCTCCATTGCTCACCTCTCTCCATTTCAGGTAGTTGAGATTGTGATCAACAACCCCTTTTCTTGGTGCTATCACCTTTGTAGTGTAGGATTTCTTTATTTTCATGCTCTCTCTCTCCTGTCTCCTTAGCATTGTTAGATTAGGAGTAGATAGTCATTTCCTTCCTTAGAAGTAGTTTAGCATTAGGATTAGGTGGGTTAATTTGCCATTAAGGAAGTACAAAATTCTGGATGTAGCACACGCATTAGGCCTGACCCTTTGAAATATATTGTTTAACTTTCTTTTGTGGTCTTGTTGTGTATTTTAGGTAGTTCTTCCTATCCAAAAGGAATATTTCATAGTCAACATTGGATCAAGAAGTCGAGAATCCATGCCTGACCTTTAAAGCTGACCATCACATGATAGGTATTCCTCCTTGAACCATCACCTTATCTATTTCATCAAATCCATAAAGAAAGTGGTGAAACACTAGATTCCCATGTCGATAAAGACATAGGTAGAGCTACATGTCTTGAGAAGCCTAAGGTCACTTATATTAAACATGATGATAAAAAACTTTGTGGTGAAACATCAAAGTCTAACCATGCGTACATACCAGCCCACACCTCGCATGGCCAGGATATTCGACCAAGAATGACAATCCATGAAAAATGCCGTTACGATAATCAAGAAATTAACTTTAGATCAATAAGAAAGATCATTTGAAGAATTGTGTCCATATCCTTTCGATCAGGAAATGTTTTGTACACCTTTTCCACCTAGTTTTGATTTCCCTAGATTTTAAAAATACAAAGGGTAAAGGTGATCCTCTCGATCATGTTAAATATTTCTTCATGGTTTGTGAGGAATTTTCTTATAGCAATAATTACCTTATTCACTTATTCCCACAAAGTCTTGGAGGCTAGGAACTTGAATGGTTTCTCCATATTCCTTAAGGTCCAATTTTCACATTTTTTGAATTACCTGAGAAGTTTGTTCTCCACTTTTCATTTAACATGGAAAGTGATATCACTATGATAGACCTTTATAATGTTAAACAACACAAGAACATAAAATTTGATGGTTTCTTACAACAATGACAAGGGTTAGATAATTTATTCCCTTGCTCTATTCCAGAAAAGAATAGCTTTTCACTATCTTCATACCTAACTTGTATCCAAAAATAGCCTTTCACTTATAAATGCATTCTGTAATCACTTTTGAAGAAGTCATTGAGAAAGGAATCCAAATTGAGAAAGATTTACTTAATAAAGGGACTTAAAAACCCTTCCAAAGAGACAACCATGAATTAAAACCTACAGATAAACCCAAATTATTCAGTAAAAATAAGAATTTCACAGGTGATGAAATCACGATTCTAAACATGTCCAAGCGGCCCAAAACATGATTCCTTTGAAACTTTCCAAAGGAAAAATCAAAAAACTGATATTAGACGTCAGTGTTTACTCTAATTATAGATTCTCTATCATAAATTTTGTAATAGTTGGATGTGGTCAACATGGTAAAATTCCTGAATATTACACCCTTTTACACCGTGATGCACCAAAACCAACTTCGTACAAAGAATGTGAATATTGCACATATCATCATGGGAAAGGCCATGCCATAGATCAATGTTTGAAATTAAAACACTTCATTCAAGACCTTATAGATAGTGGAGATGTTGAAATGGATTCACTAGAACCCACCAAATCCTCTAACAAACAATTGGGAATCTATAAAGATCCATTCTCTAAGCATAAATAGGTAGAAAAAAATCCGGATCAAGGTAAATCCTCCCACAGTAAAAAATTCCAATCATGTTTATGTTGAAACAACTAATCCTTTTGATTCCCTCATTGGCTATGTTTATCCTACTACTGAGCATGTAAATACCATCAAGATTAAAAAATGAGTGTGTTGTGGAAACATGACATGCTCAAATAATAATTCAAGAACCTCCTCTACCTACCTTCGAAGATAATCATCATGATCTCCTTGATCAACTTGATAAGACTACTACCAAGATTTCTATTTTAGATCTTCTCAAAATATCTAATGTTTATAAAGATATCCTTTATAAAAATCTTCATGGGTTAGGAGTTTCACAGACATTGATGCATCATTTTTTCAAGCCTTAGTTATGCTGACTTGCTCTATCTGAACAACTTACTTTTAGCCAACATGATATTCTAATGGATGATCATATGCACAATCTCCCTTTTTATATGAAGTGATCATTACTTTCACTAAAATCAAAAGAGTTCTTATGGAAAACAGATCAAGCATTAACATATGTACCTTGAAGCTCATCAAACAGTTGGGATGTAATGATACAGAACTGAACCTTAATGTAATCACCATTAAGGCCTATGATAATGCAGAAGCGGTAGTCAGTAGGAATAATTACCTTGCCTATGGAAGATGGGATCACTACTCATAATACCTAGTTCCACATCTTGGACTTATAACTACCCTATAATATTCTCCTTGACCACCCATGGATCCATGTCATGTAGGTCATTCCCTTAACTTTCCATCAATGTATCAAAATTTATCATTAAGGAAAAATACTCACCATTCTTGGAGATCCACAACCCTTTGCACATTGCAGAGTGTTAGCTGGATATTAACCCACAACATACGAATTTCCTTCTATTAAAATGGCTATCAAGGTTCAATCAAAGGCCCTCACCTCTCGCATTGATACGATATAGTGCACCCACATGAAAGTGGTACCTCCACCTCCCTATCCAAATTTTCTACATAGGAGATAAAATTCCTTCTTACCGACTACGTGGAATACAATCTCCAACATGCCCTCCTCATTTTAAATCTTCCCTTATCACCTAAAAAACATGGTAATCCCAGCTATCAGCTGCAATGACCCCAGGAACATTGTAGTATCGACACCTTCATTCCTGGTGGCCTCTTGGAAGATGAGAAAATGCTTGACATTTATACATCCCAATCCTATGATTAAAGGATGGCCTCAGGTTACCAATCTTAAGACTATGTCATCCCTAATAAGATCATGTATGCTATGGAATACCAAGGATATGGGTGTGGCATAGATGAAAAAGGTGTGGGATACAAAATATATGGTTGTGGCTCAATATGGAGTCAAAATAAGGTATGTATTTGTTCAAGGGGAGAATTGAAGATATTTTAAGATCAGGTCCAAGGATCATCTATAGTATTTGAAGTCAATAAGGTGAACACAAACCAAAGGGGAGCTTAAGTTTGTATGTATTGTTGATTGTTATTTTTCATGTCAAGATACTACAGTAGCATTTTTCATAGATGTCAAAGGGGGAGAGTGTTCTTAAAAAAAAAAGAAAAAGTGTCTTGAAGGTGCTTTCATGTTTAGTTTCCATCAATGTTTCTAGAAGGTGTTTTCCATCAATGAAAAAGGGGAGATTGTTGGACATTGTGTCATGGTTGTTGTCATTTATTTCAAGTGGCATTGATGTCAAAGGGAGTCTTGGAATGCATGATGTTATCATTGATGGTCAGTGATGTCAAACAAGGTGAATTGAGTGAAGTTTGATTGGTGAGGTGTTTTGGTGTCCTAAAGTGTTGTTATAACATGGTGTCTAGAGAGTGAGTGCATGTTTTTGGTGCATGGTTCAAGTAGGTAGATGTTTTGAGTGTGCTCTAAAGGCTATGTGAAGGTTCTATATGGTCTAGTAGATGCAGAGTGAGGTGGAAAAGGTCTTAGCATGATTGAATTATGGTGACAAGGTTAGTTTCAGTATGGCATGTGTGGTGATACAAGCCTAACTAGGCCTAATCATATACCTAGAGTAAAAACATTGCATGCTAGCTTGACATATGAGGCACAAGAGGTTAGTATGATCACGGAATTTTTTTTTTTGAGGTTGCATAGTAGGTTTGGAATGTTTACAATGCCATGATTAAGGTTGCATAGTAGGTTTGGAATGCTTACAATGCCATGATTAAGGTGTATGGTGCATCTTCAGGGTCCTTTAGAAGCAATATCATGAAGACAAGGCAACAATACATGGGAAAACCATGGTGCATTTTGAATTTCATAATTAACTAAACATGAATGAGCATTAAAGAATATGGAGGAGGTCATCCCAAATGTGTGTGCAAATTTTGAGGTCAGGAGGATGATAAGGAAAAAATACAATTTGTTTTGAGATATACCAAGCTCTCAAAATAGTCATTCTTAGCTTGATGGTTAGTTTAAAGTGGTCACTCACACGTGAAATATTTACATGGGGACCCGAGTCATTCATCATTTTGAGGCATAAAGTTAAGAGTATTTTACATATGATGTCCCATCCTTTATGAATAACTGTTAAGAAGCAAAGTGGGTTTAAACCCTCCTAATAGCCTAGTTTCAGAGTGATAGATAAGATATGATGTGTGTGGTCTCCAAATGACTTGGAAAAGCTAGTATGATGACTAACACATGTAGAGGATTCTTCAGAGATCATTTTGGTGGTGGTTACATGTTCCAGGTGTTTTGGTAAGATACAAAAAAATCCTTGGTTTATGAAGATTTACAGGTATAGACATGTGTTACAGGTATCATGACATAAGTACCATTTTGGATCAAGCTTGGGATATGTTCTAAGTTATCATGAAAATATCTGGATAGTTTCAGTGCAATAAATTGATGAGATCAATGTTCAATGTTACCTACCACTTATGGCCTAATGTGGTCAAAATGCATCATGAAGGTTTAAGAGGCTTGGTGATGTTTTTCATGGTGTAACAGAGTTATTTGAGTATGGTTAACTTGCAAGTCCCATATGAGGTGTTTGAGCTCTTGGTGTGATTAAATGAGGTGTTTTCATGTTGAAGCGTTCATGGCCTAATCAACTAAATTAGGCTTGCCAAGAAGGTTTTGGAAGAGGTATGAAAGTGTAAGTTTCTTCCATATGACATATGCACATAAGTGCTTCGGGAGGATTTTAGGATTCCATTTAATTGTTCCAAGTGGTGGTAGTGCTTGGAAGTTTCCCTAGAGGTGTTAGAACTTATTTAGAAGACTGATTCTTGAGTCTTAGAACCATGTTTGAGGACTTTCACATATTGAGGTGTTTTAAGTTATTATGCCATAAATTTAAGGTTTACGTGAGTTGTTTCAGTTTCTTGACATCAATACCTTTCCATTGATGTGTTACAAGAGTCATGAAGAGGTGATTTGATATGTGAACTAGCTTGTTCTTGAGGACTAGTAATTAGGTGCTTAAGACCTAATTGGTGGTTATTTCTAAATGGAGTGGTGCTTGTTAAAGATGGAGGCGGAAAATGTTTTTGTGCATGTTGATGAAGTGTTCGAGATCTTGTGGTGTCATGATGGTGTTGTCTTATGCCTTGAAAATCAAAATTGTGACCATTGGAGAAGACTAGTGTTTTAGGCTTGATTAAGAAGCATTGAGCAAGTTTTTGTGTGTAACGTCTATGCTGACCTAAAGGGTCATATGATTATTTTTGTAATGAGTCTCAATATGTTGTTTATGACCGATTTATATGGTTATGTGTTACTTTTTTGACCTATATGGTCTTGTGGCTTGAGTCATGTATAAAAGGGTGTATTTACTCATTTGAGATAATATAGTGTATGGAGGTTTGAGAAAGTAAGAGGAAAGGTGTGAAGAGGATGAGAAGGTGAGAATAATAGTGCAACTGTGAGCTTCAAGTTCATATGAGAGAGAGAGAGAGATCAATTATATTTATGATGATTTGTAACATTCAAAATACTAATGAATGTTAATTTTATTTTAAATTGAGTTGTATTTAGAGATTTATTCATGATTAAATCTTATTTCTTATTATAATTTTAAAATATAATAAAATTATATGAAGTATGTGTTTTAGTTATTATTCAAATGACTTTTATGAGTACTCATTACCCAAATGAGATATTTTACTTGGTTTTTAGTAGAATTAGTAAATGATAGATCTAATTTCTATTGAAAAACCTTGAATCATCCTAATCCTACAATGATTAATAATTTTCTAAAAAAATGGTTATAAAAACTAGAAAATCAAGTTGCATCCAAAAAGAACAAAAGAAGGCCCTAAAACAAAAAATGGGAACATAATACAAGAAGAAAGAACCACTCTTCCTTACATTGAGGTACCTCACGAATGTTTTTGAATTTTTTTGAAAAAATGGCATTGGTACTTGCTTCAAACCTATCGACACTATAAAAATCATGTTAAGAAATGCTAAGGATCCAATCAATGCGCATATGAGGAAAGGGGTCTACTCTATCCCACGCTCTATGAAAAAATATATATTGGTGAGAATGAACGCTCACTACAAAAAAATTAAAATAACATTGTAAGGATTTGGAACATTCAAGAGTTAGAAAATCTTCCTTAACAGAACATGAGGATATAACTAAGCCTTTGCATATGCATAAATGATGAAAAATTAATTCCAATGAAGAGCCACTACACTGAGAGAAGAATTTGTGAGGTTATGGAGATCGAATAAATCCTAACAACATGAATCATGATGATTGTTGGAAACTTAGCAACTCATTTTACACTTTATTCCATAGGTTCTAAGGCCCTGAAATGCCTTTTTATGTTTTCTTTTTTGGTGTTTATCCTTTGTCATATTTCCTCGCCTTTGTCTTGGCCAAATTTTCTCTCTCCTTTTCATTGTTTGGTTTATTGTTTGTATTACGTTATGGTATCTTTATTTTATCATCCTCGTAATCCTTTATTTTTATTGTTTCTTAGCCTTATTGTTATAATTTTTAAGAGAGGGTATATATAACCTTGGTTTCTTCATTCTTTATGTCATTTAATAGATAACTCTTGCCCCCACCCTTGTTTAATCATTTACTTAAGTTATTATTTTCTTGATGTTATTGTTTGAATTCGATCCTCTTTACATTATTTTTCCTTTTATATTCCTTCTTGGCATATGTTGGATCCCTAGAATGTTGGCTAAGTATAAAAGGTGCGCAAAGACAAAGCGCGTGGGGCAAAGGGGTTTAAGAAAAGGGTTTAAGGAAGCCCGTGCGCGCTGACGCCATAACGCATGCGGACAGAACAAGGGGTTCAAGACTTAGCCAAAATGAGCATTTGGGGAAGGACACATGAAAAACATGACCCGATTGTGCATCTTTGAGTGGATAAGGTGCACTGGCAGCAAGTTGGCCCAAGAAGGAGTATGCATGCGGTAGAAGCACTAGAAGCACATCATGGTGAAAAGTGGAGAGCTCGGGCACGGAGGAGCATGCTCATGTGGAGGACCACATTCGGACACTTGGCATCGAGATATGAGGGAGCTGGAGGGTGAGTTGGCAGTCGGAAAGGCTATAAATACAAGCACTTGTAGAGTAAAGAAAGAGGAGAACTAGAAGAGGGCAGAGCTGCAGAAATACTGCAAGAACCTTTGTTAATGGATAATTTATCTTGGGAAAGGATGTATAATGGGTATGGGGATTGTGATTTTTCGTTTTTATGGCCTAGCCACATTTGTCCGATTGTAATGCATGAATATAGTCTATTTCTCTTTGACATTGTAATGGCCCCCATGGATGTAATGAGGTTACTAGTTTACATATATATGAATATCAATGATTACGATGCATACATCTTTCTCATAGGTTCTCTTTCATTTATGTTTATACTAAGTATGGATGCTTGTATACTTATTTTTGTTTTGGTACAAGTTATATAATATATTAGGAACCCTCTATCTGGATTATTGCAAGGATCTAGAGGCCGTTCTGAGCTCTATGGTTCTTGTATGTTTTAACTCCTTTTAAATCTCTTAAGTGTAAATCATAGATGATGATGTTTCCCACTAAAATCACATAAAAGAGAGACTCGGAACCGCACGTGCCTTGGGTGAGCGCCCAACATCCGCTGGGTGATAGGCCGACGTGCATGGGGTTCCTTTATTTTGTGATAGGGGTAAAAATGACTACATCTTGGTTCCATTTCCGGAACCTCTTTTTGAAGTTATAGAGGAAACAACATACATATTGATTTTTGTAGTGAGTAATGACAGAGTGGTTAATTTTGGAAAGTGTGGAATCATGGTTCAAGAACATGGAGGATGAATTTTCTCATAGATTCAATCACTTTGACCTAAGTTTGATGCCCGTAGATGGGTAGAAGAGAACCTCTACCATGATCTCGTATGGAACTTTTTCTGTTGCTTCCTAGTAGAGGCTGTATGAGTGGCTCTTCCAGCCTATGCTTCTAGATCAAGTTGGTGTTATGGATCATGTGTGTGGGCCCAAGAGGAATACTAGGGCTGGGATGCATATTTGACATGGACTGTGTTGTAGATCATTGGTGGAAAGAGAGTGCTGGCTATACACTCACGGAGTATGCCATTTCCACATATTCTTGTCTGAGAAGTTATTGATTTTGAGTTCACTGGGAGCCTAGATGATCCTTTCTACATGTTGTCCTCCTGGATATGAATATCTTGATGGTTACCATGAGTTTAGAGGCATTCCCAATGGCCGGCTAAACCATTACGAGCATTGGGCGAGGAAGTTAGGGTGGAGGAAGATGGTGGATGTTGCATGATGAGAGAAAGAGAGGGAGGAGAGGCGACTCAAGTATAATGAAGAGCATGAAAGGGAGATTTACGGATGATGCAAGGCTATAAGTGTGATGGATCTATGAAGGCAAACATTGTGGGAAGGAGTTAAGGTTCATGCGGAGGATGTGGGACCTAAGAAGTCTGTGTTACCCCATCTTGGAAAACGCAAGAAGACCCCTTCGGCTTCTAGTGAGAGTTTTTCATGGAGAAAGGAGACTTTTTGGCACGTGTGAACCCACATAGTGATGAAAACCCTAGTGCTTGGTTTTCTAGAAGGGGAAAGTATTATTGACCCGGTTGATATTAGTGGAAGTGATTGGATCTTCGCCAGAGGAGATATAATTTTTAGTTCCCCTTTTATGGCTACAAACACCAACCCAATGTATTAGGAGGAGTCTTTAGAAAAGGAGCAAGTGTACAAGCCTTTGGTCTCATGTCTAGAGTGGCATGGGGTACAATAGTGATAGTGGGGCACTATCACAGACCATAGGTGCAGCACCACAAATTAAGTGGAACCATGGGGACACTTGGCATGACTACTACAAGACTTAGTGGGTTAGGGGGCATAAGACCTGGTTAACCTATTAGACCTAGTGGTTCTGGTGGATCTAGTGGCTCAGGAGGCACATGACCTGGTGGATTTGGTGGTGGAGGAAACACCAAAGGGAACCAAGGCTCTAGCTCAAGAAGACAAGGCCCAGAAACCACCCCTCAAGTATTCTTTGAGATGTCGTTACACTTGCCATATTATAGAGGTATTGAGGATGTTGTAGAACATGTTCACAAGTGTGAACTGCTATGGCACACAAAGGGTATCAAAACCCCAGAGTGGAAGGCTAGTCGGCCAATGATGTTAAGGCGCGTGCATAGCTGTTATAGGAAATATGACCCTCATCAAATGGTGGTGGATTATACTACTTTAAAGAAAACCTTCTTGGTAATTCCACATCCCTGAGTTTGAATAGAAGAGCATCAACACTTTGAAGGAGATTCAATAGGGTATGGTAGAGTGTGCGGGAGTATGATGCACACTTTAAAACTCTCTTGTCTAAATTATCATATGATATTCACCCTTCACAACATGCTTAATGGTTTGTTGGAGGATTGATAACACCTTTTAGAAGGGCCTTATCTCATAAAAACTTTTAGACCCATGCGAGGCATTAGAAGCTCTTCTACGTGCTTTGAGGCTATTGGTAGTATTGATACTGGTGTTAGCCCATTCCTTGAGGCTCAAATTGCTGCTATGGCTAAGCAAGCTGGAGAAGTTGTTTGTGAACTCATCCCATGAGACTCGCAGTGGTTTATGGTGCACATATTGTGAAGTAGAGGGCATGTCAAGGATAATTTTCCCAGAGGACAGTGCGTGTTGTGGGTAGTAGATCTGAAATTTTTCATGGGGACCATGATGTAAGTAGATGCCCCTTGTTATAACACGCAATCCGGAATAATGTGTCTTGCTACTATAAGATCTACACCTCTACAACCCATGATACTAAGTATTATAGGCTCATTGATCAGATCCATGAGGCCATTGATCATGGGTGTGCTGCAGGACCACCATTTCTAATAGTTCCAAGGGTGATGATTGACATTACGAGGAGCGCATAGATGGAGGCACGTGGAAGGGGTTTTGGGAAGGATTCCGTGTTTGTGGTAAGCTGTAGAGGAGGAAGGAGTGAGTTCTTGTGTGGAACCTATTTTAATTATGGGTCTACAGAGCATTAGAAAAGAGAGTGCTTGGACTTTTTACAATGCTCAAGGTGTGGAAAGAAGCACAATTATGAGGAGTGCCCGAAGTTGTTTGAGCACATGAATCAATAGCACCAAAAAGATAAGGGCCTTTGTAATGGTCACATTAAGAAGGAAGACATACGGTGGATGCCACGGGTAACATGGGATGTAGGTTTGGAGCTTGTTTAGCAATAAGGGTAGAAGCCATGCACAAAAAAGATACCAAGGCGAAAGAACCTGGTTTAAAGGGAGGAAGTAGTTCATGAAAGTACCCGGACCACGCACATCAAAAGGAGGTATATCAAGACACCATGGATGTCATTTAGAGTTTACAAGGGAGATCCAAGGTATCTAAAGGAGTAGTCAGGGAGGGAGGAACAAGGAAGGAGATTTGAGGTGCAAAAGGATGACTGGATGAGGTCAAGGAAGTATGTAAAATGCTAAGGCAAGAGAATATTATTCCCTTGATAGTATCATGGTTGAGAGATAAGGTACCATGCGTCGGAGGAGAGTGCGAGAGGTAGGTATTACATGTAAACCTGACCCCTTCAGTTAGCCTTGACTATGATCAAGGAGATCACATTGAATGTAGTTGTAGATAGATGGCTCCTTAGTAATATCCTCATTGACAGCAGTGCGGAGGTCAATATTCTAACTTTGGATACATGACATCGGATGTGAAGACCTACATTCTAACCATCTTTCCCGATCATTTATATCCAAAAAAAGACTAAGGGGATGCCCATTTTTGTCTTAAAGGATGCATCTATCACCTCCTCCAGGAGCGAAGTTTCTTGGGGACTTACCCTTACCAAGTCTTGGCACTATTTGAGGTAGACAATTAGCAACCCGACCTACTTGGGCACCCATGGTATACCTGAAAAATGAAGACCTTCGGTTCAATAAGGGTACACTAGCTTTGAAAATAAGGAGGAGTGGGTTATTATACCCTTAGTGATGGGAATTCCATTTACGAAGCCCTATCGACATCTAAAAACTTTGGGAGAAGAAGTTTTGGACATGATATATGTGCACTTACCTTGGGACAGAGAGACTAATCCATGTAGAAGTTATCCGGCTTGAGGATGCTCGGTAGTAAGTGATACCACCGTGTCTAGCATGTGACAATTGGGTGCATGGAACTTATGATTCGAATTACCTAGATTGAGAGGGTCCTTTGACAAGGTAATAAAGGTGTGCACATTCCGATTCACCTAGGAGGAAAGAAACTACCTAAGTATTCGGGGAGGAGCCTTTTGACTAAGATCTTTTGAGGAGATGGAAGCTCACCTGGAAGGAGGAGAAGGAATGGAGAGGGATGTTAAGTTATGTCACTTAGCAATGGCATGGTGGTGGGCTACACATCGGAGAGCCTTTTGGAATGACCAAAGGTAAGAATTTCTCTCTCTCCCCTTTGGATTCTCTCGAGCAACGTGCCCACCTCCATCAGGACTACCATGAAAAATCCACTTTGACTCCCCCTACCTAGCCATATGGCCCCCTTCACCACACTAGTATTAATTTAATTAAATTAATGCTTTATCCTCACCATATTTATTATTTAAATATTCTAATTTAAATAATATCCACACAAACACTTCACCCAGACACCTCATCAAGCTAACTCACCTTAAGACCTATTCTTAGCAAGTTACCATAACTAACTAAGACTTACCCAAACCCTAAAAATCAATTCCTACACTCCCTCTAACCACATTCCCACATGCTCACAAGAAGCTCTCTAGTCTAATCCATGGGATAATGACATGAGATCCAAGGAAATCAGGAGGATCTCCCTATGTTTAGTAAACCTAGAAAATCCCACCTTGACCGATGTCGGTTACCCCTAACCGCCCCAGGTTAAGCCAAAGTTGCCGTCGGTTGGCCCCTTTTTAACTCCTAAACTACTTTATTCTCAAGGTTGGCAAACATTGGGAGCAAGAAAGTGGATGAGAAATAATGAGATCTCAAAAAGATAACACATCTTCAGAGATCCAATTCCAGCAAGAACTCACATCCAAGGAAGGAGATTGAACATCTTCTCCTGTACAGCCATCCCAGCCACATTCTGATCTACCCAAGAAAAAGAGGAGTGTGCATGCATCCCATGCAGAATATTTTCTCCAGTTGGTGATCATTTGCAACCTCAAAACTCATCATCACACCTCCATCCTTCACACACAGACTTTTAGAAATGACATCCAAGTAAGTATAATATCATACTTCCCTGGTTAATTCATTTCATCATTGTTTTACCACCTATTGTCCATCTTGCTCCTTATTGACCATCTCCAACATGTTGTACCTTCATAGACCCATCAAAACCTCATAAAAACCTACCCTTGTCACCTAATACCTCCTCCCAACCAACTAAATCCTTTGTGCAATCACAAAGGGGACCAAAAACCCCGTTCTGTGACATTCCCAGATCTCACAGTAAACGGCGGTTGTACCTAACCGCGGTCGGTCACCCTTGACCGACACCGCTGGTCTCTGTGTTTTCCTACACAACTTTAAATAGAGACCTATCCACCCCATTTTACCTCACCCTCACTCACCTGTGACCTACCCAACACCTTCATCAGACTTGAGAACTCAGAACCAACCCTTTGACCTGTGGATTCTATTCTAGCTTAGCCTGTTAGATTAGATCTATTTCTTATTGTGTTTTAAGTGAGATACCTAAATCATTTTAAAATAACAATAGGATTTACCTTGTTTTCAGCATTAATTTGTTTAAAACAATGGACTGACAACCATCTAGGAAGTATCATACTTCTCGGATCTAGCTCACGCTAGGCAGTTCACTACCCATATTGTTTAATGCTTTCTGGTGGTCTTGTTTTCATTACAGGTAGTTCCTCCTAGCCAAAAGGAAGCTCTCATGGTCAGTTGTGGATTTAGAAGTCATACGCATGACAACAACCCATCAACCGACATTTGAACAGGTATTCCTCCTATGCCCGTTACCCTATCTGTTTCATCAACCATTCAAAGGAACAATCTAAGAAAAAGGTGAAACATTTTGGCATGCCCAGTGGGACCCATCCGAGGTTCCTTGCATTTCATTCATTCCTAGGAAAAATTGTGTGTTTGTTTCCCTTCTAAAAGCATACACACTAATTTTCTTCCCTGGTAATCCACTCCTTCTTTCTATTTGCTCTAAAGGAAACTTTTCTTTTGGTGTATTTAAAAGAATCATTTCTTCATGTTTTCTTGCATTTTAGTGAAAGAGCATCCCTCTTCCTTTCATCTATTTTTGTCATCGAATATCATACTTTCGATTTGGGTTTAAAATAAGTGCATTTCATTCTGATTTTCTAGCATTAGCTCACATTAATTGAGGGCAACCTATACTTTGGATGTCATTACCAGCTGATGGTTGACAAACAAATCATAGAAAAGCACTTCTATCCTTTTCTCTTTCTCTGAGTCTTACCAAACCACACAAAAATTCAAATACATACATTCTTAAACAACATCTTACCTGGAAGAAGCTGTAGGTGATCACACGATCACGGCACATTGGGCACCTAGCTCGTTGCTCTGTCGAGTCATACTTTAGAGCATAGCCCACCCCCACCATAACATACCTGAAACCTCACCCTTTAGATATCCTTCTTTGTAGGAAGCCATCCTCACCAAAAACTCTACTTCACAATTCATGTGTCAGTCCCTAAATAACATAATTTGAACAAACGTAATAGAATAGGCACTCTAGGAACGTTCTTTCTTAGTGTTTTGTTTGATTTGTGTTTTGAGGTGAGAGCTTTCGATCATTATTTTTGTATTTCCTTGCACACTCCTCATCATAGCTGGTGTTTTGGCTCTTCACTTGAGTGTGCCTGGGCCATATCACCATCATTCCCAAATATTGGGTCTGATTCCACATCAAATTCTAATTCACAACCACTTTTTCTCATCACTATTTCAATTTCACAGTGACCATCATCATCGGTTACTTCGACGCCATCGGTTAAGCTCACCGCCATTGGTTCAGGTCCTTTGCTAACCTATTTAAAATGACCATTTCACTTCACTTTCTTCCACTTTCCATAGTCTTTGTCACTATCACTTTTTCCATTAACATTTTACACATCCCCATATTTGGCATACTTGTTAGGGTTTTCCTTTCGCATCACTATTTGATCACTTTTTATTTTCCACAAGATAACCGAGCTGGTTACCCCGACCGATGTCGTTATTCCCTAGCAAGCATCGATTACCTTGTTTCACATTCCATGCACCATTTGTTATTTCATCCTTTTTTTTATATCACAAATTCACCTATTCCTGATATTCTCTGTATTATTTATAGGAATCAACCCCACTTGATCAAGATCGGCTCACATAGTGCGACCGAAGATAAACAAACACCCTCGTGTTCCACATGCCTAGTCACCACCACTCCCACCTAGTCCTTCACCACCCTCTATTTTATCACCAACCATGGATCCCATCTAGCCTACCAATATCGCTACCGGAGATGAGGAGTTGCATGACTCCTTGACCAGAACCCTGCTACCTTGCAGTTTTACCTCTCCCATTCATCCACTCGAGATGCCTGGGTCAGTTGATATACTGACATGCCCGTATCTATCCCCTCGACACTCACACCCACTTCTACCTCAGCCCCATCTGGCTCCATGCTTCCTGCTTCCACTTTACCCCTATTCATTTCATAGTTAGGCCCTATACCCGCTATGATGCCCGCCATCTGTTACCCCTGTAGCATCCATTACATCTACCATACCCTCGGTGACTACCCCAAATACAACTTCATCTACCCCTCATGTCTCATACATACCCATAGCTACATTCCCACCTCCTAGTGTCGGTGACCCCTACCCCATTTCAGAACGTAGTTCTTTCCATTCCACAATCACTAGCCCCTATTGCCACTAGGGTTACCACTACCCTTCCTCCCCGTATGCATACTACCAACAACCACTTGTTTCATCTATTGTTCATTCCGGGTATGTACCCCCTATTTCATTGCCTTCTTCTTCACCACCTTACATGGCAGCCCCATACACTGGAATGTCACACCCATTATACACCCAAAATCAACCTCCTCATGCTATAGGAGGTATCCAATCATCACACCCACTAATGACCTAATTAGATTAATGATGGATAAGATGCAAACACTGGAGGCATTGGTTTCCGGCTCCCACAACACTCTCACTTATGATGAGATTTTGCAACGAGCCTATTCACCCATCCATTCCCATCCATTCATACCTGTGCATTGGGAAATGCCTAAATTCAACTACTTCAATAGTAAGGAAGACCCACAACAACATTTTATGCTCATTTAAACATGGATGTTATTTGATTGCTCATGATGATGCCTTACTTTTGAGAACTTTTCCCATGTCCCTCACTGGACCAGCATTAGATTGGTATAGTGGGTTACCCAAACACTCCATATTTTCATTCAATCAGGTAGCCCAAGATTTCTTGGATCATTTTTCTATCAACATCACCAAGAAAGTTACCATGACCGATCTATATTCCACATGTCAATACGAGGATGAATCTATCGCAGATTTTGTCACTCGTTGGCATGCAACTGATCAATCAACTTACCTTTCAACTGCCACAAACTGAACTCATTGAGCTCTTCACTTGAGCTTGTGCAGCATATCTCCCGACCTTATAGGTCCAAACTTTCAGAACATTCGATGAGGCATTTACTATGGCACGAAAGTTAGAAATTCGGGCTATTGAAGAGAAGAAAATCCAATTATGAAATAAGAATTTGACATTCAAGTTAACTGAAACCTCTTCTTCTTCTAAACCATCAACCAATTATTCAAAGGCTAAAGGTACCACTAATGCAGTGGTACTCAAGGCCAGCCTAGACTCATCCATCCAATCAAGCCACACCTCATCTAATCTATCACCTGTACAGAGCTTTTCGATTTAGATAAGAGCAGCGAAAATATACCCCAATTGGGGAACCTTACTCTTATGTTTTAGAAAAGTTGATCAAAGTTGGCGCCATCACCCTTCCACCCATAAAACCACACACTGGTTTTGACCCTGCTCGCCCCATGCCCGCGTGGTATAAGGAACAAGATTTCTGTAACTATCACCATGTAAAGGGTCATAGTGATGGACAACTACATCACTTTTAAGAATATTGTCCAAGAAATGCTCGAGAAAGGTGAGTTGACTATGGATAATCCCAACACCACCCTAATCAAAATCTACAAATCTTTAAAAAACCATTTCCCAATCATGCCCCTTCATCCAATCAAACAAGGTGAGACATCCACTCATGATACCCATACTCGTGAGGTTCATGCGATCTTTAACGAGGTACCTGTCACATCTCAATTACCTCACATCCCTTCCATAGAGGAAATCCTAGCCTGAAACCCTCCTTCCATGTCTGAACTAACCATCACTATTCCTTCACCAATAGAGGAACACCCTTCATCTCCTACAGAGGAGTCTTCTACTGACATTGAGACCATCTCACCCCTAGCTTCTCCACTCAGTGAACCTTTACCTACCGTAATTCCTCCACCCATAGAGGAGCACCCATTACCTCCTCCACCCACAAAGGAGCACCTATCAGTTCCTCCACCCATAGAGGAGCTCCCATCATCTCCTCCACCCATCATAGACCCAGTGGAGATACCTTTACCTCGTGGTGAACATTCTCCATCCACTACCCGACATCCAACAGACCTACTTTCAGCTCTCTTACCCACGGAAGCTGAAGCCACCGATTCCCATCTCAAGATTCATTTTACAGAATTCCCATTAGGTCCTCACCAACTCCACCCACAAAATGTGCCATTCTCATGTTTGGCTGATCACTTAGAGTATGTGGATAGAGCCTTGTTATGGGGGTGCCTCTTACTCCCTGTCTCAACACAAATGTAGAAATCCCTCGATGACACCTCCACCATCTACCCAAGCACACTTCCACCCATCAAACCACATACAACCACTATTATTACAACCACTTCCACGATACCCGTTAGCACTCACACCACATCCTTACCCATAACCCAACCTATGCCTAAACCTAAACCCATACCCACAACATTTACCTCCACTAAACCTATTACCACTTTAGGGGTCACCCCAACCACTAGCCTTACCCATCCGCCTATTAAACTAGATTTAGCTACATCCTCCAATGTTAAAACCACACCTACTCCGACACCCAAACTAAAGAAACAAACTCATCAACCTCATACCCCTACTACACCAATCACACTGCACTTGTCCCATCTACCTTAAGACCTCAGCTACCCAACATGGCCAAGCACCCTTCACCCATCCATAAACAATAACACAACCACCCATTCCTTCCTCACAAATCTCTAACCTACCCAGGCACACAACATGACTCATACCCACACCTGTAGTCTCTTTACCACCAATACCTCCGATACCTTCAACCATTGCTTCACTACCCACTACACTTCAGTCATTGTCCCTCACACCCCAAGCATGACCCATGTCATCTACCTTCATAGCACCCCCATTATCCCCATGGGTAACTCACCTCTTCCTCCATCTACTTTTCCTTCTAGACCTTGTACACCCACATCACCTTTACCCAAGAAGGTGCACCCCAAAAACAAAACCCCACTACCCCACAACAAGGTAGTCAAAACAAAACCACACCCTCCTACCCATCCATCTGCTATACCCCTACCCAAATGAACCCGGAAGATACCTCAAACCATACTGGCACCTAAACCCATGGCTCGACCCCTTCCTACAATTCCAAAATAATTTCCCGACAAATAACCACACCTACACCCAAACCCACATTTACTTCCCATTGTGATCCATTAGTAGGGTCTTATGCCAAAATTTTAACCAACCTCCTCGAGACTTTTGTTATCACATTACCGCCACTCTGACCTTATGACCCCCTCAAACCCAAGCCAAAAGGGTTTGATGATACCAAAATTTATACATACCATCGTGTGCCTAGGGCACGATGTGGAGAACTGTAAGGCTTTGAAAACTATCCTTATCCAATTGTGTCCACCTAAAACCAACTTTGATGATGATGACCTTCTTGATGAGGATGACCTTCACCTATGAGGATATTCCCACACTACCCACTCAACAACCACAACCTCCACCCTCACACCTCCCAACCACACACAAAATTTGAAATTAACATGGTTCACCAGAGAACTTGCCACACCACCACCCAAATGTCATTGTGCCCAACTAACCTCACAGGGATTTTCTCCTCCCGTAGGTTTTTTCCCTTCATGTCATTATACCACTTACCCTACACCCTCTCCATTTGAAAAATTCCCTCAAATCAACATGGTACATGTCACTACTACATGTGTGTAGAAGGGTAAAGAAAAAGCAGCTGACCCACCACCCAATCCTATACCCAACATACCATCTGCACCCATACCTAAGATAACTATCCGTGGCCCCACATACCCCATTTCTAATGGTGTCACACATCACACCATGCTCAAACAATTACACCAATATCCACTCAAAATGTCCCTATATGACCTCATCCAAACCTCGGAATCCCATCGGCAAGCCCTCATGGAGGTTCTTCAATCTATCGAGGTTTTACCCAATGACCCTACACCCATAGCCTCCATTATCACACCCCATCATGTAGCTTCCCTCACCAAATTACCACCTTCATCTTCACCTCACCTTGTTCACCAAGTGGCCTCCCTTAGCTTCTTAGAGGAGGAGATTGCGCCATACCAAAATGAGGACCCGGACCTAGCCCTCTTCATCTCTATTCACATTGATGACATATGGGTATGCCATGTGATGATTGATGGAGGCACTAGCATTAACATCATTTCATCCCATGCATTTTCTCAAATGCGCATACCTAAAAATTACATGCATAAACATCCGGTCATGTTGCATTCATTCAATGACACTATCACCTCTACACTAGGCATTGTCATCCTTCATGTTTGTGTGGGCCCTCACACTATTCCATAATTGTTTTATGTTTTGGAGGGGAATTCCAATATAACTTGTTGTTTGGTAGACCCTGGATCCATGTCATGGGTTGTGTTCCTTCCACTTTGCATTGTTGTGTAAAGTTTGAACATGAAGGACACACTTATACCATTCAGCTGACCCATCACCTTTCAAAACATGCAACATGCTTTACCGACCCAACGATGTGCTCATACCTATCAAGCCATCTACCTCTGCACCCACTACCACTTCACCTACACCTCCACCTACTAGTACAGTCACTACCTCAACCACACCTACCTCCTCTATTCCTACAGCCCCATTAGCTCCCCAATCCATTAACACCACCTCTCGCATCGACCTCGACACATCATCCATACCAGCTACCCACATACCAACCACTGATCCCTTGGAAGGTGTTTTTCAACGCCTCACTCTGGGGGAGTACCACCTATATAGTGTCAACACATTCCTTACTCCGCATGAGTATGGAAGCCTTCACCAACACCCTCGTTATGATCACCGTATCAGAGAAATCCTCCTTTATGGTCCTCCTCATCTTTGTACTAGTCTCACCTATGGGGGACTTGATACTACTACCTACACACTTGAACCACCATCACAACCCCACCCATTTTCCACTGACTTCAATCCTTACCAATCACCATTTCACCCACACCTTCCTACACCATTGTGCGTGGAAGGGTTTTGGTTTTGGCTTCTATGAGCAAGGCCGCCATACCATTATTCCATGTACCACCCACAAACACAATGACCGTAGTGGTATCGGCTTCCCCGAACCTCCTACCAAACAAGCCCACATCGAACTCATTACAGACCCTAGCCCTTCTCCACCTTCATCACCACTCTCACCAACGGAGTCGATAGATCCTGAATCTATCCCTCCTAACTTTTTTTTTCATAAACACCATTTCCTTAGGGCCTCTGACTTATCAACGCGAAGGCGAGGCCCCTTCCACTCTCCCATTCCTATATCCTGAGATGATCGACGATGACACACCAACCATTAACATCATTTCAATGTCAGGATGATGAATCCATACTCACCTACCTTGGTGCAAGAAGACTCATATATTCATCGGTCGTTACCATCTGAGACACAAACCATGTTGAATGAATTGACTATTGAAATCAACATTCATACTTAGGATGACCCACACATCCTAAAGATCGGACAATCTTTAGATGTTTGCTTGAATAGGAAGCCATCACTTCTTTTCTCCAGAGAGCATAAACAACTTTCACTTGGTCTTACGTAACATCCAAGTATTGACCCCACCATAGTGGTCCACATCACCTCATCGTAACTGTTCCGATGCCAAACCTTTCAAACAAAAGCTAAGGAAGATGCACCCTAGCATTGCCCTTCTCGTCAAAGAAAAACTTCAGCGTCTTCTTTCTGTTTCTTTCATCTTACCCATTGATTACCCCCAATGGATTTCTAACATCATCCCTATCACTAAGGCAACAGGGGACTCCACATTTGCATGAACTTTGACGTTGACCTCGCCTACTTTGGAAAGATGACTTTCCCATGCACACATTCTTGGTAGACCTTACCCGGGTCACGAAATGCATACATGGATGGTTTTTCGGGTTATAACCAAATTTTTTCTTGCCCTAGTAAGATCAAAACAAGACATCACTCATTACCCCTTGGGGACATTTCTCTATCGAGTCATGCCTTTTGGCCTAAAATGCTAGTGCTACATATCAACATCTTATGACTTACATCTTCCATGATATCATGCATCACATATTGGAACACATTTGATCTTGGCTAAATCTAAACACCACGCTGACACCTTGTTGTCCTCAAAACCATCTTTGATCACCTTATTAAATAATGCATGACGACTTTTTGACCTAAAAACTAGAGTCTATTAGATGACAACGTCATCTTAAAGCTCCTGGGATTATCCTTCACGTTATAAATTTGATCTAAAGTCGTGCCATTATGAAAATGTGTTCGAATGAATAACCTTCCAAGTTGGTGACCTTGTTTTGAAATTAAAATCAACACCATTTCAATCTAAAGGAAGAAAATCTTTTTCAAATGGGATGAAAATTTTCTCCTAATTGGCTTGGACCCTACATCGTAACTCATACCTATGGATCAGGTGCCTATCATTTGTCCTCACTTGAGGGTAAACCTGAACCTGAGCCCCTTAATGCATTACATCTTTGACCATTCTATTGTTGACTCGTTGTCCTACCTCACCCTTTGTCTCTTTACAAGCTCGCCCCTTGAGCGCTATCCACTTCATACACCTCCCTAATGATTAAACAAGAATCATGTGAGTACCCATCACTTGTTATCTACTCTTGAATACGTGCACCATGACACTGCACATAGCATGATTCTCATGGATACTTTTTGTCTATCTTTAGATGAGATCCCATGGTCATTCCACCTTTCCTTTTGAACAAGAGTCCTATCCTTCACCTTGGTCTTATCCATGATTTCAAAGACCTCCAATGGGACCAAACTCCTTGAGTCAAACTTCTAATAAAAAGATGACTCCCTCAAAAGGACATCTTCCTCTCGACCAAATTGCTACTATAAATAGATTGCTCCCTCGAAGGAAAGCTATGTGAAGCTTTCAAAAAAAAAAAAAAGAGAGAAACTGAAGCTTCCACATCGATCAGCTTCACGAAGACCTCAAGGAGTACCATATTATTTATCCCATATAGACTTCCCGCATCGATCAGTCTATCACAAGAAACAAAACTTTTTAGTCATGGACTTGCCCATTGTGACCTAGGACCTCTTGCCCAAAATCCCTATCACTCAAACATATCAAATTAACTACCTTTTACCCCCTTACCATTTCTACCCTCATTTCCTCAGTTGCCTCAAGGGACATCTTGGAATTTAGACATTTGGTGATCCTGTGACTACCTTCATCATAGAACCTGTTAATCATGTGGTGCCTTTTGGGTCTTGTGTTTATCACCTCCTCCAAGGTATGATCTACTCGGTAGGATCCTACCCAATCAGGTGGCTCTATGGCCCCTCTTATCTTTTAAACTATCTTTGTTTACGTTCTGATTACCTTATACAGGACTTGGTCCTCATCACTTACCTTTGGGGGTAGCCCTCCCCTTTCACCATAATCACCTTCACCTACATCATTTTACCTATAATCTACCCACACCCATTAAACCTAAAACCCACTACATGCCTAAAAACCTACCAACTCATTTTCATCTTTCTTCCCTAGCTTATGGGAGAACTACATCGGTCTGAGGTCCCTTTTCATCGGGACTATGTAGGTAGCACTTCTAGGGCATGGGGCCCTAGAGGTTAGTTCAACCACTCTTTACCCTAACCATTTTCCCCACCTTTACCTGATTTTCTGTTCCTATCAAACACCCCAACATCTAACCCATATACCACATAACCTTTTACCACTTATATTATTTCACATCTTCATAACATAACTAACATTTTCCACATTTTACACTATCTCATGCATTTATATTACCATTTGTTATCAAAATACTTTAAAATAATAACGACTCCACTCAACCATGCCTAAACCAACCTAACTCCATCCATGCCTAAACTAACTTGACTCAATCCATGCCTAAACTAACCTCACTCGATCCATGCCTAAACCGACCTGACTCCATCCATGCCTAAACCGACTTGACTCCATCCATGCCTAAACTGACCTAACTGACCGATCCATGCCTAAACCGACTGACTTGATCCATGCCTAATCCATGACTCGATCCATGACTGCCTGCACCAATTTATCCATGCCTAGCTCATATATTTTCCATCCATATCATAAGTAAAGTAAAACTCATACACATCACAATAACATCACCTAAATATCATCTATCTCCTCATATATACATGTGTGTATCAATACAATGTACACATGTATCACATAAATGTGTATCTCCAAAATAATCATCATCGGCTCATAGGCCGATATCATATACACCATTATAATCAATACAAAAATGCCTTTGGCTCATGCAGGCCGGTATCATGAACAAAAAATAAATCCAATATCTCTTTGGCTTCGTAGCCGGTATACATCCAAAATCCAAAAATACAAAAATAGGTGACATACTATCCCTCATCTACCACTAGATGGACCGGCATCTGATGTTGACCCCCATGCACTACTCGATGTCCTCTGCTCTCTCCTTCGGGCTCGCCACCACCTACACTCTCGGCACTATATGTGCGCAACTGTGTCTGCTCACTGGAGACTATCTGTAGTGGTCTCATCACACCATCTACTAGTATCTGCAGCTCGAGCTCCTCCTCCTGTACCTATACCTAAGGCTCTCACCTCTCTACTGTATCATGGCTTTGGCCTCTTGGCTCGTCAGGCCGTGGCCCTTGCCCCCAGTTCCTGTCCTGCTGACTCGCCTCATATGACCCACCACTGGTTATATGCTATTATCACCCCTACATCATCTATGCTATGGTCCATGGGCTCCTCCTCCTCCCCTGTCGACTCTGTTGGATGGGGTGGAGATAAATTTCTCCACCTCATCTCTCCTATACCATGGGAAGGGCAGGGGCACATCCTACACTAAACCAAATTGTCACCTCACTCGGTCGATAGGTATCATCTCGTGCTCCCAGCATGGTGTCCCTCTATCCACCTCTATAACTATAGTCCCTCCAGCTCTATATACATATCTTTGTAAGAGGGATAGGTCACATAGGGTCTCTAGACTATATCCACATTGGACAGGCTCTCCAGTCTCTGTCTATAATATGCTATGTCGTATGTAGCCCGGGCTCTCTATACACTACCTCTCGGTGCCCATCTCCTACTGACCTCTCAAATGACTCACGAATCAAATGCATCTACTTGGGGCATGGGGCACATGGTCGGTCACACACACGTAATGTGCTCATAAGCCCAACAGTGCAGAAGGAAAGTGCAACACAGACTATATCTCCGTAATTGTCTGTAGGCCCACAACTCTCTATATAACTGCACCAACAAAGCTGGTGCCCAAGAAAAACTGGTATGATCAATCATCATGTCCCAAAGGACACCCATCAATGACCACCGTGGGAATCTCCCACCCTCTGAATCTGGCAATGCATAGCACCTAATCACCTCCATCATCAACACTATCAACCACATCTCCTCAGGATGGGTAGCATATACCTCTCTGTAACTCAAGCTGGCACTGTGGTAATGTAACTCACCTACTCTCTCTCCAAATACCTCATCTATACACCCCACCGTGACCTTCGGATGTCACTGAGTACACCTGGTCTCCTAGTAATTGGTAGTCTCAATATCCTATATATATCCTCCAGGGTGATGGTCATCTCCCTGTCGGCAAGTGGAAGGTGTTAGTCACCGAATCCCATCTCTCGATGAGTGCGACCATCAAACTCTACTCTCTCACAACCCACCCATAATGGTGGATCCCAATTCAGGCCGACATCATCAATGTGGCTCCACTCCTCGAAATTCACATGTCCATGCAGCTCTAACAATATAAGTGGCTCCCGATCCCTCATTTCGGCTCATCCCGAGCCTGCATCCAACCAACACTATATATTAGTATGTGTTCCACATTACCTTGTGTTCCCACCCAATAACCTATTCTTCCCACCCCTCTACCCTACTCCTTAACCAACCCAACCACAACCTGTCCTCTCTCTCTTAAACCACGCCTTTACATATCTTACCCTACCCATTGATCATCTGTTTCCACTACCTACCCCATTTTTGCCTATTTCTGGCCCCATTTCCTTATTTTCACACCGACTCCAATTACCCATAACCATCACTGGTAGCCTTTAACTGCACTATCGGTCACCTATGTCATGACTGATCCCACTTCTACATGACCGACATCCGGCCTACTAAGGATCATCGCCGTTGGTCACCTGCGATAATGAACAACGCTAAAACCCCGACTATATTTTTTCATTTTGACCAAATCAACCCAACTACCCAACCAACCTTATTTACACCTTCCCTACTTCCCTTCCCACTCCTATTGACCTACATTCCAACCTCCCCCACCCCAATTATATCCAATTTATCTCCCAATCCTAAATTCAAAACTTCCCCCACATTTTTCTTACAACCCATATTTTACCCTACTTAATTAATCAAATCATTAAGTAATGGTGTAGAGTTTACCTCATCCTCCTCACAACATTGTGACGGTATATCCGATTGGCATGTCACGGGTGCACCACCCAAACCCTATCTCGGCCTCTGCCATCCTCCACTACACAACCACTCCTCAGCCACATGAATCGTGCCACCTGCTCTCATGGCCCCACCTCTCAATCACCCACTCTCTCCTATGTGGCTCGCCAACCAAGCTCCTCTGTTGCACTTTCTTGTCCTTTTCCTCTTTTCTCTCTTCTTGTCCTTTTCTACTTTTCCACATGCACAAATGAATTTTCAAACGTGGGTTATCCACTTTTTATACCCTACCCGATCCGATGGCGACGGTTAACCCTTAATCGCGCTGCTGGTCTATTGCCCTAGAATACATCGCCATCGGTTACCCTACACCATCATCGGTTCATTACGATCGATGTCGGTTACCCTGTGTACTCATTACCCCCTCATTTACCTCATTTTCCTTACCTCCCTTTTCTTTTGCCCCCATACACCTACTTGGACCATTTTACCTTCACCTCTGGCCCTCCACCCTCTTCAACCTCCTTGCGTCCGCTGTTGATGCCTTATTATTTTACCACTACCTCGGCCTTACCCGTGCCGTGATCTTGATATTTGGATCTAGACCATCGCTAGTGACCTTTGACCTCATGTGTTCGCTATACCTTGTGGCAGATTACTGTGTTGATTGACGTAATGACCTTACCTAGCCTATTACCGCGTGACCGTTTATCCTCGACCCTAACTTTGGTGTCTAGGAACATACCTAAATGTTCTGCACCTAACCTACATTGTGTTTCGACCTTATCCTATACCTTAGATACACGATTCACTCCACCCTTGTTTGGATAAACCTATCGACCTTAGACGATGTAGAGTTTTCTCCTCTTCAACCCTGGAGAGTGCTTTGCGGTTTATACGTGTGCGTGTGTTTGATTATTGCTACCTTTGACCTTGACCTATTACCTAGATTGCCCAAGTAGACCTTTCATCCTTTTCCCCCTACACCTGTTTAACTTTCCTTCACATTTATCTTTTATCAAACCACTCACCGCTTCATTTGGATGCTTCGTCGGTTCCGGTTTGAGGGGGATCACCTTCACCCTCACATGGGCCAACCAAACCTTATTTTTGTTAGCATCGCTTACCAATACAAGCTATGCTGCAACAAAAAGGGGAAAAATGTAGAAACTAAAATTAGGTCATACTCCCCTTCATCCTTTTACATATCAACACCCTTCATCACATTCACCTAGCCATGGACCCCCTTCACCACACTAAGTATTAATTTAATTAAATTAATGATTTATCCTCACTTTGTATTTATTATTTAAATATTCTAATTTAAATAATATCCACACTAACACTTCACCTAGACACCTCATCAAGCTAACTCACCTTAAGAACTATTCTTAGCAAGTTACCATAACTAACTAAGACTTACCCAAACCCTAAAAATCAATTCCTACACTCCCTCTAACCATATTCCCGCATGCTCACGAAGCTCTCGGTCTAATCATGGGATAGCGACACGAGTTCTAAGGAAATTAGGAGGATCTCCCTAGGTTTAGTAAACCTATAAAATCCTACCTTGGTGACATCGGTTACCCCTAACCGCCATTGGTTAAGCAGATCGCCATCGATTAGCCCCTTTTTAACTCCTAAACTACTTTATTCTCAAGTTTTAGCAAACATTGGGAGTAAGAAAGTGGATGAACAAGAATGAGATCTCAAAAAGATAGCACATCTTCAAAGAGCCAATTCCAACAAGAACTCACATCTAAGGAAGGAGATTGAACATCATCTCCTGTACAACCATCCTGACCACATTCGATCTACCATAGCAAAAGAGGAGTGTGCATGCATCCCATGTAGAAGCTTTTCTCCAGTTGGTGATCATTTGTAACCTCAAAACTCATCATCAACACCTTCATCCTTCACACAAAAACTTTTAGAAATGACATCTAAGTAAGTATAATATCATACTTCCCTAGTTAATTCATTTCATCATTGTTTTACCACCTATTGTCCATCTTAATTCTTATTGACCATCTCCAACGTGTTGTAACTTCATAGACCCATAAAAACCTCATCAAAAACTACCATTATCACCTAATACCTCCTCCCAACCAACTAAATCCTTTATACAATCAAAAGGGGACCAAAAACCCCATTTTGTGACATTCCCAGATCTCACAGTAATCGGCGCCGATTGTACCTAACCGATTGGTCACCCCTAACCGACGCCGGTCTCTATGTTTGCCTACACAAATTTAAACAAAGACCCATCCACCCCATTTTACCACACCCTCACTCACATGTGACCTACCTAACACATTCATCAAACTGAGAACTCGGAACCAACCCTTTGACTGTGGATTCTATTTCTAGCTTTGTTAGATTAGATTATATTTGTTTCTTATTGTGTTTTAATTGAGATACCTAAATAATTTTAAAATAACAATAGGATTTAATTTATTTTCAGCATTAATTTTTTAAAATAGTGGACTCGACAACCATTTAGGAAGTACCATACTTCTCGGATCTAGCTCACGCTTAGGTAGTTCACTTGCCCATATTGTTTAATGCTTTCTGGTGGTCTTGTTTTCATTATGTAGTTCCTCTTAGCCAAAAGGAATCTCTCATGATAAGATGTGGATTCAAAAGTCATACACACACAAAAACCCATCAACCGACATTTAAATAGGTATTCCTCCTACGCCTGCGAATTACCCTATCTGTTTCATCAACCATTTAAAGGAACAATTTAAGAAAAGGTGAAACACCTACCTCTTTCCATATCTAGGAGTGTGAGAGGATCTGGAGAGAAGGTGTAGAAGATTTTCCACCATCCCTTTGGGTGCACAAGTTGTATTCTACATTGTAGGGTTACGTGCGTGCATGGTACATATGTTCGAGAGACACGCCGGACGGGGAATTGGCGAGAGCTAGTGGCTAACCTCATTCAAACCTTTGAGTATCGAGTACCAAGCCATCAGTTGATAAGGCCTTATAGGGTATCAAGTGCCTTACCATGGGGGATAGTGCCATGGTGGAAGATAGGCTATTGGAGTTGTTAGGTGGACTAGGTTTGGAAGCGCACTTTGAAGAGGAGGCAGAGGAAATAGAAGAGTTATAGCTTGAGCACCTATGTTTAGAAAAGGAGAAAGGGAAGTTGGTGTATGTGATTGATGGGGAGGAAGAAGAAAGCATTGATGTTATCCATTATGTAGGGATGCGCGAGGTAGGTAGTAGACAATGCTTGATACTTGCTTGCGCACCTACCATGAGCCCCTAAAGACAAAGAAGGTTAACATTGGTTCAAAGAGAAGAACCTAAGGAAGCTATTGTTGGAGATTCTTTGGTTAGAAAAGGAAGTTTCTAAGATCAGCGATTTGTTGCAAAAATTTGAGGATTTATTCCCACATAGTTACTTATGAGCTCAAAGGCATCCACCATTCCTTGGGGAGATGAAGATAAAAGCGAAGGATGGTGCACACCCAATTAGGAAGAGACCCCACCGAATGAATCCCAATTTTCATGTAAAGGTTAAGTAGGAGATAGAAAAAATGATAGCTTCTGGGATCATTGAAGTAGTGGAAGAATCGAATGGATAAGTCTAATGGTAATCAATATCAAGAAGGATGGGTAGATTAGGATCTGCATGGATTATAGGGAGCTGAATGTAGTTTGTGTCATCGATCCCTTTCCAACCCCCTTCACTGAAGAAATTTTAGAAGGAGTCATTGGGCATGAAATCTATTCCTTTATGGATGGATTTTCAGGGTACCACCAAGTCTGGATTGCAAAGGAAGACTAGGAGAAGACAACTTTTGCCACTGAGTGGGGAATTTTTGCATACATAGTCATGCCCTTTGGTTTGAAGAATGCACATGCTATTTTTTCACACATAGTGGTGCAAGCATTCTAGGACTTCATCCATAAGTTTCTTTAGGTCTATTTGGATGATTGGATAGTGTATGGACTAGTAAAAGACCATTGTGACAATTCAATAATGTTTGAGAGGTGTAGGTAGTTGAGGATATCCATCAACATTGAGAAGTATATATTTACTACACCCTTTGGGACGTTATTGGGGCATATCATATGTAAGGAGGGCTTGTTGGTATATTCTGCAAAAGTTACACTTATTGTGGGGTTAGGGAGCCTACTCGCTAGAGTGCAATGCGTGGATTCCTTGCACATACGGGTTATTACAGGAAATTCATCAAGGGGTATGCCAAGATCATCGCACCTTTAGAGGAGTTTCTCAGACATAAAAGTGCCTTCCATTAGGGAGAGGCACAATAGAGGGTGTTTGATACATTAAAGGACAGGCTTGTTACCATGCCTATATTATGTTTTCCCTCTTAGGACAATCCCTTCCATGTCCATGTAGATGCCTCAGGAAACGCCATTGGAGAAGTGCTTACATAGCCAAGTGAAAGAATTGTTGATCATCCTCTTTGTTTTGCAAGTAGGAAGTTGACACCAGTAGAGTAGAATTACACCATGACTAAGCGCGAAGCATTGTCAATGATCTACACACTTTTCAAGTTTAGGCAATACCTACTAGCGACTCCCTTTGTATTTTACACCCACCACATGGCATTAAAGTACTTCATGAACAAGCTTGTTCTGCAGTAAGGGAACATATGTTTGTGGGTGTTGTTATTCCAAGAGTTTGAATTCATGATCGTAGTGAAGCTTGGAAAGAGTAATTGTGGGCACGATCATTTGTTAAGAATTGATTCGGGGAGGATGCGCATAGTATTGAGGAAACAATGCGAGATGCGTAACTTTTTAGGTTGTGGCGCGCACCCAAGGATTTGAAGGAGATTGTAGTATTTTTAAAGGAAGGTGTGGTGCCGGAAGAAATGAAGGCATTAGAGAAGAAGCAGCTATCCATAAGCACCGTGCCCTACATGTTGATCAATGGAGACTTATAAAAGTTAGGACGTGATGAAGTTTTACACAGTGTGTGTACTAGAGCATGAGTGCCTCGCCATTATGGAGGAAGTGTGGGTGGGAATTATGTAGGTGACGCCACCGCGTGTAAGATATTAATGACAGGATTATGGTGGGAGATCCTATAAAGAGATTATAAAGACTATTGTAAAGTGTGTGACCATTGTGGCAAGCTAGGAAGGAGAGATGAAATGCCTTTGCACTCTATACCTAGCGTGGAACCTTTTGAGAAGTGGAAAATATAATTTGTAGGTATAATTTGTAGGCCCTATTACACCAATGATGCGTAGGAATGGTTCATGCAATGTCATCACTTGCATGAGACTATTTGACAAGGTGATCAAAGGCAACCCCAACTAAAGATCGCATAGCAGCCATGATGGCGAGATTATTGTGGGAGAATATTATCACGAGGCATGGATGTCCTTTGAGTTTTACCAACGATAGGGGTATGCATTTCTTGAATGAGACCGTGAGGATCCTATTAGCAGAGTTCATGGTGGCTCATCAAAAGACTACCCCTATCACCCACAAGTAAATGGAATCACGGAAGCATTCAAAAAAATACTTGAATTATACCCGACCAAAATTTGTGATGTCAAAAGACAAGATTGGGATGACAAAGTATCAGCAATATTATCATATTACGGAAAAATTATAAAAGGTTGAACAAAGCCACACCATTTCAATTGGTGTTTGGCATGGAATCTATTCTACTAGTTGAATTCATGTTACCTTCTCTATGAATAACATGCACAGGAGGGTTGGCTGATGAGAAAGCATTGGAAGAGAGAATTGATGAGTTAATGAAGTTGGATGAGAGATGATCACTTGCACTAGGTGGAGCCAAACAATAGAGAAAGTAAAGCAAAAAGCATGGCATGATTGCCACATCAGAAAAGAAGTTTGAGGTTGGGAATATGGTCTTACTGTATGATTCTAAGTTTCTGCGCCATCCTGGGAAGTTGAAAGTCCATTGGTTAGGTCCCTACACAATCTCGTACATCCTTGATTTGGGTGCATGCTAGTTACAAGTGTTGGATGGAATGAAATTGCTTGAAACTTCAATGGGAGTAGGTTAAAGCCCTACTATAAATAAGTCTTCTTGGTGTTTGTAAATAAGGCAGTTTTGCTAGTTAGTTTAGAATTTTCCTTTATGCATTTCTTTTCTTGTGTTTCCCTTTTGCGTTGTTTTGTTTTGCACCTTGGGCATTGGTAACCTTATTACTACTTTTTGAGAATTTTTGAGTGCGCAGAGGACCACACATCATTTTAGTGTGGGGTGGAGTAATGTGAAGGAGAGCATGGTTAAAATGCCAAGGAAGTTTGTGTTGAAAATCCAGTTGAATGGCCCTGTTAAAAGAGGTGCTTGGAAAGAAAAGATGGAAAAAGGATGGTTGGTGCCAAGATAAAAGCTACTTTCAAATCCCACATACAAAGGAGGGAAAAGCACATAAGCAACATGAGGTAGGTGAGAGTAAAATTCAAGACAAAATAAGTGCCCTCGGCATTGGTTACGTGCGGCAAGAGTCTCCTATCATGTTGGATTGGTTGCATGCCAGAAGGTTGGAGGATTGTCCGCACAGGTTTGGGTGCATGAGGGAAAGTCTGAAGTCGGGATTTGTTTGAAAAATCTGCATTAAATGTTAAAAGTATGGTGGTAGGTGAAGTAACACTTAATGCTTAAAAAGGGAAAAACTATAAATAAAGGGGTCGAGGCACTTCATTATTCACTTTGCGTATAAGGAGAAAGAAGTGCTTTTTGCACCTTTGCAAACTAGGGCTTCCAAAAATCGATCCGTGTGAAGAAACATTTGGAGAGATTGAAGCGTGAGTAACTAGTTTAGATTTGTAAACCAGGAGGAAGGGATTTCATGGGCATAGAGAAGGCGCCATCTTGTGAAAGGAGTATCCTAGTTAGGGTTTGAAGAACTAGGGCACGGGGTTAAGGAACTTTCTTCACAAGTTCAAGATCTAGGGTTGGAGAGAGTGGAAGAACAAAGTAACACAGAGTGATTGAAGTGGTAAGAAGACCTAGATAATGGCACCCAAGAAACCAGTTAGCACACCCAAGAAGGGAAAGGGAAAGGGAAAGGGTAAGAAATAAGAAACTGACACACACACAAATGAGGAGTGGTATGCATAAATGCAGTACCCAGATGGAGTGTTGTTGGGGAAGGAGTGGGAGTACCATCTCGAGGAACATGGTTGTGAATGACTACAATCATCGGAAAAGAACAATCGAGAAAGAGATGTCATTTGGAGTTAGTGCACCAAAAAAAAAAAAAGGAGTCAGAGGGTTTACCCATTTATAATGATGATGTGAAGGTTAAGTTGGAGAAGTCAGGTTATTACAACTCTTTGAGTTGCCCTACTTTGGGAAACCTGAGTGCTTGTATCAATGGCTGATGTCACGCGTGCATGAGGACTACTTCCACTTTGCAGGGCGCAAGATGCACATAACCCCTCAACTCATTTCACATTTCACAGGCCTCATCTGTGAAGGAGATGGTTTGGAGGATGACTTGACCGAAAAATAAGTGATTAAGGAAACTATCACCGCTTATGCATACAAGAAGGGGTCAAGGTATTATGATGTCAGCAGACATTAAGGATCGGTAATGAAGATGGCTGCACACCGGTGTCAAATTTAAATGGCTAGGAGAGATGGACCTAGGTTAATAAGCCATGGTTGAATGTTTGCAGGAAAATTTTAGAGGGCACCATCTACAACTTGTCCACATTCATCGCGGATGAGATTGTCAGCTGTGTGAAGGAAGGCGATAGGATCCTTTTTGGTAATGTCTTGCTAACCATTTTGTTTTCAGAGATCGAGTACTAGATGCATCAGACAAGTTCATGTGGGAGTACCTGCTGAGGACCCCTCACCCGTAAAGAGGTTTGAAAAATACGCTTGTGACACTATGAAAACTGTGCACAAGGCACACTTGGAAAAATGGTATACGTGCCTAAGGAACATGTTTGGGGCAGAATGGAGAATTCTTGAACAACTGTCAGTAGCCACTAGGGGAGAAGTGGAATTTGTTATGTACCAACATTTCTGCCTAGGTAGATTCAAACTATCAGATGAGACATGGAGCCCATGGTGCAAGCTCCCCTTTTCCTTCACAGCTCAATACTTCCAAGCAGGAGTAAACAGGTTCAAGGAGTCCAAGAAGTTTAAGCTGGACCTTGGTAATCTATATCGGGATGACAAGGAAATGCGTAAAGGATTGGTCTACCCCGACAAGTGCATGTACGTGGAGCAAGATGTGTTGCATGAAGTTCGGATGATAAGGCCCATAAATCTTCCCATTGCGTGGAAGGATCTGCATTGCTGCGTGTGTACATGTGCATAAGACCTAAGTCGGAGAAGGGAGCATATATAGAGAACGAGGTGTCTATACCTTAGGATCCAACTGGTAGGAAGAGACCCGCACCCAAACGGGAGGAAAAAGATCCGTAAAAGAAAATACCAAGTGTGGTGGAGACACAGAAATATGTTCCCTTGGGAAAAGTGCCAGAACTAGTATGTATGCACGTAAAGAAGAGGACCGTGGTAAAAGATAATACTCCAAAGCCAAAAATCCATCAGACAAGGAGTCATCATGAGGATAAGAAACAAATTCACCTATACCGGAATCTCCGGTTAGGAAGAAGTAGAGGGTAGAAGAAGAGACTGTCTCAGAAGAGATTGTCTCGGAAGAGACTGAGAATTTGGACAAGTACATAGGAGAAAAAGATGATAGCGAAGAGGATGAGAGTGGAGAAGAAGTAAGTGGGGAAGAGGACCCTAGAAAAGATCAAGGGCCACCTATCTTCAATTTACATGATTCATAGGAGGAAGGCAGAGAAGAGGAACAGGGGTTCCTTTTCATACGGCGCTGCAAGAGATAGCCGTGTAGGAGAAGGCACCGGGACATGGGAAAATGTGAGGAGACTAACACACATGAGAAAGAGGCTCTAACCTCTACGCAGATTAGACAACCAAGGTGACAGAAGGAGAAGAGAGACAAAAGAACTTTGAGAGCATGATGGAGGACAAATTGGAACACAACGCTGAGCTAATGTTGAACAAGGAGGAGGAGAGCGCAAAGAGGGACATGGTAGCACTAGAGGCCCCATTTTGACTATAAGTATACCTATGGGTACACGCACGTGGAGGAAGGTACGAAGAAGGGGAGAGGCTAGAGAGGGGTTATATTGATGACCCCAAGAAAGTGTTCCACATGTGGTTCCAGAGTACTATCCTAGAAGAGGAGCTTGTAGTAATGTAAAATTTTGACGGGGAGGCTACATATTTGCAGACAAGGAAGATGCTCTCAAGGGTAATAGAGTCCCACCTTGATGAGCAGAGTTTGAGGTAAACCATGGGGCAATAATAACATTACCAGGGACCAAAGGAAGACAACCTAGTGGTGGAAACCCAACAAATCTCGGATGAACAATTGTGCAACGTGTTCAACAAAGTCTCCGTTGAGATCAAAGCTAGACTCTTCGGGTGGAATGATAGAATCGGAGATCCTGGAGGGGGAGTGAAGAAGAAATAGGGAGAGCTAGCTGCAATGTCAAAGGAGCTAAGCCAGGAGAAGTTGATCAATGCCCGGTGGCAACATAATTGAAGGATGAAAAGGCCAAAGTATGTGCCGTGTACAAGAAGGTAGAATCCATCAATAAGGCTATAATATTGAAGCATCTGGATCTAGCATTTCCCGCACAAAAGTATGGATCTACCTTGGGATGCCTGGAGGATTTAACAAGGGTCCTCACCATGGAAAGACAATCGCTAGCCTTGGAGTCTGTAGAAGAAGTTTCACGTGCCTAGAGAAAGAGGATAAGTTGAAGATCATAGCGCTTGTCACGGAATACAACAAGGTTCTTGCTAATGTAAGGGATGCTTCCTAGATCGCTGAGGCCGCATATGACAATTACACGGATAAAGGCAAAATGGCAGTGCCTTGGTCACCACTCTGAAGTAGAACTCGAGGATTTCTAGGAGAAGAAAGAACAGGAAATAGGCCGGAAAGGGATAAAATCCTTGCCGAGGTTGAGAAGAAATCGAAGCCATTGAAGTCTTAAGGGGTTCCATAAAAAAATGATTGAAGGAACTATATCTACGTATTACATGAGGAATGGATGCGCTATCTGTGGTATTACATGAAGAATGGATGCGCTGGAGGATATAGGCAAGGAGTTGGAGAAAATCACTGATACCATGAGTGCGTAAGGAGATGGACTAAATTTTGGGGAGGTGAGCACCTTTTTGGTGACCTTTGTCGAGAGTGCAAAAGAAGTCGATGCCTGGAACAAGTTGGAGGATGACTTGCAAAAGGATTTTCCTAGCTTGTTGTAGTGATTCCTTCACTCTCCCATTCTTTCTTATTTCCCCATTATTTCATCCCCTTATTATTGTTCCAAGGCATAAACATTTTTATTCTTTCTTTTATTAGAGAAGTTTTCCCACGGATGGAGAACAGCGTAGTGTGGGGTGATGTTGGACCTCTAGAATGTTGGCTAAGTACGAAAGGTGTGCAAAGACAAAGTACATGGGGAAGGGTTTAAGAAAAGGGTTTAAGGAAGATCGTGGCACATGTGGCACATAGATAGAACCAAGGGTTCGGGACTTAGCCAAAATGAGCATTTGGGGAAGGACACATGAAAAGCAAGACTCGATTATGCATGCCGAGTGGATAAGGTGCCAACTGGGTGACAGGCTGGCCTGTGAAGGAGCATGTCTTTGGCGGTAGAAGATTCTAGAAGAAAATCATGGTGAAAATTGGAGAGCTCAAGCCTAGAGGAGCATTCTCACATGGAGGACCACATTCAGACACTTGGCATTGGATCCGAGGGCACTTTGGAGGGTGAGTTGGCGGTCAGAAAGGCTATAAATACAAGCACTGCAGAGTAAAAAAAGAGGAGAACTAGAAGAGGGTGGAGCTCTGCAGAAATACTGCAAGAACCCTATTAATGGATAATTTCTCTTGGGAAACGATGTATAATGGGTATTGGGATTGTGATTTTTTTTTTTTTGATGGCCTAGCCACATTGGTCCAAGTTGTAATGCATGACTACGGCCCTCTGCTTTCTATGACATTCGTAATGGTCCCCATGGATGTAATGAGGTTACCAATTTACATATATATGAATATCAATGATTCTGATGCATACATCTTTCTCATAGGTTCTCTTTCATTTATATTTATGCTAAGTATGGATGCTTGTATACTTCTTTCTGTTTTGGTACAAGTTATATAATCTGTTAGGAACCCTCTGTCTGGATTGACATCGCAAAGGATCTAAAGGCTGTTATGAGCTCTATGATTCTTGTATGTTTTAACTCCTTTCAATTCTCTTTATCACAAATCATAGATGATGATGTTTCCCACTAAAATCACATAAAAGAGAGACTTGGCACCCATGCGTGCCTCGGGTGAGCGCCAACATCCGTTGGGTGATAGGCCGGTGTGCATGGGGTTCCTTTCTTTTGTGATAGGGGTAAAAATGACTACAACATATTTATGATTGATTATCTCATTTAATTTTTCAAGTTGGTGCTTCACCTCTAATGATGAGTCTAATACATGACTTGAAACAGAACCTCTAAATATCCTACAAAAAAAAATACACAACAATATGAAAATCACACAATTACAATCCAATGATATAATTTTTGTTAAGTTAAAAACTTTAACAAATGATTTTTATCAAATAAACAAATAAATTTATAATGTATAAAATAATTTTTATTTAATTAACTATATAAAAATAATAATAAGTACTACCATACTTTAAAAAGTTTTAAGAAATATAAATGAATAATAAATAAACCATGTCTTAACTCGAAATGTTAATGTCATCCACATAACACAAATAATTCCATGTAATATAAGGATTTGTCATATTTATTTATTTGTCTAGATAAATTTGGTGATCATAAATGATTAAATGTTTTTAAAATGCCATATTTTTGTCTTCCTATAATTAGAAGTGCTTTTTCCATATTACCGTTTGTATCTTTAAAAAATAATGTGTGATATACATGCAAGTATCATATAAATTTTCCCTTCCCCAAATTAGAAATAAAAATAGTAAAAAAATATAATGCTTAATTTTAACATCTTATGATCCCTTGATTAGAGCATATGTTAGCCCCCCTTGATCTTGAATGGTAAACAGTGATATTTGGACCTGTAGCTTGTATTTAAGACAAACTTCAACATCACTATACAATAACTCTCCACATTATATCAGACCTCTCATACATTGCATCTTAGATCTCATCCCTCTTTTGAATGCAAGAATTTATTTTTGAATGCACGACTCTCTTCACAATCACTGTCATCACATGATATGAGACCTTTTAGACAACTTTTCAAGCTTTAAAAAATGGAGTTCCCCTTTCAATTTGATGTTTATAGACCTCTTGAGACAACTGTACTATGTTATTTAATACTCCTTGTCATCTTGAACCTTATTGCAATCCTAGTAACCATTGTTTCAACTAACTTAGAGACTAAAGTTTTTCACAAGATCACCCCTTGAACATATTATCCATTTGATACTCATTTCAATATAGCTCCTTGCATCCTTAACAATTCATAGAAGATTATAAAGCATGAAGAACTTCACATAGACTTCAATGTCCTAGAATCTTCCCGTTGACTCAGAACTTACATTTTATACAAGAAAAACTTTGTGGCTCTGTGGTAGTCATCTGTAGATGCTTTTAAGACCTTCAACATGCTTTTCATATATACAACAATTCTAAGCACGTACCTACTTGATTAAGAAGACCTTATCATTTGGACCAGAGAAGTCAAGTCAATTGTAGCTTAATGCTTTCAAGATTCTTCTTACACCTATAACATCTCATTTGTAACATTATTTCAACATCTTAATGACTTAGAATCTCATCAATCATACCATATATCATGAAAAAAGAACACTAACACATGTTACTCTTTTCAATCCTTTGTGATTCTACTCGTAGGTTATTGTAATTGGAGCACAAAATACCGAGTTTTAACATTTTCAAGTCTTTTAACATCCATTACTCTATTTTAATATGATAAACCACCTTCTTCATGTATTTTCTAGTGTACTTGAAATTTCTAGACCTTTGTTTTCAAAATTTGACCCAACCTCAAATTACCATTGAGAGCTTATAATCATCCACTTTATTGATGTTCTAATCACTCTTTGACATAACCATAACTTGAATGTACTTCAGCACCCTATGAGATCAAATTTTCATCTAGGATACATGTAGAATGAACTTCATGACTTATTTGAAACCCTTAATTTGAGTTATTCCTATGTTCAAACATGTAGATATACTTGATTAATTCCACCGAGCACTCAATTTATTTTGATACTCCTTTGAAGAAGTGTTATCTACCTCCAAAGGTCTCGTAGCTTTCTCGGTCTTCCTAACCATCTTCAAAAATTCATGATTGCAAAAATGAGTCATCATATTTGTCTTTTCATAGAGAAACCTCTTTTTTGAGCATCATGTACCTTGACTTGATCTTTTGATTACAAAACCACTCTTTGACCTATCTTTAAAAAGCATAACAAACATAGTACCTTGTTTTTGATTCATTTCACTCTATTAAAAAAACGTTTCCTTGGAAGACCTATAACAATGAATTACTCTATGTAAAAACCTTAAAACAATAATGTGCACCTATAGCACACTTATTTCTAGGTTCCTTTTACTTTAATATCTCTCATATGATGCATTTCCTTAGACAAATTGACCTAGAATCACATTACTAACTCTTTAAGAAATGAGATTCGGATGCATACCTTATACTTTTCTCCAAACAATCTAATAAAGTCCTTTAAAGGAAGAGTTCTCAATCCCTTCACACCAGTAGCTTCACATGCCTTACTAGACTGATCTGTAGGAGCATATTTTAACTCAAAGTACTTTACTTGTCCTTTTTCATGCTTGAAAACACCATAAACCCTATTTTTCATGACGTTAAAACATCATCACTTCCTCAATTAACTTCTTAGAAACCCATTATGCATGTAGGTTTCTATCATAAGCCCATATTTTTAAAGTCAATGCTTAAAATGTACTTTATCATACTTGAATAGACAAAAGATCCCTCACCTTGATGTGATAATTCACTCATGAACTTATATTGTGACATCTTTTTCTGTCAACTTCCACTGTCCTCAACTTACTCATTGCTCAAGGCTCAATTTGTTCTTGATATATCCTTCATGAAAATTTGGAACTCAACTTTACGCCTGTTCTCCTTCTTGATCCTTTGTCTTGTATGTCTTTGTAGGTGGCGTTTGAAGCTCTTCATACTAATGTACCTTCATATTTTTACAAAGAGTGAATTTTTTTGACTTTAGCATACTCAATTCCTTTTGAATAACTTCACATGATCTAAAGCACGAGAATCACAATGCGACTTACAAACCCAAAACCTAGATCATGAATATATACACTTAAATCAAGTTACATCCTCCTTAGCCCTTGATCGGATAACCAACTTAAACATGGGCACCTAACCATGGCCCCCTTTCACCCCACATTAATAATTAATTTAATTATTTTAATTAAATTAAATACCCATCCTCATAATATCCATTATTTTATTACCTTAATTGACCTAATTTCCACCTCACCTAGACACCTCATCCACCACCTCACCCTAGACCTATTCTTGGCATGTTTCCATAACTAACAATAACTAAGTCTTACTTGCCTTAATGAGCTAAGATTTTGTCTAACCCTAAAATCAATCCCTAAAATATCTCTAACCACATTCCCGCCCATTAGAAGGGAAGCTTCCGTTCTGATCCATGACAACAAACTAACTAGGCCCAAGAAATTAGAAAGATCTACCCATTTTAGTAAACCTAGGGATTCCACCTTAACCGACACGGTTAAGATGGAACCATCATTGGTTACCATCTATTGACCTTAGCAACCTTGTTGGAGAGGTTGGTACATTCAAGACCGAGAGAACGAGATCGGAACTACATGTAAGCGGAACCAACATCTTTCCATACATCCAGTGCATCAGAACCATCGCCCAGGTGCAGATCTAGGAGCATTTCACACATGATAGCATTCCAGAAGCACCGCCTCAACACCAAACACCATTCCTCTGATCAACCATCACCTCCATCTAGCTGTCAAACCTACATCATAGTAAGTATCTTGTTAACCAACATTCTTCTATTTTATTTCTAACAAAGCTTTGTTACTTCCGTTATTAGTTTCTACTTGAACTCTCACTTCCCCACCATTTATCTCCATAAAATTTTGATCATTCCTTCACCCACACCATGAAATCACCCATACCTAACCAATAGACATCTCTGAGTATTTCCAAAACATCCCCAAAATTACACCCACTCCTCACCATCCCAAGTCGGCCTGAGACAAATCCCTAAACCATGAAATATTGAATTATTGAAATTCCACAAGAATCGTTGTTAGTTATTACTAAACCATTTTCGGTCATACAAGACCAATGCCGGTCTCGTGTTTTATACCTTTCCCAAAAAAAACAGCCAAAAACCTCCTACTAATTGACCTAAACAACCTAGAATTAGACCCGACCATACCTAGTACCTGTGACAGTTACCTTCTCCTTTAGATCCAACTATAACCTAGCCTGTTGTGATTGGATTTGATTATTTTACTTGAATGAGATACCTATATCATATCAACTACAATAGGACTTTATTTATTTCTCATATTAATTTGCTTTAAACGGTGGATTCACAACCATCTAGGAAATATCACACTTCTGAGCTAGCATACGTGTAGGTAATCCCTTTGTCATATATCATTTAACTTCTCTTTTGTGGTCTTGTTTTCTATTACAGGTAGTTCCTCCCATCCAAAAGGAAGCTCTCACAATCAGCACTGGATCGAGAAGTCGAATGAGTGCAACAACCATCAACCAACCCATTTAACATGTATCCCTCATAGCTCATAGCCCGATCTGTTTCATCATTCAAAAACATAAAGAAAACGGTGAAACATTTTGGTATGCCTAGTGGGACACCTTCACCCACACATAGGGCACCCACTTCTTATTTTTGTTAGCATCGATTACCAACACAAGCTATGTGACAAAAGGGGAAAATGTAGACACCTAAATTTGGTTACATCACCCTTAGCCCTAATCATATAACCAACTTAAACATGGGCACCTAACCATGGCCCCATTTCACCCTACATGAATAATTAATTTAATTATTTTAAATAAATTAAATACCCATCCTCACTATATCCATTATTTTATTACCTCAATTGACCTAATTTCCACCTCACCTAGACACCTCATCCAACCACCTCAACCTAGACCTATTCTTGGCATGTTTCCATAACTAGCAATAACTAAGTCTTACTTGCCTTAATGAGATAATATTTGGTCTAACCCTAAAAACAATCCCTAAAATATCTCTAACCATATTCCTACCCATTAGAAGGGAAGATTCCGTTCGATCCATGACAACAAACTAACGGGTGTTAGGAAATAAGAGATAAAATATGCAGAATAATCCCTCACAGAATCGCAGCAACAAGAGAAACTAATATGCAGTAGAATTATTACAGATCTCAAATAAATTTAGAATAAAATAACACAACACAAGGAGACAATATTTAATGTGGTTCACCCAATTTGGGCTACATCCCCAAGAATCACTTGCTCGATTTTATTACAAGACACCGCTCTCTCAATACAATACCTAGATCCGTTTAGAGCTATGCTCAACAAACTCTCTAATTCACACCGAATTCAAAACACATCTCGCAATACATTTTCTTGTACATCTATCATATGCATAAGACCATATAAATAGATAATCGCTTAAGCAGCTTTTACAAAATGTGGGTATTGAAACCATGGGCAAAACCCGTCCCATAAACCTATGGGTCAAAAACTCGCCCATATGAGAAGAGCACATTTCCCGATATATCGGGCATATTTTAAGGCCTAAAAAATCAAGGGTTGTGCCCCCAAACCCCGGCGAGGATACATGAAAAGTGTACATTACTCTTATATGCTATCAAGTCTTTACACTTTCACACATGAAAACAGGCTCCACAACCTAACAATCTCCCACTTGGAGACTACTTTTCCTCTGAGCAAGCTTCTCAACCCTTCACTAGTTTCTATGAAGACCAACCAAAGCTGAACATAAATTTAGTTTTTCCCTTGTGACCACCTTGGTCATCATGTCTATAGGATTCTGACTGGTATGAATCTTCTCCAACTTCAACTTCTCTTCCTCCAAATTTGTCCTAATGAAATGGTACCTTAACTGTATATGCTTCGTCCTAGAGTGGAAAGAAGAGTTCTTAGCTAGGTGTATAACACTCGATTATCTCTATTGTAACATCCTCATTTTTATACATTAGAACAAGTAATTTTTTTTTTTGATAAATGCTTCCTGGTTCTAAATACATAATTTAGAACTCACAAATCAAAACAACCATTCTCATAACAGATAACCATATGCAGCTGTAATGACTCGGAGTACCTCCGATCTATTCATTCCATGACTCGGTAATCTACCGATCTATTCATGAGTATTAAGAGTTGGCGTTTTATTTAACACATCACTCTTGCGGTTCTCTTCCCTATTCTGGGATTCAGAATGCTCTGTCTAAGGAACCTATCTGAATAATTGTTACCATTATTCATCGGCATCTCATCCCTTAGACTAGGTGACTTAGGACAACGCAATCAAGCAGCTTGCGATACTTTGGCCAAAGATTTGAAACATACCACTTATGTCCCGTATTCCTTGACGGCATACTTCAACTGGGAATATGTCCTTCACCCCATTCCTATGTTATGTAGAATGTCTTATACTGACTTCTGTCAGACTCTCCTGTCCCAAGTTATTCACTCAGGAACGGATTAGTAAGATGACAACATTATAGGGATGCTCCCGAGGACTAGGGATACGCTGACATACTGGGTCAACCCTAGTTAATCCAGTGTGTCAAGATACCCCGAGTCTCCTAGGGAAGCCTTATAACGTGACCACATTCCTAATCAGTCCCAGAGTAACTTGTTCGAGTTTAAGGTGTAAATCTTAATGATCAATGCAAAGGGTGTCATCATAAGTCACCTGCATTGTTGTATCTTGAGAAGATCCTAATCTTCTCGAAGGTACAACCCTGCAGTTGACTTGTGCCGTCAACCTTTAAATCCACCTCGAAAAGATCTACTTATTAATAAGTGTTACATACGTTGAGTTAAAAATTATACTATAAGACGCTCCCTTAAGGTTAGTCTTTCCCAATCCCTGGGTTCCTCACCTTAGAATTACCTTTCATAGTAAAACCCTTTACACAAGAGAAGTTATTAAGACTAGAGGTCCCTTCAAGGAGTTCATAGAATATACATAATTCTAAATCAACGAAATTGGACAATAACCCTCATCCTTCACATGAGATTGCTAACCAAACCCTTTTTAGGTTTATATCAGTTCTCATAACTGAATTTATATCTTACTTATTAGTATCGAGATATAGTGATTAAGAATCCAATTAAACGTTGTCTTGACTTAGATCAAGACTAGGAAGTAATAATTTATTCAGCTCGTTTAGCTTCCTGCTCAGGTTTATTTTAACCCTAGCTTCCAGAAAGACAGTGATCTAAATTCCAATTTAGCTTTAGATAGAACATACTAGAACTACTAAACAATCATAAGTATTCAGTCACATAATCTTGCAAGCTTACTTAGATAATCACAAAAGTCTCCACTTTATACAATAATAATAATGCTCTCAAGATCATTCGAACCGAAGAAGGTCAAACCATCAAGATACGAATACAAACACATAAGTAACAAATATCTCTTTTCATTCCTTTCAAGCTAATCAAATACATTTTATGCATTCAGCATACTTGATACAATACTCAACAGCAAAAGAACATCTTTCTTCTAGTAGTACATTCAGAGAATCAAGCTGTAATTCATCATAAAACCAAATTAAACAATCTGAACATCCTATCAGATCTGCGTGCTTTTACCACTTACGGAAACCATCTGCAAAAATTGTCAACACGGGTCAGTTCGATGAACTGAGCATGATAAGCACTAACTCTTAAAACAATTGCAATCCACCAATTGTTTTCATTAAACAACCTGTTTAAATGAAATCATTTCACCAAACATGTAAACATATTTCAGACTATGCTCTTGTAATACAAACATGACTATAAACGCGTAACTCATATTATAGTTACTAAATAGTCCTAGATACTTTTCAGATATTTCATCATAAATATTAGTGACCAAGAAGAACAAATGTATCCAAAACAACTATCCATCTGAATCCCAAGGACAACAACATCCAACAGGCCATTATATTCAACAAAATGAATATCCTAACAATTCATGAATCCATCAGTATGTTTTACAAATCCAACAATTAAATATAAATTTATCAACATATACTTTACAGCAGAAGAGAAAGAAACGAGACATTCAGATGTCCCTTCCAAACATGCTCATGACTGTACCATCCACTTAAGAGTAATGCAATCACATTATACACTGCGACTAAAGATCGGGACCACGAGGAAGAACTACTGATTTGTCAAAATACACATATAAAAATTGCACAGTAACTTATGAGAACAACACAAAGAGCTCTCGTGACAAGGCAGTGATGAATAATCCATCAAATAGACTCCACATAACCTTCCATATTATTCAACAAATGAGAAAATATCCAACGCATATCATTGTTAAGTGTACAATTAATAGCTCTTTACTTTAGTCAAGCACACGACTAGATATTCTGCTAATGTAAGACATAATCATGCTCAAACACAAGAACAATCCCACCGAGTCAAAATTCTCATCAACATGATTCAATCTAATCCCTACTAAAACAAGAAAGGACAAAAATCGAGAATCGAGCAAGACACAACATATCATGGGCTCCAACAGTGGCATGTTAATTCAACCAATACTTATATTAAAGGTTTAAATTGAAGTTGAATTCATATGACAACAAATCAAGGATCCTAAAAGTACTCACAAGTAAAAACTTCTCTGAGTTACAACATAAATTACTTTTAGAGGTGACTCCATCGAAGTCGATAACATTTAGTATTCATAATAAAACAACAACATTCATAACCCAACTTGACAGAAGTTTAAAATACTAGATACCTTTGAGGACTCTCACCGAGTCAATATCGACCGTAATCACAATCTGTGGCAATTAGGCTTAATGAAAGTAGAAACACCAGATTACATATCAAGGATTCCAACCTGATTCCATAACAACAATATTCACAATGGAGATTATTAGAGATCCTGAGACAAAGGAAAACATAATATACACATTTCCGTGATTAAAAGGAGTCTTACCCATGTGGTATTCTTCAAATAAACTTCTCTGAAGCCAAAATACAAGATATAAATATATTAAGGATTCCAACAGAGAGCCAATAACAATAAGTATTCACAAACAAAGGCTTATACAAAAGCATAAACACGGTTTCATATCAAGGACTTCAATCTGAATCCATAACAATGAGATTCTCTCTAAGCTTAAGCGAAGAAGAAACATAAAAGAACTCCAACTGATTATGTACGAACGAAAATCATTCTTTTTAAAGTATTCATAACAAGGCAACAAAAGTCGTATTACATGGTTTTACCCTCAAGGACTCCAACTGAATCAAACTAATAGTATTCACATTTATGACTTCTACAGAAGTCCAAAATATACGAAACATTCCAAGGACTCCACAGAGTCATTTCGTATATATATAAATATATTGCAAACTATCAACGGATTAAATCCCATAATTGCAACACAAGGGGGGAAACTTCTACAAAGTCACATTCAAATACTATAAACACAGCAAGTTATCCAATCAGAAGTAACTTAAGTATTATAGCAAGATCCAACAAGATTCAGCAACCATAACATATATTACTCACGACAAAACTTTTAAAGAAGTCGTATATACTGTACATTCAAGAAATCCAACAGTATCATTTTCAACAAGTGGAAACAACAAGGTATCGACTGAAGTCTGAATCAAACAAGAAAACAATTCATGGACTCCTACAGAGCTGAATTCGTAAATTTTCCTTGCAAACATTTCTACAAAATCTAACCGGAATGCAAAACACAGCAAGATAGTACATCCGTTTGAAACAAAATGCACACCCATCAAGGGTTCACTTGAAAAATCGAGCCAGTAAGAAGATACAACAACTAATTCACACAAAGCTACCATAAAAACCAACTGAACCCAAAAATCATCTGAACAGAGTTGTTCTAATGAAATCATTTGAAAGAAAGCAAGATTTTTAAAGGTTAGGGCCTAACATGCCTGGTAATGTTGCTTAAAAATCTGAAGAAGACCACTGAAAGAGCTCGAGCCTTCTCCTCTTTTTCCACGTTAGATTCAACAACAATAATTTGTTATTTCCATGCCTTATAAACTTTCCTTGACAGAGAAAAGAGCTAGTTACTCTCATATTTGCCATGCAACACCAAGTAGACTGGTGCGAAGAACCAGTGATCAAATAGAGAGAAAACCGGAGTGCATGAAAAACCAAACAAACTACCAGTTTTCCATTTTGCATGTCTTCCCGAGAAATCCGAGCTCGAAGACCGAGTTCATTAATTGCATTAACTCCAAAATTCCTGCTCAATCTCCATTGCCACCGACCGCCATAGTTGGCGATGGATAAAAACAATTCAAAGACCATTTCTAGACTTGGCGACTCTGCCACGTCGGCTTTCACTAGCCGTTTGAAACCTCCGCTAATTCCTTGTCCTTCATGCTTATCTCCTTCATTTAATGCCATAGAAACTACCGCCCATGGCTCGCACCCCTTCATAGGTCCCCTTCCTCCACTAACATTTGTTAGGTTAGAAACATAGGTTAGGATTTAAGATGATACTTAGTCTAACCTCCTTAGCGCTAGGTTGCTAACTTTAGGAACTTTTAGCTTATAGCTTAGGCTAGGTTAGATTAACACTAATCCAACCCATAGGTTATTAACCTTAATAAATCCAGTTTAGGTCTAACATTTAGAATGTTCAGAATAAGAACCTACAGATATACATTCACGAAAAGGATTCATTCCAGCACTGCCATTAAGCTAGTTGAATAAATGTATCTAAATTTATTACCTGGCCCATGATCAAGACCTTCCACGATATTACGATATCGGGAACCAATTCATTTAACACGATCAGCCCGAGTTAGACTGGAATAGCTTATTCAACGCATTCAGACCTTGCAACCTACATAAGGTCTATAATTTTTGTTCATCCCGAATAAACTTAAAGAATCTCTTGGATCAATGCCACTGATCCAAGGCTAGGTCTTATAGATGGATAAATCCACAATTCATTCCGAGATCGATTAAACTCGGGTGTAAAATGAAAGAAATAAAAGAGTCCAATCATATTCTGAATCAGTCAAAGATCTTCAATTGCAAAGAAGATACAAGATACATATCAAGCATGACTTCACAATCAAAGGAACACATCCTTTACGAGAAGAAATCATATATCAACACTTGAATGCTTAGGAAGAAGTAATAACAGATTGAGTGTTACAACTATGCAGCTTACATTCCTCCTACTTACTTATGCTCTAACTCCTCAAGCAATTGTTGTAAACAAATCATCTCTTTTCTTGCCTCTGTTGCAGCAACATACTCAACCTCCGTGGTTGACAAAGCCACCAACTTCTATAGTCGTGAAATATAGCTCACTACTGTCCCACCTACAAAGTGTAAATATAACTGTCGTGCTCCTCCCCATCACAACATCTCTAGCCATGTCTCGAATCTACATAACCACGTAAAGTGGTGTCTCGATCCTTTGTAGCACAAAGCGCCCCCATGGTTCCTCTCAAATACCGAAGGATCCACTTTCTTTGCTTGCCAATGCTCTTTACCTAGATCACTCATAAATATACTCACAGCCTCCCCGCATGGGAAATATCAGGTCTAGTGCACACCATAACATACATTAAACTACCAACCACCGATGAGTAAGGTACCTTGGACATTTGGTTTCTTACCTGCCTGTCTTGGGACACTTGCTCCTTTGATAACTTAAAATGGCCCGCCAAAGGAGTCCTAACCGGTTTAGCATCCTACATGTTAAACCTATCCAATGGCTTCTTAATGTACTCTTCCGAGATAAAGTCAGCTTCCGTTCCTTCCTATCCCGAGTCATCCTCATACAAGGATTTGTCTGGCTGTCCCCAAATCCTTCATATCAAAGGATTCACTTATTTGTTTCTTGAGTACTTTTATTTCCTCGCATGTTTTTACCCGCAACCAACATGTCATCTACATACAAACATAGGATAATATAAATTCCATCCTCAAATTTCTTTGTATACACGCAATGGTCGAATGACATCTAATATAACCTTGCTCCATCATGAAGATATCAAACTTCTTATACCATTGACGTGGAGCTTGTTTGAAGCCATACAAGCTCTTCTTTAGTTTGCACACCATCTCCTCTTTACCTTTGAATTCATATCCTTCTCAAGCTACACTGCATATATAGCTCCTCCTCCAAATCACCATGGAGAAATGCGGTCTTTACATCTAACTTGTTCTAAGTGCAAGTCTTACTGCTGCCACTATTCCAAGAACAATTCGATAGAAGTCATTTTTACTACGGGAGAAAAATATCATCAAAATCTATACCTTGTTTTGTGCAACCCCTTGACCACCAACCGGGCCTTATATCTTTTCTTCCTCCTTCTTCATCTTTAACTCTGTACACCCACTTGTTTTGCAATGCTCTTTTGCCTTCCGGTAGCTTCACCAAATCCCAAGTCTGGTTCTCCATGAGAGACTTATGCTCCTCATCCATGGCTTTCTCCCACTTCTTCTTGGCATCTACCTGCATTGCTTCATCAAAGCTCTCTGGCTCTCCACTATCAGTGAGTAATAAATAATAAAGAGAAGGAGAAAAACATTCAGGTTCTTTTCTTACCCTTAGAAGACCTCCTCACTATAGGAGTTTGGGGTTCTGTTGAGTAGGTTCTTGAACTGATTCATGGGTCACTTTCCCATCTAGAATATCCTCTACCATTGCATATTCTTTCTTGGATTCTTCCCTATTTTCCTGCAACTATTGCTTATACATGACTTTCTCATTAAAGACCACATCCCTAGACCGAATGATTTTCTTGTCCTTAATACTCCAACATTTAAATCCAAAGTCATCACCGCCATAACCAATGAAAGTACATTTTTCGATTTAGCCTCTAGTTTGGTCCTATCATCCTTGTCTATATGAACAAACACCTCACATCCAAAGACTCTAAGAAATGAATAATCAAATTTCTTACCATACCATTCCTCCTTAGGTATGCCTCCATCCAAGGCACTTGAGGGTCCTCTGTTTATCAAGTACACAGCTATGCTCACCGCTTCACCGCCAAAAAAAAGAAAGAGGAGTCCGCATGTAACCTCATGCTCTAGCACATTCCATTATTGTTCTATTCATCCTTTTTGATACCCCATTCAGATCACAGAGTTCTTGGAACTATATTTTGCTGCATGATTCCATTATTAGAACAATAATCATTAAGTTCATTCTCTGCAATATTCCCCTCTACTACCTAAGACATTTTAGCTTAAGACCTATTTCATTCTCTACCAAGGCTTTCCATTTAACAAAATTGTCAAATACATCATATTTGTTTCTAATACAATAAACCCAAACTTTCCTTGTTGCATCATCAATAAAAGTAACATAATAACTTGAACCCCAAGAGATGATACCGAGCGGCCCCCACAAATCAGAATGTACCAGCTCTAAACCTCTCCTTCTTCATAGGTCCAACCTTGAGAAACCTTACTTGATTCTATTTCCCATATATGCAGTTCTCACTGTAAATCCAAACTATTTCGTATATCCGGAAAATTCTTCTTTATGATGTTCATGCCCTTATGGCTCATATGACCGAGCCTATAGTGTCATAATGTTGTATTTACATCTGAAGCCATAAGATTACAATCATTAGTACTATCAGTGGTTAAATACAAGGTTCCAACCTTCTTACCTCTTGCCACCACAAGAGCACCCTTGGTAACCTTCTAAGAGTTAGCTATAAATATCACAGTACAACCATCATTTCCCAACTGCCCTACCAATATCAAATTTCGTCTTAATGTAGGCACATGTCCGACATCCTTCAATAACCAAGTATTCCCATCTACGCATCTTAACTTCGAGCAGAAACTTTTCCAACTATCGTAAGGCTCATCATCACCAAAAAACATGCCCAAAATCTCCTTGAACATAATCAACAAAATAATGCCTATGTGGAGAAGCATGGAAAGAAGCGCTTGAATCTAAAACCCAAGATTCAAGTAATATTGTGCAAAGAGAGAATCAAAGCATCGACATACATTACTGTTGCCACATTTTCCTCCTTGTTTTCTTCTTGTTGTTTCTTCTTATCCGAAGCTCCCAATGATTGCTTCTTTGCATGCCCAGAGCTTTCCACAATTCCAGCCATACAATCTTGTTCTTGGATTTTGACCTTGCCCGATCTTTTGATTTTCCACGGTTTCCACTATCAAAGCATTCCTCGAAGTAGAAGATTACCAGAGATTTTTCTTCGCATTTCCTCGCTTAGAATCACCCCTGACAACATACTCAAACTTCAACTTCGAGTTAGCTGGAATCGAGTTACTTACCGCCATTACCAGGCTATTCCAACTCTTAGGTAAAGAGCATAGAATTAATAAAGCCCTAACTTCTTCATCAAATTCTATTGTAACTAAAGCTAGCATATTCACAACCATATTGAAATCATTTAAATGATCTGCTACTGAACTATTCTCAGACATCTTCATATTAAACAAAATTTTCATTAAAAATATCTTATTAGAGGTAGAGGGTTTTTCATACAACTTCCCTAATGCATCCATTAGATCTTTTGTAGTCTTTTCCTTTGAAACATTAAATAATACCGAAGATGCAAGACACAGCCGGATTGTCCCAAGTGCCTTCCTATCCAACAAATCCCATTCCGCATCTATCATACTCAAGGGTTTGTTCACCTTCTCAGACAACGGAGTATAAAGATCCTTTTGATAAAGGTAATCTTCCATCTGCATCTTCCAAAGACTGAAATTCTACCCGTTGAATTTATCAACCCTAGATCTTCCATCATCTGCCATAGCTCCCACTCAAGCTAAAAATTTCCTTACGATTCAACACTTCAGCAAATCAAACCAGGATCTGATACAAATTGTTGGGAAATAAGAGATAAAATATGTGGAATAATCCCTCACAGAATCACAACAGTAGAAACTAATATGCAGAAATTATTACAGATCTCGAAATAAAATTGCGAATAAAATAACACAACACAAGGAGACACTATTTAACGTGGTTCACCCAATTTGGGCTACATCCACCAAGAATCACTTGCTCAGATTTTATTACAAGCCACCGCTCTCTCAATACAATACCCAGATCCATTTGGAGCTATGCTCAACAAACTCTATAGAATTCACAGCCGAATTCAAAACACATCTGCAATACATTTGCTTGTACATCTATCATATGCATAAGACCATATAAATAGACAACTGCTTAAGTAGTTTTACAAAACCGTGGGTATTAAAACCATGGGAAAAACCCATCCCATAAACCTATGGGTCAAAAAAACTCACCCATATGAGAAAAGCACGTTTCCCGATATGTCGGGTGCATTTTTCGAGGCCAAAAAAATTTACGCCTAATTTTTATTTTTCGGGGCTGCGCCCCCAAACCCCTTTGAGGATACATGAAAAGTGTACAGTACTCTTAGTGTACAGTCTTCAACACTTTCACACATGAAAACAAGCTCCAAAACCTAACATTGGGCCCAAGAAATTAGAAAAATATACCCATTTTAGTAAACCTATGGAATCTTGCCTTAACCGACGCCGGGTCGGACCTAAAGCGATCTTTGGTCAAGATGGAACTGCATCGGTTACCCTGTATTGAACATCAACTAATATATTGCCCAACTATACATATAGGAACCTATTTTCTTCATTCTTACTACCCCGTGTCACCGGGATACAAAATCATCCTGATATATACCCATTCACATGGTGTTGACTCGCATGATCAAGCTAACTCTCTTATATTTCATGTGAGTTTTCAAAAAAATCTGTCTAGTCCTTCACCACCCCTCGTCTTGTCACCCATGGATCCAACCTTACCTACCACCATTTCTACAGGTGACGAGGAATTTTCATGAATGCTTGATCGAATCTCGTGGCCTTACTGGTTCTATCTTTCCCACTCTTATACCCGAGACTCCTCAGGTCAGGTTGATATATGACATGCCGCATCCATCTCTCCCACCCTTATTCCCACTTATGCTTTAGCCCCTAATAATGTGGCATTACCTTCACATGCTTCACCCCAATGGTTTCATGAGCTAGGACCCATACCCGCCATGACCACTGCGTCTACAAGATTATCACTCGTACATGTCATATTTGTTGTCCCCTCATCGACCACCCAAGCCATAACCCCATCTCGCACCACTATCTCACAAATACCCATTACAACAAAATCTCCCATGGTTTTGGTGACCCCTAATCCATTCCAGAATCTTGTCTTCTCCATCCCATAAACACGCCCCCGATCACTACTAGATTCACTACGATTGTCCCACCTACATACACATACTACCAATAACCCCCTATCTCTTCTATCACCCATTACGGATACATGCCCACTATGTCGGTCCCCTATTCAGCATCACCATACAATGGAGTGCCGCCCATGTCATGAGTTCAATACTAGTCCCCTTATGCCACGGAGGGGTCCCTCCACCATAACCTAACAATAACCTTATCAAATAGATGATGGAAATGATACATACACTTTGGAAACATCGGTTTCTGCTCACACAATTCTCTCACCTATGATGAAATCTATAATGAACCCATTCATCCATCCCTATTTGCCCATACCATGTACATTGGGAAATTCCAAAATTCAACCGTTTTAATAGTAAAGAAGACCTGCAGCAGCATTTGCGGTCTTTCAAACATGGGTGTTACCTGATCGCCCATGACAACGCTTTACTCCTACGGACCTTCCCGATGTCCTTGATAGGACCTACATTGGACTGGTACAGTGGGATACCAAGACACTCCATCTACTTATTTAATCAAGTAGCCCAAGCCTTCCTAGATCACTTCTCCATCAAAATTGTTAAGAAGGTTACCATGACTGATATTTATTCCACACGATAGTATGACGATGAGTCTATCGCTGACTTTTTCACTTGCTGGTGTAACCTAATTAACCATCTCACATTTCAATTACCTCAAACTGAACTCATAGATTTATTTACTTGGGCTTGCACAAGACACATCTCACAAAGCCTACAGAGTGCGGACCTTTCACACTTCGATGAGGCATTCACCATGGCACGAAAATTGGAAATTTGTGCTATCGAAGAGAAGAAAATTCAACTTCATAACAAGAACATCACGTTCAAATCAAATGATGCTTCTTCATCTTCGAAACCCCAAAACAAATTTTCAAAACCCAAAGGATCTTCTAATGCTGTAGTTCTCAAGGCTTGTCCCCCTCATCAATCAAACCCAACCAAACCTCCTTCTAATCTCTCTCTTGTCCAAGCTTTCTAGTTTAGATGAGAACAACGAAAGTACACTTCGATAAGGGAATATTATTCTTCTATTTTGGAGGTGGTGCCATTACCCTTCCACCTATAAAACCACATACTAGTTTTGACCACAGCGCACCATTCCCACATGGTATAAGGAACATGAATTTTGTAACTATCATCATGTCAAAGGTCATAGCGACAATAACTACATCACCTTCAAGAATATTGTTCAAGAAATGTTAGACAACGAAGATCTAGTCTGGATAGCCCAAATGCACCCAGCTAACCAAAACCTACACATCTTCAAGAAGTCATTCCGTAATCATGCCCCATCTTCCAACCAAGCTAGTGACACTTCAAACAGTGATAACAATGTCCCTGAGGTCCATGCTATTTTTGATGACATACCAGTTGCTTCCCAACTACATTATGTTCCTTCCATAGATGAAATCTTGGCCTGAGCTTCACTACCCGGACAAGAACCAATTTCATCTACTCCTCCACCCATGGGGAACCCCATTCATTTTCTCCATCACCCGTGGAAGAGCCTATAATTAGCACGCCACCTTTTACCCTCAAATTGCCAAGTACTTATCAGTGGCACCTCGCCTACTCATAAAAGATGCATTTCCACCACCTACACCATCACAAAGAGAGTCCACCTCATCTATCCCATCCTCTCCATGACCGATGGAAGATATTATATAAGTACCATTACCTTTAGATGACCATTCACCATCGGACCTTCAAGATTTTGCTGATCTGCTTTCATTTCTCTTACCTATAGAGTCCGGGGCTAGCCATTTATTAGTGTATCAAACATTATGGGAAATTCAACTCAATCCACGTAAGCCCCGCTTACAACAACACCATTTTCATGCTTGTTCGATCTCCTAGACTATGTCGATAGAGCCTTACTTTGGGGATGCCTTCTACTTCCTGTTTCAACACAAATGCAATTGTCACTCGCTGACACCTCCACTATCTATTCAAAAGTGTTTCAAGCAACCAAACCAAACACAACCACAACTATTGAAACACCTTCCACATCACCACACATGGCTCAAATCACACCTCTTCCCATAACCCAACATACATCTACACCCAAATACCTACCCACGCCTATATCATCTCCCTTACCTAAATCTATCACTACTTTAGGGGTCATAGCGACAACTAGCCTTACTCACCCACCCATCAAATTAGATCTAGCCACATCTTCCAAAATTAACACTAAAGTTACCCCGACCCCTCGAAAATAAGATCCAATCTCCTAGACCTCATATACCAACCTTTCCTACCACACCCTTATCACCTTAACCCCTTCCTCGTCCATTCTAGGACCACACCCCTCGACCACGGCCAAGAAACCCCTAGCCCATGGTAAACCAAGAACGAAGAAACCCATTTCCCCATCACATACCTCTAATATACCCAAGTGACCAACACAACCTCTTCCCTCACCCGTAACCTTCTTACCACCCATACCTCCACTACCATCAATAAATTCTTCACTACCCATGACACTTTCTTCTCTTTCACTCATGCCTCCTGCCCAACCTACACTACCTACCTCCACAACACCTTAGTTACCCCCATGGGTAACCCACCCTCTTCCACCATCATATTTTCCCTCCACATCTTGTACACCCATGTCACCTTTGCCCAAAAAGATGCAACCTAAAGCTAAAAATCCTCTACCCTCCAATAAGGTAGTTAAACCAACCAAACCTTCCGCCACTAGCTCTTCTACCATGCTCGTACCCAAGCAGATGCAACCAAGACCTAAGACCACTTTGCATACCAAACTAGTAAACCAACCCGCCCCCCCTCCTGTAAAGCCTCTTCCTCCACAATCAACTGTACCTACACCCAAACCCACATTCACCTCCCATTGTGATCCACTAGTAGGATCCTACACCAAAATCTTAACCAATCTCCTTGAAAATTCTGTCATCACATTACCACCTCTTAGACCTTGCGACCCACTCAAACCCAAACCAAAAGGGTTTGAAGAAACCAAAATTTTCACCTACCATCATGTGCTAGGACACGATGTAGAGAACTATAACGCTTTAAAAACGCTCTTGTCTAATTATGTCCTCCTGAGGAAAATTTTGACGATGACGATCTTCTTGATGAGGACCCCATTTCACCTTCACCAATCTCCACAAATCTTCTCCCATTACCTACTCAAGTAACAAAATATCCACCCCATAACTCTTTGATCCACCCCGAGATTCGAGAGTAACATGGTTAGTATCGGATAGTTGGCCAAACCAAAACCAAAATGCCAATGCACCCTACTAATTTCACAAGGATCGTATCCCCACTAGGGTTTTGTCCCTCATGTCATTTATACCTTCCATGGAACACCCTCTTCGTCCACCTCCTCGGATCAACATGATCAACATTGCCACCACGCTCGAAAGATAAAGGGCAAGGAAAAAGAAATTGGCCTATCAACCAACCTTGTACCTAGCATACCAGCCACACCTATACCCAAAGTCACCATTCAAGGTCCCGTATATCCTATTTCCGATGGGGTCACACATTGCAGAATGCTAAAACAACTACACAAATCCCCCCTCAAAATGTCTTTATATGACCTTGTCCAAACCTCGAGTCACATCGTAAAGCCCTCATAGATGTCCTTTAATCTATTGAAGTCTTACCAAATGACCCCACACCCATAGCCTCCATCATTACCCCTCACCATGTAGCCTCTCTCACTAGATCATCACCTTCCTCTATACCTCCACCTACTCGCCAAGTGGCTGCCCTTAGCTTTTCAAATGAAGAGATCGCTCCCTTCTAGTCTGACGACCACGACCCCACTCTTTTCATCTCCATATTTATCGATAATATATGCATACGATGCATTATGATCAATGGTGGTGCTAGCATTAACATCATATCCTCCCATGCATATGACCAAATGTGGATACCTATCAATTACATGCATGGTAACCCTTGGTTATGCTGCGCTCCTTCAATGACACCATGACCTCTACCCTAGGTACCATTGTTCTCCATGTCCGCGTAGGTCCCCTGTACTATCCCAAAACTTTTATATGTCCTAGAAGGGGAGTTCCAGTATAACTTGCTGCTCAGTCGACCACGGATCCGTGTCATGGGTTATTTCCTTTGACTTTACATTGCTACCTCAAATTTGAACACAAGGGACATAATTACACCATCCTTGCCAACCCATCACCTTTTAAGACCTGTAACATGTTATATCAGCCCAATGATGTGCTTGTACCAGTCAAGGCATCTACCACTATCACTACTTCACCTTCACCCATAAGCCCATCCACCAAAATTGCCACTACCTCTACTACATCTAACCTTGCTATCCCCCCTTTTGCCGCACTGTAACCTTTACAACTAACACACCTATTTCCCCATCATCTAGCAATCCATCTATCTCTGCTACCCACATATCGACTACTCATCCCTTAGAAGGTGTTTTTCAACACCTTACTCACGGAAGAATACCGCCTATACAATATCGACACCTTCCTCACCCACAAGAGTATGGGAATCGCATCAACACCCTAGCTATGACATCCACATCGGTGATGTTTTTCCTTATGGCCCTCGCCACCTTCACACCAATCTAACGTATGGGAGACTTGATATTGCCACCTATAAACCCGAACCTCCATCCCAAGCCCAACAACTTTCTTCGACCTACACTCCCTCACTAACCACCGCTTCTCTCACACTTTCCTCCACCGGTTAGCGTGGAAATGATTTGGCAGTTTTACAAACAAGGTTGTCATTTTGTCATTTCTGTACCTCTTAGAAACATAATGACCGTAGTGGCATTGGTTTTGACACTCCACCTTATAAGAAGGTTCATGGCATAAAAAGAGACCCATCTCCAAAGCACGATATGACCTATATGCATATGTAACCAATATTTTCCAATGCCTCTAAAGAAGATGAATTTTGTAATGTCATCTACAATCCCCAATATGATACAAAAACCCTCTAACTACTCCTTGACTACAAAAACTACCTTCCTGTTTGTTTCCATTACTCTGATATTTGCATAGTTTCCCTTGACATAAACTTTACCACATATTCTCCCTCATTTCCCTTATCCATGCATAACCCTCAATACTACCCTCCTTGTACTATGGTGAATGATAACATTAATATAGATTATTTACATGATGATGTTCTTTCTTGTAAAAACATGGATGTTAATGAATCTACTTGTGATATTGAAAATGTAAATGTGGATAATGATGTTCCTACTATTAGTCAAGTTGAATGTGAATTAGTTTCTCTTACGATTCTTACTTCTGAAAATGTTTCTAATCATTTCCATGATAGATTAAATACTAGAACTACTACCACTTCTTTGTTTATTGATGATAATCTTGATGAAATCCTTGCTTTTGAATATGAAAGGTAGTGAATTTGATTATGATAATGATATTACGCATGTTAATGATGATGTTTCTTCCATTAAAATTGATACACCTCCTCTTTCTTCTACTCCTAAGGATCCTTCCAATGATGGCCCTAATGACACCCATCCTAATTCTAATATAACTCTATTTATGTCTCATGAATCTACACCTAACATCTCTCGCCGAGACTACACAGTCATCTCCTCCTACCACACCTCCATCTCCTCCTCCCACATTCACTCCCCCTTCTCAGTTCCCATGATCACTCAAAATGGCAATATTCAACCCCTTAATGTTCCTCTCACTAAACCATCCCCTCACAAGATATCCTCTCTCTCATGCATGTTGTTGGTTCTTTGTAAACTCATGTTCATACCTTTAGCCTCGATATTATAGTCTATTATGCCTCCATTGACAATAATCTCTTCCGGAAATCCCATTCTCAAGATTATTCACAATTATGCTTTCCCTAAGGGTTTCATCATTCTACCTTCTTATGTTTTGATGGCACCGACAATATTTCTTTACATCTAAAACATAATATCTTATCCATGACTTCTTATTTCAATGAGCATTTTTACTCAAAGCCTTTCATTATATTATTTTTTTATCATTCTCTCCAATGGTATACTCATTTTCCTAATGGATCTATTAGTACTTATTATGATATGGAAGATGCTTTTCTTAGACATTTTATTTCTAATAATGGTCCTAAAGTTACATATGAACACTTTTTTTTCTTTGCATAAAGGAAATAATGAAGAAATTTTAGATTACATTTTACGCCTTAATTATTACATGCATCAGTTATTATTTCAGCCTATTGATCTATAAATGTAATTTATCTTTTGTCGTGGATTAATTCCTCCATTAAAAGAAAAGCTCTTCCATGATACATGTGATTCATTTACTCTTTTTTCTATAAAGTTATTGATTTAAAAATGACTTAATTGTGGATCAATTTATAATACCACCTTCTACTTATTCTATTCCTCCATTGCCTACTAAGTATTCTCCTCTCCCATCTATCGATCCTTCTCCACAATCCCCATCTCCACCTCCATGCAAGTGTCTCCCTTCCCTACCACTGCATCAACATTCACCTAAGTCTTCTCCACCTCCCACTCATGAACCATTGCACTTTTCACATAATGCTAAACCACATGATGTCTTATGTACCTTACTTGATAAGTGGTTAATCCATTTACCTTCCAACCAACATCATCCCCCTCATCGGTTTGCAACATCATCGTGAGCGCTATTTTCCATCGCATCAATGACCACCATGATAATGAATGATATGCACTCCATGGTAGACTACAAAAATTAAAATATAAAGGTGTCATTTCCTTCCTCTCTTAGTCTCGAGAGAATGCTCTACATATCCTATTCTAGAAAATCGAGCCCTCACCATAGTTAGCTTGTCTCATTCTCCTCCTAATGTCATTATTTGTCTACCTCCTAAGGTCATTATACATCTAACACCTCCAGATGTCCCATCTATAAATACATCCGTTCCTCCTCCACACATTGCGATAGGGTCAAAGCATATGATTGTGTCCCACTTGGTGGCCAAAAATATTTCAAAATATGACTAGTAAATATTTTTTAAAATACTATAAAAACTTTTTAAAATCAAGTAAATGCTAGATGGATGTACCTTGGTATTTATAAGCTCTTAAAAATACATCTTTGGTCATGTTATGGTTTTCAGAAATATTTTGTTAAAAGTACAAAAACTACAAAAAAGTGGGACATAGTTATATTCCTAAGAAGCCCATCGCACTTCACACCATCACACCCCCCATTATTGGAAAAATTTCCTAGATTTCTAATTCGGAACCTATAATCATAATGATATTGTTCCAAATGATTGTCCTATGCTTTGCATGCTTCTCTAACTCTAGTAGATGGTCTCCATTTACATCTCATTACCCGATGATGCAATATTGTGTTATGATTCACACTTGACTATTGAGGGCATACTTCATTCTTGAATCTCACATCTTCCACATCTCACACTCTTTGCTTCACAACATAACCTCTTTAACGTGACACATTCATTTACGGATGACGTACTCTTGTTCTATGGTTCATTCTTGACTATTGATGGGGCATTTATAAATGAACCTCATTCTCACACTGGGGGATAATCGATCTTTTTCCCGTCCTTCATCCCCATCAGACACCATTGTGAGCATTATTTTACATCTCCTTATTCTACAACTATCCATGCAATATTAGTTTATGCTTTTCTCTTATATAACATTTCCATTTATCTCCCACATTGCATCACATACATACATCACTATTTATCATATACTATACTAGTCACTCTTTTTCATTTGCACATCTTATTTACTCTATTACATAGAAATTATTTGCACATCATAACCAATACCCATTATCAAACAATATCTATCAAATAAAGCATTCCAAAATGGCATATAGAATCCAAAAAACTACGTAATCATTAATGTAAACTTATAATCTTCGCATATTATACAAATACACATCCATAACTAGTTCCATACCAATACATGTGTATATGTATCATCATCAAAATCATAGTTACAATGTACAATCACTTTAGGGCAATACCCCATGCATCAATACAACATATAAAATATATAATCTATCATCCTCGCTATCATTATTTATAATCGTGGGAGATCTTGAACTTGAAGCTTCACCGCTAACTCTATCCTGCTGATCTCACCCTCTATATCTCTCCGGCTAGATTTTTAATATGACAACCTTCACCATTTTCTCTTCATATTGGCCCTGCAAATCCACATATCATGAAAATATATCTTGAAATAGGAATCCTTATCATACAACCTCTCTCGCTAATTCTTTCTTTGCATGATCATGATCATGCTCACTTAAAAATTGTGCACGTGGATGCCTCTATAGCCACCGAATTGAACAAATGGTCATTCTTTCTCACAATCACATATACTCACTCTAACATCCCTCCTCCCATGAGAACATCCATGGGAATGTTCTACGTCAACGTACATATGGAGGTATCTATAATTAGTGTATGGATCACCTACAATCATATAACAAATAGTGGCTACTACATAAATTTTCATCCATTAACTAAATAAATCCTTAAAAAAACAAATACCAATGCACGATGGTTACACTCTTCTCGCACCACTTTTATATTGTCCACCTCGGGCGGGTGTCGTGCCCTCATCTCCTCCAACTATCAGCTCACCTCCCGCATCTACCACCACCTTTGGAAATAGTAACACCCATCGTTGTATCTCCCACCACCGACTAAATGCTACTGAATAAGTGCATGAAGTTGGGGGGCCAAAAAGTGGACAAAAACATAAAATCAGATGAAACGCATACATGTTTTAATTTTTTTGGCTTGGTAATTACATAACCTATAATGCATACGCGTTATAAGGAAGGAAAAATGAGTACGTGTTTTAAAGAAGGAAAATAAGATTTTAAAGAAGGAAAACACATATTATAGAATTCAAAACGTGTACGCAATTTTGAATAGTATGGACTATGTATATGGTTTTGGGTGTGTTATACTTACAAAATAAATGTTTAAGCATAAGAAATAATAAAAGTACAAGAAATAATAAAAGAAATCTTATACTTTTACTTTTATAATTTCTTGTACTTTTATAATTTCTTATACTTAAATTTATTTTAGTAAATATAATAAATTAGGGTCACTCTGCACCTAATGGAAGTGGTCTCGTAGCTCCAACAATTATAATCTAGAAGATAGTTTTTCAAAATCTAATCTAGTTAGTACTTACTCGTTTTTAGGATTTCAGCAAACAACCTAAAACTTTCAGGGCATATAAATTATAGTCAGCCTTTGTTTTGGGAAAGCATATAGTCATTTTAAAGGTTTTTGACCTTCTAAAATGGATTTTAGACCTACCCTTTGCTTGAATTGGTACTAATTTTTAAATTTGGTCCATAATTCACTTTAGTGACCATGAATCAACTTGTATGATGCTTGTCTACTACTTAATAAAATAGATCCTCACTTTGTAGATAGAGGATTGTTCCCATAATGGGATTCTTGTCCTATGGCCAAAATGAGGTGATTGTAATGTGCCTCCTCCTTAAGGTGTGATAACACTACTAGGTGTTGAATGAGTTGTTACAAATAGTACAAGTGAATTGCATCAACTAAACTCGGGTGATTTCTCATTCTCAGAAACATGGTGCTCCATATAAAGATCATCCCCTTACCTTTCCTAGCTCTAAAATCATCCTTTCATGGAATCAAATTCATGATTCTCATACATGTTTTTTCTCATATGTCTCTTATGGAGACAAACGATGCCTTAATACTTCACAAATAATGGTCCTTGATAGTTCGGTGACATGACTAGCTCATTTAAGCTTTCTTCAAGGGTGTTTAATTAACTACAAAATGACCAAACATGAATTTTTATGCCTTCAAAGGAATTATTCTCTCATCAAAACTAAATGAGTCAATTGATCACCTTAAACACTATTCCCTTCACACTGAAACATGATGAATGATCTTTTTAGGACTTCCTTTGGGTGAGGGTTTATGAATTATGGTTTAGGGTTTAGGGATCGGGGTTTAGGACTCAAGGTTTAGAGTTTAGGGTTTAAGGTTTAGTGTTTAAGGCTCATAGTTTATATTTTAGGGTTTAGCTCGGGGCTTAGGGTTTGTGGTTTAGGGTTTATAGTTTAGGGTTTATGGTTCAAGAGTTAAGGGTTGAGGTTTTAGGGCTCAAGGTTCAAGGTTTAGGGTTTAGGGTTTATGGCTCAAGGTTCAGGGTTTATTTTTTAGGGTTTAGGTTTGAGGGTTTATGTTTTAGGGTTCAAGTTTTAGGGTTTTAGCTTAGGGCTTATGGCTTAGGGCCTAGTGTTCGTGGCTCGAGGTTTAGCCCTTGGTCATATGATATGGTCATATGAGGGCTTAAAGCTTGTGATTATTGCTAGTAGGTGCTTAGCTTCAGCCCTAATTAATTTTATTTGTGTGGTGAAGGCAACAACAATTTATTTTGTTTTAGTGGCAACTACAATAAATAACAGAGAAAAATATTAAAAGGCTTATATCTTTTGATCGGTAACTCGGTTTTGAGTCTTGCTTTTTTGCAAAAGTGTTTGTTTTTTCATGATATTTCCATTGGAATTATTTATTTTTGACTTGCACTATAATTATAAAGTTCCAAATATGGAGGAGTGTTGTAATCAATTATGGATGTAATTTAAGGGTTAGAGCCCGACGTCCTAAATTTTTAGGAGTTACAATTTGTACCTATCATGGATTTTGAGAATGATATGTTTTCTCTAAAGTATGTGGACTTCATGAGGATATTGTAAAATTGGGGGAAGAAAATAGATCACTCAAGAAGTGAAATTCTCTTCTACAATCACTCATTCACGATGAGGATACAAATGCACTCCATGCAGAACAAACTTGCTAGCCTACAACATCACCATCATATTGTGGACAACCATATCCATGCCCCTACTCCACTTGCAGTTGTTGCTCTTGTACCCACTGACATTGATTTTCCAGTCTTTGAGCCTGAACTTGCTTTTGATGCTTCTAAACCTATGAGGCTTGTTACCACATGCTCTTACACATCATCTGTGCCTATTACGGTACCACATGTTGTGTATCCTGCTTTTCTCAGCCTACATGGATTTTTTAAGAAGCATACCACTGCATTCGGTTCTCACATGCTCCATTCTATAAGTCTCACTAGCGTGAGTCATTGTGAGACATTCACTGTGGTATTGTTTTCTCTATTCCACATGTTAAGTGGAATTCTCGTCATGACATTGGTTTTCAAGCAGATACTTCATTGGGATCACACATTGACAGAGATCCTTTTTTTGTTTGCTCGACTCTTTTTGAGGATCATGAGCAACACATGAGTTCTGCACCTTCACTCAGGCTTGAGAAACCTGAGATTTCAGCTATTAGACATGATCAACTTGACACACATACTGATGTTCCTTTGCATGCACCCATTTTGCATTTTGCACCAAGTCATATGCAGGCATCTTCTTCATCCATCCGTGTTGATTTGGGGTGGATATCTGATCACTTGTGGTGGAGACATAGGCATTCGTTGAGAGGACTCTATAGGCATGGCTCCACCATTCAACCTCTTGCTCCACTTTCTATACCTTCTGCATTGTGATGCTTCTTGTTTTGAGCATTTTTCTTTAGTAGGTGTAGTGTATCTCTCTTGTTTGTTGAGAGATTTTGTATTTGTATTTTTGACACTTTTGGCATGTTGACAGTATCTCTTATGGGGGATCTATTCTGGTGCATTCCAGTGTTAGTTTGTTAGTGTTCGAGTAGTTATTTTGGGAAACTCATACAGATTTGTAGCATCACTCCACCCATTCAGTAGTATGGGAGGGTGTGGTGTTGATCCTTCTTCTTCGGGTTTCATGTCCTTGCCTTGTTACCTTGGCTTTTCTTGGATCGTGACACTCTGGATTTTGTGTCCTTGCCTTATTGCTTTGGTTTTTGTTCTTGGATCGTGGCACACCTATTTGCAGCAGTTGATCAAATTATGTTTGGTGTTTTTTTTACACTTTTGACATCACTCCATTGACGATCTCCTTATATGGAGCTATTTTGGTGAAACCCAGTGTCAGTTGTTTTTGAGTTTTGTGATCGAAAGCGGTGGATTCGAGATCAAAGTGCACACCAAAATTCTTTGATTGTGTGAGTTTTTGAGACGAGCTTCTCGGGATGCCTTGGAGAGGATATTTATTCTCTTTACTTTATTATTCTTGGTTTTGGGTACCTTGCGGGGTTCCTTTTTCCCAGTTATTGTACATGAGTACCTCATTAGGCCTAGTTACCGGGACTCATACTGTGGACATGCCACATCTATTTTGGCCCCTAGCTTCACTTGAGGGGGTGTTAGATTAGGTATTTACCTTAGCTCATGTTCACCTAGGTACTTTATTTACCTTTATTGTATTTATCCTCACCCACTTATGTGTGTGGATATTTCTTTTATCTTATTTAGATATTAGGAGATATTATCTAGTTGTTAGGTATATTTCTTTCCTTGATCTATGGTATTGAATAGATCTTTGATGCCTAGTTCTCTCCTAAATCTATGGTCTTGAATAGTTATTTGATGACTAGTTATTTCCTTGATTTATGGCTTGATCTACGACCTTGAATGGTTCTTAGATTGTTATTCCTTGTCTATTTAAGCATGGCCCATTCTCAATGTATTGCATTGAGTTCCATAATAATATATGATAGTCTTTGCTCATTTTTTGCAAAGGTTTATGTAAAGTTATTTTGGTGAATTGCTTTCATCTTATTTATCGTGATGTTTGATTAGCATCTGTGTTCTTAGCTTGGCACGATCTGGTTATCGTTCCTTTTATAGGGCTCAAGGTTCGGGGTTTAGGGTTTAGGGGTCAAGGTTGAGGGTTTAGGGTTTATGGCTCAAGGTTCAGGGTTTAGGGATCAAGGTTGAGGGTTTAGGGTCAAGAGTAGAGGGTTAAGGGTTTCAGGGCTCATGGTTTAGTTTTTAGGTTTATGTTTGAGGGTTCAAGGTTTAGTGTTTTGGCTTAGGGATTATGACTTAGGGCCTAGGGTTCATGGCTTAAGATTTAGGGTTTAGGGCTCAAGGTTTAGGGTTTAGGGCTCAAGGTTTAGGTTTTAGGGTTTAGGGTTTAGGATTTAGGGCTTAGAGTTTAGGGTTTAGGGATTATGGTTTATGGTATAGGGTTTAGGATTTAGGGCTCAGGGTTTAAGGTTTAGGGTTGAGGATTTAGGGTTTACGGTTTAGGGTTTAGGAGTTAGGGTTTAAGGTTTAAAGGTCAGGGTTTAGGGTTTAGGGTTTAAGGTTTAGAGGTTAGGGGTTAGGGTTTAGGGTTTAGGATTTAAGGCTCATGGATTAGGCTCACCCATTCAATCAGGTGTGGTAATGTTCTATGTATTACCCATTCTTATAAGTATTAACAAAGAGTATTCAACTAAAAATGGTTCATCTACTTCGTAGGTAGAACTATCAAGGGAGTCATCACAATTTGATGCCTTTCATCTATTGATATTTTAAAGGAGGAAATTTCCATTTCATGTAAAATATTTCACTCATTATAATGTTTTGTGTCTTACTCTTTCTTATTAGTATTGCACAGAGAGTATTCAATTGTTTCGAAAAAGGGTTCATCGACTTCATGTGCAACAAAATTCAAAGAGATTCATCAAAATGTGACGTCTTTTAAATCATTTGATATTTTGAAGGAGGGAAATTCCCACCTCTCATAAACAAGGTAGTTGTAAAAGTAGACTTAATGATGGTTCTAGGCACAAGACTAGGAAATATGGTCCTAAGATATTAAAAAAATGAACTAACTCATGAGACCTTCTGGAAATATATGAGGTTTAGGGGTTAGAGCTTAGGGTTCTGGATTTAGTGTTTAGGGTTTATGACTTAGGGCACAAGGATCAGGGTTCAAGGTTTAGGGTTTAGGGTTAAGGGTTTAGGGTTTATAATTTAGGTTTTAGGTCTCAGGGTTAAGGGTTTAGGTCACAAAGTTCAGGGTTTAGGGTTTAGTGTTTAGGGCTTATGGTTTAGGGTTTAGGGTTTAGGGCTTAGGGTTTAGGATTTAGTGCTTAGGGTTTAGAGTTCGGGGTTTATAGTTTAGGGTTTATGGGTAAGGGTTTAGGGTTTATTATTTAGTTTTTATGGTTTATGGTTTAGGGTTTAGGGTTTAGGGACATTTAGGATTTAACATTTAGGGCTTAAGGTTTAGGGTTTACATTTTAGGGCTCAGGGCTCGGTGGTTTAGGGTTTAAGGGTTAGGGTGCATGGTTTAGGGTTTACGACTCGGGGTTTAGGGTTCGAGCTATGAGTTTAAGGTTTAGGTTAGAGCTCGAGTTCTAGATTTAGGGTTTAGGGCTCATGGTTTAATGTTTAGGGTTTAGGGCTCAAGGATTAAGGTGTAGGGTTCAAGGCTTAAGGTTGTGGGTTTATGGTTTAGGGATTAGGGTTTAATGTTCATGGTTCGTGGTTTATGGCTTAAGGTTTGGGGTTGAGTTATTGGTTTAAGGTTTGGGGTTAGAGCTCGGGGCTCGGATTTAGTATTTACGGTTTAGGGCTTAGGGCTCGGGGTTTAGGTCTAGTGGTCAAGGGTTTAGGGTTTAGGGTTTAAGGTTTAGGATTTATTACTTTGGTTTTATGGTTTAGGGTTTATAGTTTAGGGTTTAGGTCTCATGGTTGAGGGTTAAGGGTTTAGGTCACAGAGTTCAGGGTTTAGGGTTTAGTGTTTAAGATTTAGGGCTTATGGTTTAGGGTTTAGGGCTCAAGCTTTAGGGTTTAGGGTTTATGGGTTAGGGTTTAGGGTTTAGGATTTAGTTTTCAGGGTTTAGGGTTTAGGGCTTAAGGCTCAAGGTTTAGGGTTTAGGGCTCATGGGTAAGGGCTGAATATTTAAGGATTAGGGTTTAGGGCTTAAGATTTAGGGTTTAAGGTTTATGGTTTAGGTTTTAGGGTTTAAGGATCATGGTTTAGGGTTTAGGTTTAGGGCCTCGAGTTTAGGGTTTAATGTTTAGGGTTTAGGGTTTTGATTGTAGAATTTAAATGCTAAAAGATTTAGGTTAAATGCTGAAATCCTAAAAATTACCTATGTATTGACAGATTATACTATAAAAAACTATCTCCTAAACCGTGACTAATGGAGCTATGAGACTAGTTCTATAAGGTGCAGAGTGACCCTAATTTTTTATATTTACATAAATAAATTTAAAGTATAAGAAATAATAAAATATAAATAATAATAAATGAAAAACTTATACATCAACATTTATTTTTGTAAATAGAAAGCGTCAAATGCATATACATTGTTCATACTATACGTAACGTGTACATGTTTTGTGTTTTCTCTTTTCCAAGCCATTCCTCAAGGCTTGGGATCCGGTTTGGATCCCCAACCACGAGGCATGGACACACACATTTGTAGGAAAATGTAAAAATGCCACTTCCTCTATGATAAATCAAAATAAAACAATCGATCCATTTAAAAAAATTATACCATGACGTAGAGCAAAGTTTCTTCTTTCTAAAAATATAATTTTTCAAATTTTTTAACTAATATAAGGTTTCCATATTATTTATTTTCTAACTATGCCTTTTTATAGATATTTTTTGAAGTTTAAATATGTCTATCTTTCATCATGTATCTTTTGTTTGGGTCATCAAAATTGAAAAAAAATTATACTAGCACAAACTAGGCATAATTCTATACATATTAAAAAAATCTAATTTTTGATATTTTTTGAGGTAGTTGGGGGCATGGTCGGAGCTCCATTATTTTTCAAAACATAAAATTTCTGTACTAGAAAAATCATAAATAAAAAAATACTCGTTAAAAAATCTAAAAAAATTCTAACACAAACTAGATGCTCCTAGCTATCTTTCTACCAAAGGGTTTTCAAAAATACTCAATGGTGCTAAAAAAATGGGGGGGAAAAAAGTCACTCTATTATGTTTTTTAATAAAAACAGGAGAACTTGTTGGTATTTTAGTTGTTTGACCCACTTAAACTTATCTATTTTCAATAAAATTTAGTAGCTTAGAAACTAGACTCAAAATGCTATGATTCATATTTCTACAACATCTTCCAATTTTGAGTGTAACTATTTCGAAAAACTCGTACAAGTTGAAGTTTTTTTTTTCAAAAAAATGCATCCACTTAAGACCCCCTTTTGCCCCCCAAACTTGGTGCACTTACCCTACCATGCATCCCACATCATCTACCTATTTAGGCCATATGGTGATTTGGATCATATGGTACTAGACTTATCGCTCTACCCTTGTCGGGCCTAACATCAACCACAGTAACCTCGCATCCATAGAAGATATACACCATATATATGGCTCTCGAGCACATCACGGGCCATGCTAAACTTCCTAGATACCCGTTACTCACCTTGGAACAATTATGCTATCACGAGAAATAATCCTCTACCCATATGGTGTCGAATACACTCTGACTCCACTGCTTGTCCTCCACCCATCCTCTATAGTCTCTATACGGTATAAATATAATGGCCCCAAGCCCCATCGATCTATCATTGACTTATACATAGTCGTATCCATCCTCCCATTGTACATACCCACCCATCTATTTGTATATATCTCTGGTTAAACCCAATCAACCCATCACCAACTAAGCAAACTCACTATAGCTATATGCTCATACTCCCACACCTATAATAAAAAAGTAGCTCCTAATCCACCTCGCGTGATCCTCTTAAATAAACTTGTATAAGTCCTTGTATAAATGGGCCAACACACACGTGCCCATGCATACCTAATATCATGCTCCTCTATAGGTTGATAAATATAATGCATCAAGTAAAAATACCAACTCCTCTTCCGCCTATATCCATCGATGAAGCTAATACCACTGCAATATTTTTTTGCAATCGCGGAACCCCTTATATCACCATCACATTATAGCTAATATATGTCATAGTGCGTACTTGAGGCCACTTGTCAAATCTTTATCAGTCGTGCCTTCCTCTCATCGACTACAAGCCTCCACTACAACCATAATATATAATTTGTCTCAAACTAAAGGAAACTTTACTATCTTGTATACATCATTGAATGTCACCCTCACCTCACATGTTGGGAAAAAAATGTACATGTCTCTACGCATCATCTCTCCCTGATTGTTAGGTTGTGGAGCCTATTTTCATGTGTGGAAGTGTTGAAGATTGTACACTAAGAGTCTTGTACACTTTTCATGTATCCTCGCTAGGGTTCGGGGGACCATGGGGACAATTTTGTGCTTTCTGATGGATCAGACACCACTTTGTGTGGTTATGTAGATTTAGATATGGCTGGAGATGTAGACGGCGGGAGGAGCATAACAGAGTTATATTTACACTTTGTAGGTGGGACAACTTGTGGTGGATTTCACGACTATAGAAGTTGGTAGCTTTATCAACCACAGAGAATTTGAGTATGTTGCTACCACATGAGAGGTAAACAAAGAAATGATTTGGTTCTGATAATTACTTGAGGAGTTAGGGCATAAGAAGGAGGAAGGAAAGCTACATAGTGATAGTCGAGTGCTATATACCTAGCTAAGAACTACTGCTTTCCACTCTAGAACGAAGCATATACGGTTAAGGTACCATTTCATCGGGGACGAGTTTTGGAGGAATAGAAGTTAAAGGTGGAGAAGATCCATACTAGTTAGAATCTTGCATACATGATGGCCAAGGTGGTCACTGAGGAAAAAATGAAGTTGTGTTCAACTTTGGTTGGTCTTCACGGAAACTAGTGAAGGGTTGAGAAGTTTTCTAAGAAGAAAACTAGTCTCAAGTGGGAGATTGTTAGGTTGTGGAGCCTATTTTCATGTGTGAAAGTGTAAAAGAGGCGTGCACTAAAGTACTGTACACATCATGCACTTTTCATGTATCCTTGCCGGGGTTTGGGGGCACAACCCAATTTTTTTTTGGGCCTTAAAATGTGCCCGATATATCGGGAAATGTGATTTTCTCATATGGGCAGGATTTTGACCCATAGGTTTATGGGACAGATTTTTGCCTATGGTTTTGATACCCACTGTTTTGTAAAGCTGCTTAGCAATGATTGTCTATTTATATGGTTTTATGCATATGATAGATGTAATGAAAAACATTACAAATGTGCTTTGAATTCGAGGTTTGAATTATGTAGAGTTTGTTGAGCATAGCTCCAAACAGATCGGGTATTGTATTGATATAGTGGTGGCTTGTAATAAAATATGAGCAAGTGATTATTCGTGGACGTAGCCCAAATTGGGTGAACCACGTTAAATATTGTCTCTTTGTGTTGTGTTAATTTATTACGCACTTTTATTTGAGATCGTAATAATTTTCTGCATATTAGTTTCTCTTATTGCGATTACGTGAGGGATTATTCCACATATTTTATCTCTTATTTCCTAACAATTGATATCGAGATCCTGGATTGGTTTGCTAAAGTGTTGAATCACAAGGAAAGTTTTATCTTGAGTGGAAGCTATGGCAGATGATGGAAGATCTAGGGTTGATAAATTCAACGGGCAAAATTTCAATCTTTGGAAGATGCAGATGGAAGATTACCTTTATCAGAAGGATCTTTATACTCCGCTATCTGAGAAGGTGAACAAACCCTTGAGCATGTGGATGCGGAATGGGATTTCAGGATAGGAAGGCACTTAGTCAATCTGACTATGTCTTGCATCTTGAGTATTATTTAATGTTTCAAAGGAAAAGACTACAAAGAAGCTGATGGATGCATTAGGAAGTTGTATGAATGATCGGGGGGATCATTTTTAAAGTTCCTAAGCATCTCTAAATAGTTTCAAGTGTAGAAGATAATCTCGAGAGCTTTCCATATTTGAGAACGTGACAAGCAGACATTGGGAGCTCTAGATATGTTCGGTCAAAGTTCAGACATCGAGAAAGTCAAACTATGGTCAACTGGTCAATATTGGACCAATTGCCTTTGTGACACGTGGCTTGCCACCACTCGTTGAATTCACACGATTTTCCTATCGGGAGGCGACAAGTGGATTACATCTAATGGACTGAGTTAATTATTTCTATACCACATTATATTGGTGAAATTATATTATCTTGGTAAGTCCACTTTCCAAATGCCACACTATATATTAATGTTTATACATTAGTATTAAAGCTCACATAAACCAACCGACCACACATAACAGCCAACATGCTAGGTTATGTCCACGTGGTAAAGGCATGCAATGTCATGCGTGGAAGATTCCACGTGAGGAGAGGGAGGTGAAGCGGTGGTAGGGGCGGTTATGCTCCAACGTGGTCTTTTGACCACTTCATATGCGTGGAAAGGCTTTAAAGCCTTAGACATTATCCCCCACCACCCAACATGTGGGACCTTATCCAAATGCGCCCCTTATGGGATTTTTATCCTATTTAAAATGCTAAGCGCCAAACTTGGGTTTTAATCCCATTAAAAATGCAACCCAAATATTATCCCAATTGTTATGCTAAGATTTAATCCCATGTATCTTGCTACGGGTTAGGTTAAAAATAGCATAAGGATGATTTGTAATTGCATATTTTTTGGGCCCTAATTTTGTATAAATAGGGAACCCATTCTATTGTAATGGACACACACACAACTCAAGCTTATTATTTGTTAAGCTTGTTGTGGACACACACAAAGGCAGAAGACAAGCTCAGAGCTTGGAAGGCGAATGAGAAATTGTTGTTGTGTGAAGACCTAAATTATTTTAGGCATTATTATTTTGATTATTATTGACCTATTATTTTTTAGGCAATAATAAATTAAATATTTGTGGCTAGGATTTATTCAAACTACCTAGTCGGCCCATAGCGCCACAAGTATGCCGAATCCTCGATTGTCGGCCCAGGAGTGCTAGCGTCCGCAATGATAGCGTCGGGAAGGCCGATCGAAGCCAAAGGAGATTGTACACCGGGAAGAAGGTGGAAGTCGGGTGCTATTTTTCACCCTTGTCAAATCGAAGGTCTAGTTATTCTTCTAAGCAAGTTTAAATAGTTTCCATTAGGTTTTCTTGTGAAAGTACTATTGTAACTTACAAGTTTTGACTAGTGGAAGCGGTTTGACCACGAACACGGAGACATAGGCAATGCCGAACTCTGTAATCAATATGTGTGCAATTGTCGATATTTTCTTGCATTATTTTTAAATTGATTACTTAAAATGAGTAAATTATTGGTGAATAATTAAAGCCTACAAGGGTCCGAGATCGGTAGTATTAATCGATTATTTTCGGATCAATGAAAAACCCTCGCCTCTAATAAGATATTTTTAATGAAAAATTTGTTTAATATGAAGATGTCTCGAGAATGGTTCGATAGCAGATATCTAAATGATTTTAATATGATTGTAAATATGTTAGCTTTGGTTCTGATAGAATTTGATGAAGAAGTTAGGGCTTTATTAGTTTTGTGTTCTTTACCCGAGAGTTGGAATTCCACAGTAATGGCGGTAAGCAAATCGGTACCGCTAACTCAAAGTTGAAGTTTGAGGATGTTGTAGGGGTGATTCTAAGTGAGGAAATGCGAAGAAAAAGCTCTGGTGAATCTTCTACTTCAGGGAATGCTTTGACAGTGGAAACTAGAGGGAGACAAAAGAATAGAGGAAACCATGGAAAATCAAAGGATTGGGAAAGGTCAAAATCCAAAAGCAAGATAGTATGCTAGCACTGTGGAAAGTCTGGGCATGCAAAGAAGGATTGTTGGGAGCTTCGGGACAAGAAGAAACAACAGGAAGAAAATAAGGAGGAAAATGTGGCAATGGGTAATGTATGTCAGGATGCTTTGATTCTTTCTTTACACAATATTATCAATCTTGGGTTTTAGATTCGGGGGATTCTTTCCATGCTTCTCCACATAGGCATTATTTTGTTGATTTGGGCATGTTTTTCTTGGTAATGATGAGCCTTGTAGCATAGTTGGAAAAGGTTCTGTTCAGGTTAAGATGCAAAATGGGAATACTTGGCTATTGAAGGATGTCAGACATGTGCCTACATTAAGACGAAATTTGATATCGGTAGGGCAATTGGGAAGTGATGGTTGTACTGTGATATTTACAAGCGGACTCTTGGAAGGTTACCAAGGGTGCTCTTGTGGTGGAAAGAGGTAAGAAGGTTGAAACCTTGTATTTAACCACTTATAGCACTAATGTTTGTAATCTTGTGGCTTAGAAGTATATACAACATTGTGGCACTATAGGCTCGGTCATATGAGCCATAAGGGCATGGAGATCATAAAGAAGGATTTTCTTGGATATACAAAAATAGGTTTGGAGTTTTGTGAGGATTGCATATATGGGAAACAAAAGTGAGTAAGGTTTCTCAAGGTTGGACCTACAAAGAAAGAGAGTAAGTTAGATTTGGTGCATTCTGATGTGTGGGGCGGCTCAGGTATCATCTCTTGGGGTTCAAGTTATTATGTTACTTTATTGATGATGCAATAAGGAAAGTTTGGGTTTATTGTATTAGAAACAAATCTGATGTATTTGACACTTTTGTTAAATGGAAAGCCTTAGTAGAGAATGAAACAGGTCTTAAGCTAAAATGTCTCAGGTTAGATAATGGAGGGGAGTATTACAACAATGAATTTGATGATTACTATTCTAAGAATGGAATCCACAGGAAAAAGATGGTTCTAGGAACTCTGCAAGTAGAATGGGGTATCAAAAAGGATGAACAGAACAATAATGGAACGTGCTAGGAGCATGAGGTTACATGTAGGACTACCTCTTTCTTTTTGGGCAGAAGCGGTGAGCATAGCTATGTACTTGATAAATAGAGGACCCTCAAGTGCCTTGGATGGAGGCATACCTGAGGAGGCTTGGTATGGTAAGAAAGTTGATTATTCATTTCTTAGAGTCTTTGGATGTGAGGTATTTGTTCATATAGACAAGGATGATAGGACCAAGCTAGAGGCTAAATCAAAAAATTGTACTTTCATTGGTTATGGTGGTGATGACTTTGGATATAAATGTTGGAGTATTAAGGACAAGAAAATAATTTGATCTAGGGATGTGGTATTTAATGAGAAAGTCATGTATAAGCAAGCAGTTGTAGGAAAAAAGGAAGAATCCAAGAAAGAATATTGAGCAACGGTAGAGGATCTTTAGGATGGGAAAAGTGACACATGAATAAGTTTAGGAACCTCCTCAACAAGAACCTCAAACTCCTATATCGAGGAGGTCTTTTAGGGTAAGAAGAGAACCTGAACATTTTTCTCCTTCTCTTTATTATTTATTACTCACCATGATAGTGGAGAACCGAGAAGCTTTGATGAATCAATGTAGGTAGATGTCAGGAAGAAGTGGGAGCAATCCATGGATGAGGAGCATTAGGCTCTCATGAAGAACCAAACATGGGATTTGTGAAGTTACTCAAAGGTAAAAAGAGCATTATGGAACAAGTGGGTGTTAAAGTCAAAGAGGAAGGAGGCAAGAAAAGATACAAGGCCCGGTTGGTGGTCAAGGGGTTTGCATAGAAAAAGGTATAGATTTTGATGAAATTTTTTCTCCTGTAGTAAAAATGACTTCTATTAGAACTATTCTAGGAATAGTTGCAGCAAAAGACTTGCACTTAGAATAGCTTGATGTAAAACTACATTTCTCCATGGTGATTTGGAGGAGGAACTATATATGCAAAGCCAACCAGAGGGCTATGAGGTCAAAGGTAAAGAGGAGATGGTGTGCAAACTGAAGAAGAGCTTGTATGGATTGAAACAAGCTCCACGTCAATGGTATAAGAAATTTGATAGCTTCATGATGGAGTAAGGTTATATTAGATGTCATTCTGACCATTGCGTGTATACAAAGAAATTTGAGGATGGAAGTTATATTATCCTATGTCTGTATGTGGATGACATGTTGGTTGCAGGTAAAAACATGTAGGAAATAAAAGTACTCAAGAAGTAGCTAAGTGAATCCTTTGCTATGAAGGATTTGGGGGCAGCTAAAAAATCCTTGGTATGAGGATATCTCGGGATAGGAAGGAACGGAAGCTAACTTTATCTTAGGAAGAGTACATTAAGAAAGTCTTGGAGAGGTTTAATATGCAGGATGCTAAACCGGTTGGGACTCCTTTGGTAGGCCATTTCAAGTTATCAAAGGAGCAATGTCCCAAGACAGAGCAGGAGAGAAACCAAATGTCCAAGGTACCTTACTCATCAGTAGTTGGTAGTTTGATGTATGCCATGGTGTGTACCAGGCTTATATTTCCCATGTAGTGGGAGCGGTGAGTAGATTTATGAGTGATCTAGGTAGAGATCACTTTGGTAGCGATAAAGTGGATCCTTCGGTATTTGAGAGGGACCATGGGGACAATTTTTTTGCTATAATGGATCAAACACCACTTTGTGTGGTTATGTAGATTCAGATATGGCTGGAGATGTAGACAGCAGGAGGAGCACGATAGGTTATATTTACACTGTAGGTGGGACAACAAAGTGAGCTGGATTTCATGACTACAAAAGTTGGTAGCTTTTTAACCACAGAATTTGAGTATGTTGCTGCCATAGAGGAAAGAAAGAAATGATTCAATTACAACAATTACTTGAGGAGTTGGGACATAAGCATGAGGAAGGAAAGCTACATAGTGATAGTTAGAGTGCTATACACCTAGCTAAGAACTCAACTTTCCACTCTAGGACGAAGCATATACTGTTAAGGTACCATTTCATTAGGACAACTTTAGAGGAAGAGAAGTTGAAGCTGGAGAATATCCATACCAGTCAGAATCCTGTAGACATGATGACCAAGGTGGTCACAAGGGAAAAAATGAAGTTGTGTTCAACTTTGGTTGGTCTTCACAGAAACTAGTGAAGGGTTGAGAATCTTGCTCAGAGGAAAACTAGTCTCCAAGTGGGAGATTGTTAGGTTGTGGAGCCTATTTCATGTGAGAAAGTGTTGAAGAGCCTCAAGAGTATTCACTTTCCATATGTTCTTTGGGGACCCATAGGTTTATGGGGATGTTAAATTTTTGCCCATATGTTTATGGAAACATGATGGGATTTTGCCCATAGGTTTATGGGACGGTTTTGGCCCATAGTTTTGTAAAACTTTTTAAGCTTAAGTATTGTCTATTTATATGGTTTTATGCATATGATAGTTGTAATGAAAAACATTGCAGATGTGCTTTGAATTGGGTGTGAATTCTATAGAGTTTGTTGAGCATAGCTCCAAACAGATCTAGGTATTGTATTGAGAGAGTGGTGGCTTGTAATAAAATCTGAGCAAGTGATTCTTTGTGGATGTAGCCCAAATTGGGTGAACCACGTTAAATACTGTCTCTTTATGTTGTGTTATTTTATTCTGCACTTTTATTTGAGATCTGTAATAATTTTTGCATATTAGTTTCTACTATTGCGATTCTGTGAGGGATTATTCCACATATTTTATCCCTTATTTCCTAACAACAATGCATGTCAACAAAGGCATATTATGGGGTATCTCCCACAATCTCGTAATGTGGCACATGTTAGAAATTTCAAATATATCCCACTCACTATCCGACATGATCCCAATCCAAGTAACATGCTCAAATGACAACTCATCGAAGGAAACACTGGAGTGTATATATCCTTGCACATCACAACAAAGGAATAAATTCACACTATTATCACACTATACGTACACCAAAATTAATCATAAAAACCTTAAATTAATCAAAATATTCACATTTCACTAAAATCTACCAAAACCCTACCCTGGACACTAATGCATAGGTGTAGGTCACTAAAGACTTAGAAGAAGGTCAATAATGACATGAACTGGATGTTAGTGTCTTAAAGGACATACATTCCCTATCCAAAAGTATAAAATTCATATTTTCCTCAAAAAAAGTTCAAAAATTATTTTTGACAAAATGTTCCAAAAACAATCACACATACCGAGATCCACGATCATCTTGTGAAGCCAAAACCACCACTACCCTTTCAAATCTTGTGAAACTAGTTTCTCTAAAGCACGTGGCATATGTGTAAACCGGTCATGTTATGGTTTTTAGACATATTTTGTTAAAAGTATAAAAAGTACAAAAAAGTGGGACACGGTTATATTCCTAAAAGTTCGCTTCCACACTTCACACCGTCACACCCCCATTATTGGTAACATTTCCTTTTATTTCTAATTCAAAACCTATACTCATTTGATATTGTTCCACATGATTCTCATGTGTGTTGCATGCCTCTATAACTATGGTAGACGGTCTCCATTTACATCTCATTTCCCGATGATGCAATATTTTGCTATGATTCACACTTGACTATTGAGGGCATACTTCATTCTTGAACCTCACGTCATCCACATCTCACACTCTTTACTTCACATGACATAACCTATCTAATGCGACACATTCATTTCCTGATGATGTACTCTTATTCTATGGTTCATTCTTGACTATTGATGAGGCATTTATTAATGAACCTCATTCTCACAGGGGACAATCACTCTTTTTCCCCTCCTTCATCCTAATCACACACCATTGCGAGCATTAGTCTACATCTCCTTATTATACAACTATCCATAATATTAGTTCATTTTTTTTTCTCTTATATCACATTACCATTTACGTACCACATTGTATATCACATACATACATCACTATTTATCATATACTATACTAGTCACTCTTTTTCATTTGCACATATTATTTACTCTATTACATAGAAATTCATTCCACATCATAACCAATATCCATTATTAAACAATATCTATCAAATAAACCATTCCAAAAAGGCATATAGAATCTAACAAACTATGTAATCATTAATGTAAACTTATAATCTTCGCATATTATACAAATACACATCCATAACTAGTTCTATACCAATACATGTGTATGTGTATCATCATCAAAATCATAGTTACAATATACAATCACTGGGGTAACATTTATGCATCAATACAACATATACAATATATAATCTATCATCCTTGCTATCACTATTTATAATCGTGGGAGCTCTTGAACTTGAAGATTTATTACTAACTCTATCTCACTAATCTCGTCCTCTATATCTCTCCAGAGATAGCTTTGTAATATGAAAACCTTCACCATTTTCTCTTCATATTGGCCTTAAAAAATCCACATATCATGAAAATATATCCCGATCTAGGAATCCTTCTTCTGACCTCTCTCACTAATTCTATCTTTTTATAATCATCATCGTGCTCACTCAACAAATTTTTTCACTTGGATGCTGCCATAGCCATCAACTCGAGCAAATGGGAAATCTTTCTCGAATCGCATATACTTTCTCTAACATCCCTCCTCCCATGAAGCACATCCATGGGAACATTCTACGTCGACCTACATATGGAGGTATCTACAATTAGTGTATGGATCACCTACAATGATATAAAAATAGTAGCTACTACGTAAATTTTCATGCATTAACTATATAACTCCATCAATAAACAAAAAACACCAATGCACGATGCTTACGATCTACTCACACATTTGTTATATTGTCCACCTCGGGGCCGGTGTTGGGCCCTCATCTCCTCCAACTATTGGCTCACATGTTGCATCTACCACCACTATAAATAGTAACACCCATTGTTGTATCTCCCACCACTAACTATACGCTTACCATGCATCCCACATCATCTACATGTTTAGGCCATATGGTCGAATCTACCTCATATGGCCCTAGACTCATCAGCCTATGCTCATGTTAGGCTTGACATCGACCCTGGTCACCTCACATCCATAGAAGATAGACACCATATATATGGTTCTAAGGGTACATCATGGATATTTGTGCTAAACTTCCTAGACATCCGCTTACCCTGGAACAATTATTCTATCCTTGAAAAATAATCCTCTACCCATATGGTGCGTCAAAATGCACCGCATCTCCACACCATCCTCCACCCATCCTCCATAGTCTCTAATTATACATATAATGGCCCCATGGCCCATTTGATCTATCATCGACTTATACATAGTCGTATCCATCCTCCCACTATACATACACACCCATCCAGCTTACATATGTATTTGGTTGAATCCAATCAACCCGTCATCCACTAAACAAACTTACTATAACTATATACGCATACTCCCCACACCTGTAATAAAAAAGTAGCTCCTAATCCACCTTTGTGATCCTCCTAAGTAAACCTGTATAAGTCCCTGTATAAATGGGCCAACACACATTGTTCCCATGCATACGTAATATCGAATTCTCCTCTATCCTACGATAAATATATGCATCTAGTACAAAATACCAACTCCTCATTAAATCGCCTATATCCATCGATGATGCTAATACCACTACTAATAAATTTTCGTGATCGTGGAACCCCCGATAACACAATCACATCCCAAATATTCTATGTCATGGTTTTACTTGATACCCTATCAAATACCGTCGCACCTTCCTCATCTAACTACAAGCATCCACTATAACCATAATATGTAATTTCTCTTTGGAACGAAAGGAACATGTACTATCTTGCATACATCCTTTAATGTCACCCTCATCTCACATTTGGAAAACAAAATGTACATGTATATACGCATCATCTCTCCCATAATAAATTAAAAAAGGCATATTATGGGTGTAATGCCTGTTAAAATATCCCACTTGAGACCCAGAGACCAACCTAGGATTAGTTAGGAAAAATTATGGAATAATTTTTTTAAAGAGTCTACAACCAAGTTACAAGACAATAGTTGTCACTAACGAAGTTCTAGATCAATTCTAATATACTAGAATATAATTTTCTTTTGTTAACAATTATTAGAGGTCACAAGGTCCAAAATTTAGGGTTAGAAGGTTCAATTAGGTTAAGAGGGTAATTCCTCACCATACCCACTCTTTAACAGGATTTAAAGTTTTAACTAGATTTTTCTCAAAATTAACGCATTCAAAATTTCCCTAAACCATTCCCATTGGATAGGAAATTTCCTCACCTTTCCAAGTGATATAAATAAGTCCACCGAACTCCCTGTATTTCAATAGTTATGGGCCAACAGCGGGCCTTGCAATGAAAATTTTCCCCAAGAGTGGGCTGCGGGCCTGGGAGAAAATTTTCCTAGAAAAGCAAGTCAGCAGGCCACGGGAGAAAAATTTCCCCATGGGTGGGTTTTGGGCCGTGGGGAGAAACATTTCCCCATGGGCGGGTCTTCTGCATGGGAGAAAAATTTCCCCACGGGTGGGTGCGAGGTGCTGGGAGAAGCGGGTCGGGAGGTGGGGTGTGGAGATGTTTTGGAAATTTCTCACTTAGGGGCGAAAATCCACCTTTGCACCCATGCTCCCATGAGTCCACAAGTCCACAATGGACATGTGGTGTCTCCTAAGCTAACATGGGGAAAGCGGGGTGGCGGGGATGAAAGAATTTTAATGCCCAGAGGGGCGAAGAGGGTAAAATTCATCCGCACCTCCGTTGACACCTTGCGATGCCATGTGGTAGCCTTTGATTGGGTTGGCGGGGGGCGTGGGGATGTAAAAAATTTTCCCAAAATTTTTTGAAAACACAAAGTGCGAAAAAGGAACCCGCTTCCCCACCGATGCCTCACGACGCCACATGGAAACTCCTGATTAGTTACTGAGGAAGGCGGGAAAATTTGGAAGATCTTCCAAAATTTTTTTTAAGCGCTAAGCTAAAAGGATCGCTCCTCCGCCAATGCCTCGTGGTGCCATGTAGCCCCACGATTGGCTTTAATCTTGGTGGGGGAAAATTTAGAAAATTTTCCCAATTTTTTTTTGAAGCGCTAAGGGAAAATTCGGACCTGCAGGTCCACCAAGGAAAATTTTCCCAAATTTTTTTGACAGTTAGAATTATTTTTTTGATGCCAAATGAAGAAAAACTTCAGAAGGCCATAAATTTTGATAGAGAGCTTGGTTTTGGGAAAATGAGGACTTTGGAAATATCTCGACGTCCTCTTTACACAGAATTCATTAAATTTTGATTTTGATAAAGTTTAAGGAGTCAATTTTGTGAAAACGATCTACAAGATTTTACAGTGCGAATTGGTAAATTTTAACTTATAAAATTTTGTTCAAATTTGTCATTCTTTCTCCTTCAACATGTCAAACAGACATGGAGGTTTCCATTAGGAAAGTTTTAGGATAGATTGCAAGTGTAAAATTGTTGGATTGATTTGCATTTCAAAATTACAATTCTTTTTTTAAACAAAAAGCCTGCAGATTTGCCTCGGCTCGATTGGAAGGTTTTCAAGACATTTCCTTAAGTGTTTTAGATTGGTTTGGGATCATTTTGGCCTCATTAAGTCCAATTGATTATTTCATTTTCCTCTTATCTATTTGTAGGGTTATTTGAACATTTGATAAAGGAATTTTTACAAGGTATACTGTGAATTGAAAAGTGTATATATATTTCGAAACAAAGATTAAACTATCTCTTTTTCCATGAAATAAAACATTGAATTCATTCCATGCTGGTCTTAAATAGTTTTCTTTCCTTCAATCAAACATTAAAACAAGAATGCAGCTTTTATTCTTTTCAAATCATGCACTTCACAAAATAGAGTATTACATTTCTTCATACGCATTTCTTTCTTTCAATCAGAGATTTCAATTACATTTAAAAGATCATATTCAATACCACAATGTAATTTGAGAAAGGTAGTACATCATTTATTGATTTCAAAATGCAACTTTACAAAATATGTATCCTTCTTTCACATTATTTCAAAAAAAAGAAAACAGAGTATAACTCTTTTACATTTTGAATTTCAACTTTCATTGTCAATACAAAGTATCTTTCCATTAAAAATAATATACATATCATCCAATTCAAAGTGGGAAAGGGCTACAATAAGATTTCATTTCATAAGGGACTGTCAAACTGTCTTTTTCTCAGCTCGAACAACAACATGCATATTTCTCATTCTTCCAAATTGTGATCACAACAAGAGTAGGGGAAAGGAAACACTCTCCACCCAACCAAGACATCCAATGAAGAGGAGAATCCATCCTTCTTCATTGGCCCCGAGCCCCAACCACAATGTAATAAAATATGTGATCCAACTCATGGCAACAACAGGCTTCCACAAACACACAAGTAACATTTTCACAATAAAAACATAGTCCAAAATAGAATGTAGTTTACAACTACATTAAAGCATGACAAACATTACTAAGGCTTCATCAAGAAAGCCAAAGGAGCAAGAAACTATGGGGGATGCTTCTTATGCCTCCCAAAAGGGGAAATGGGTATCACCACCTGAATTACAAACCATCAAAATATAGTATATCAAAACCTTGACATTCCTTATGCCTCCCCAAGTACCCCTTATTCCTCACATTTCCTTATGCCTCCCCAACCTCTTATGGCACCCCATAACGAGTAAAGAAATGCAAGCTATTTCTTGTAAGGTGGAACCCAAATCCCAACTCCCTCCACCCTTATACCTCCCTAAAACACACTTGTGCCTCCCACAAAATAAACCCCATAGTCTTCTCCTACACCATTCCTAGGCCATCTACCCAACAGCCCACAAACATGCCAAAACATTCACACATTAACATTTACATTCATAAAAGAAGAGCATTTCAAGAGCCAAGCTCTTACCTCTCCATGATGGAGTTTTCCAAGTTCTAAACAACAGTTGTTTCCAAGAAAACAATCCAAAAATCCACCAAACAACAAGCATGCAACAATCTTCAAACTTCTCCAAAGCAAGAGCTCCCAAAACAACAAGGAATTCACCCAAGAATGAAGTCTCCAAAGTGAAGCAACCCCAAAACAAGGAAAACAATTCGAATTTTTAAAGAAGAGGGAAGGGAAGAGGATGAGGTGGATCCATGTAGGATGCCACATCACACATCCTCAACCCCAACCCCAAAAGTCAACTTCATTCTCCAATGCATAATAAATAGGTGGGTGAAAAATATGATAGTTTACTTACATACTCAAATCCAACCCACACCCCAAAGGACTAAAATTAAACCATGTAAGAGAAGTGCAATTAAAACTTACAATTTGACTTACAAAAATGCATTATAAAAGTCTAAAATCAACCCTCTAACCATAGGTATGGTTGGTAAATGAATTTAAGAGGTATGAGACAAGTTTAACTTGTCCCACAAGCCTCCAAAATCAGCCTCCAAGGAATAAATTTGAATTTCCAAGAAGGTGGAGTGTTTCACACTCAAAAGTTAACTTACACATCACTTACACATTTCTTACAACACTTTAATTCAAGGCCAACAAATCTATTAATTACTTTCTTATGACATATTTTAATTAATTAACTTAACAACATGATTACTCATAATATTACACACCATTTAATAAATAATGAAAGGGTCAATGCACCACAAAATAAACACATGCAAACATAAACAAAGGGTCCAAATAAAAGAAGATACATAAAATCCCTTGGTCACATTTAAAGGTGATCCCCCTTGGGAATCCCTAACAAAACAACCACACACAAACAATACAAGTTGCCATGGTGACCTTGTTGAATTCATCTAGAATTCCAATGTGGTTGGTCTCCAATCCCCGATGTTTGTTGTGATATTTTAACCTGCAAAACACAAATACCTCCTTTGGCCTCGTGGCCATATCAGAACATCTAAAATAATATAAATAAAATTCTAAAATCATCTAGATATATGAATCACAACAACATCCAACCAACCAACAAGATCATTTGTAATTTTACTCAACAATTATATCATCATCAAATAATTTCCATTTCTAGGTCTACTCACAATATCCAAATATCACATGTCCGAACAACATCCATAATATAACCATGTCAAACAGTATATAAACATCAATATCCAAAATGTCTCTAATAATCATCATGCATCATAACTGAATCAAAGTCAGCAATAATCCATGATCTAACATCTAACATCATACTATAATAAAGTCCATAATCATGTAATAATAAAGCGGCCATGATCAAAAGGTGTCAAAGGGAAGTGGGCACTACATGGGGTAACAATATCGTAATGTGGTGTAGGCTAGGACTATCTAATATATACCGTTTGATAACCCCAATCCATAACATGCTCAGTGACACCCACTTTGAAACACCCTTATATTTCTCTGCACATCACAACAAAGGAATAAATTCACAATATTACCACACTATACATACTTCAAAATCAATCATAACATCCTTACATTAATCAAAATATTCACATTTCACAAAAAAATCTACCAAAACACGCCCCTGGACACTAGCACCCAGGTGTTGGTCACTAGCATCTAGAAGCAGGTCACTAGCACCAGGAACCGGACACTAGTGTCTCGACGGATAAAAATGCCTTGTCTTCTTTCGTCTTGGTCAGAAATGTAAAAAAGTACAAAAATTAATATTTTCCTAAAAATGTTAAAAAACAAGTATTTTTGACAAAATGTTCCAAAAGCAATCACACATACCAGATCCATGGTCGTCTTGCAAAGCCACAACCACCGCTACCCTCTCAAATCTTGTCAAACTAGTTGCTTTGGTGCGTGGCATATTCACATCTCTAGAGATAAAACCTCAAGCACTCTCGGTACAAATAAAATTATTATTCACTTTTCGAAATTACTTTTTATAGTAATTCCAATTTACACTATCTTATATTTACTATGTGTTACCATTCTTACAACTAATACATGTCACACAGTTCACTCATATCTTGAGCCCCATTACTCCATTTTCTCCCTATTTTCACCATACGTTTAACGGTTTCCTCTAGCACCGTACTATACAATTTTAACCATTTCATATTCACATCTATCGCATCTACTAAGCGATACATGTACGCATTTTTTGTCAATACTATGAGTACTCATACTATATCTCTCACTTTCGGCTTTGTGCTCGTTTCTCCGGCCTTCACCCTTTCACCGAAAGAAGAGGCATACAACCTGGGATCATCCTATAATCCGCCTCGAGAATATAGCAAAATCGATCAACATTCTCAATACTTTACTATTTCAATTTTCTCGAGATCTCATTCAAACATAGTTATAATTATTCTATAGAAAGTTGCTACAATAAAAGGAGAAACTTTATATGGTTATGATAGACATACAATTCTAGCTAGGTTTCTCCATTCATGCTAAATTTTTAGGGACTTATATGCCTCTTTATTTGGGCCTCCATTATGGTGTATGTTTATGATAACTAATTTTGAAAGTGTGGCAAACTAAATATCAATATTAAACATATTTTTATCAATTTCAGTATGATCCTAGAATATTTTTTAACTAAAAATATAGAGCCAATAAAAAAATAAACTTGTTTTTCAAGTAGATTTCATCAATTATATTGAAAATGATTTATAATATTTAAAATAATAATGGATATTAATTTCATTTTAAATTGAGTTGTATCTAGACATTTATTCACGATTAAACTTATTTCTTATTATAAATTTAAAAGATAATAAATTTATATGAAGAGTGTATTTTAAATATTATTCAAATAATTTTTATGAGTACTCAATACCTAAATGATATATTTTCCTTATTGATAAATGAAGAAGGTACTACCCTTTTTACTTATTGAAAAGGTTTTGAGTCATCATAATCCTACAATAATAATTATTAAAATGAGAATAACACAATTACAATTCAATCATATAATGTTTGTTAAATTAAAGATTTTAACAAATAATTTTTATTAAATAAACTAATAAATTTATAATGAGAAAATTACTTTTTATTTAATGAACTATATAATAATAAATACTACCCTAATTTAAAAAGTTGTAAGAAATGTAAGTGAATAATACATAACCGTAAACCGACCCCTTAACGCAAATGTTAATGTCATGCGCAGAAATATAAAATAAACGCTTAGAATATAAAACAAATGCGAGTACATAAATGATAAAATGTAATTACAAGTGCTTTTTTCATCTTACCCGTTCCTATTTTTAAAAACTAATGCGTGATATACACGCAAGTCTGTTATAAATTTTCCCTTCGCCAAATGAGAAATAAAAAACAGTAGTGAAAAATGGAATGCTTAATACAGAAGTCAAGTCTGTTATAAATATCGAATGCATTTGTAAAAACTATACTGACAGTAAATTGGTTTGTGAGCATCGTAATGGCGGCAAAACAGAGTGTTGGTGCAAGCAAAAGATGCAGCAGAAGAGTGCGAGATCATTTTGAACATCTTCCGGAGGAACTCCTGGTCGAAATCCTGTCCAGGTTGCCACCTCATAAAATCTTTCAACTCCAGAGTGTCTGTAATTCATGGCGTACCATACTGTTTTCTTCTCACCACTTTCGCCAACAGTGGAGGGAGCGTAATATGGATGAAATCATACCTGCCAAGATCAATTCTTCTTCCTCGGCCTGGTCTGTCAAAGCTTCATGTAGCGATTTCTTGATTTATGCGAGTAACAAGAGTGGAATGCTTCGACTTTTTGATCCACTAAAAATGGAATCTTTGCAGATTCCAGATCAGATGCTCGGACACAAGCTTATGTCCAAGTATCTCAAGAAAGACACGGATTCTATAGATGTTGATGTGGATTCAACTGGGGAAGGGACTTGTAATATAAATTTTACAACAAGACAACTTTATACAGTTGCCTCTTAAATGGCTGCAGCATCAGAGCAGTTGATTAGATCCCTGCATTAACACTTTTTTGGGTGTTAATTTATGTTATTCCGTAGGTAGGAGAGGGTCTGCCTAGATCTCGATGGATAGAGAGAGTGTCTATTTCCCATCAGATTATTTGCCATTCATCTTCTGGAATCTGAGAGTGTGTATTATAGTGTGAGCACAGTTGCATATTTGTAATAATGAATATAACTTGTCATCTATGAACTGGTAATTGTACTGTTTCATTAAAGGAGTATAGTTTCCTATCTGTTTATCTTGTTTTTAATAATTGGAATCGATCAGCTAGTTCCCTGATAAGATATGCTTTTTCGCTGTAAACTATTGTTTTTTGAATTGATTTATATTACAATTTAATCATGTAGCAAGAATTCAAAATATACAATCGGTTGGGGATCAACCTGTTCTGTTACCTTGATAAATTTTACACCTACACCCATTTTTTTTGCACATTACACCACACCATCAATGAAAGATAGGCACTCATATTACATGTGTTACACAGTACCCAAATAGTTGCTCACTCTCTATAATAGCCTGATCACCCAATTTTTGATGATCCAGTTGGGGTATTTATTTATATTTTTAAATGCACATCTAATTGATAAAACCTAGTCATTATTTGTAAGGCTGAGTTAGGGACACCACATGTTAGATGCTCATGTATAATTCTGAGCACCTTTTCCTGCATTTTATGAACTGTGTTGAGAGGAAAAAAAGCAATGGAAATAGTAGATGTCCCATGCTGTTAGGGATTTGTCAACAATCATAACCTTCCTGGCAAGAGGGAGATTGAGGCTACTTCAAGCTTTATTTTTTTAACCTATCCATTATAGTGCAAGGAAAAATTAGAGGAATCTCTTTACCAGAATTATGTAATATTCATTCTGCTCATGATTTGGCCTCAACTGACTATTCTTTGCTTACACATTTTTACCTCATTTTACCTCCTGCTATTCTGCTCACACTTATCATCGTCTATGGGTAGCCAGTGGCCATACTTTATACTGTTATAGTTTGTATTAGTATATTAAAAAAATAGAACAAAAACATTTTCCGTATTTTGAGCTAAAACAAAACATTTCAAACAAAATCATTAAGTTTTGTTTGATCCTTGCCTTATTTTCCAAATGTCTTTCTTCATTTCAACGAGTTGGTGAATTGTTTTGATTTAGCATGATAAGTGAGTATACATATTTATACATAAGGTCCAGTAATTTTTATCAACAATACCAACAAATGCCTCCGACCTATGATCATGACGTTGACAGCATTATCTGTTAAACAATCTAGATGTAAAAAGTTCATAACTTGTTGCAAGCATAAACGGATAAATTTGAATGGAATATTTCTTAGCCTTAGTTACTATTAGATGTTTGATGTTCTTCTACTTGCATGTATAAGAACTCTAATACTTGTAAATTTTGACAATCATATTTGTGGTCATGACAATTAATTCCAATTCAACTTCAAGGTCAAAGCTTTAAAAAAAGCTGATAAGATATATTTTTTTGCTGTAAACTATTTTTTTAATTGATTTATATTACAATTTAATTATGTAATATAGATATGACTGGAATTATTATTTGTAAGAGGTGGAAACAGAGGTTTTAACTAATAAGCAAACAGAAGTCCGGAAAGCTTATGCGGCCGCTTTTTCCGTGCATTATTATTTGTTAATTGCTACAGTCAATTTTTTAAACCATCTTTCCGTTCATTAATATTAGTAATTATGCCAAACAATTTTTTAAAAAATCATTATCTATGGAGTTTTCATTAGTATTATATGTATGTTGTGGATAAGACCGTCTACTAATTTAATGCCAAATAAGTGTATCGATTGAGCAAATGAAAGGTGTGTCCACGTGTAAAGCAGAATTTGCACATCTGAACAAGTTATTTATTAACCAATGAAATGAAGACAACCAAGCCTGCCAAGCGTTGTTGGCTGAAAAAGTGTATTCTATTACAAACTACCCTTCTCATCGTGGACCGTGGTTGTCTCATTTAATATTTTATTTCTTTTGTTTTTAATATTTTCTCAATAACCCTCTCCATAATTATATGACCATTTTTTGTAATACAAGAACACTCTTGCCCACAATTTATAAATATGCCATGATTAAAGTAGAAATAGATATAAAATAGTATATATTTTTTGTTTGAAAGAGATGTCATTTTAAGACACCTCTATAAAATTGTAGGTGGAAAATACCTGGCGAATATCCCCGTACGGCGAATATCCATGTAAAAAAGGTGAATTTGACAGTATTCCAAAACAAAAATTTCAACTTGGTTTTTCATGGCTCCATCAGTGACGTGTGACAACAAGACGTCAATAATCACTCCTGACGTGCGTCAATGGAACGTCAATGGTCTTGACTGACGCGCATCACTGGCTCCTATTGACGCGCGTCACTGGCTCCTATTGACGCGCGTCACTGGCTCCTATTGACGCGTGTCACTGGCTCCTATTGACGCGCGTCACTGGCTCTTATTGACGCGCATCACTGGATCCTATGACCGACGCATGCATCAATGGCTCCTATTGACGCGCATCACTGGCTCTTATTGACGCGCGTCACTGGATCCTATTGACGCGTGTCAGCTAGGACTATTGTCGCGCGTCAGCTAAGACCTTTGACGCGCATCAATTGAAGCCATTGACGCCCGATTTAGCCTATAAATACCCTTCAACCGGTCATTTTCTCATTTTCACCTTCCCGCTCTTGAATTTTTGCAGGTCTCAATCGTTGTCAAAGATGCAAGTACAACTATAATGTCGACTTCACATGCTTCCCAACTGCAAGTTCAGCAAAAAAATCAAGAGAATCCAATTCAATCGATTTCCAAGATCAACTACAGGAATCCCTTATGCCCTCACATCCATACTATTTTAAAGATGTCTTCAGAATATAAAGATTTGATGGATGCGTGTGAATTTACAGGGCTCGTTAATATGCCCCATTTCGAAACAGATCCGGATATTTTGAATTACCTTCTGTCATCCTACAATTCAGAGGATGGCATTTTTTATGTGACTCTGAACGATGGCCGAATGTTCCAATTCAGTATCGAAGCAAATGACATCCATCGGTTTACGGGCCTTCCGTTCAAAAATTTACCAATTGTTACAACCAAGGCAACACTCGTGGAAGAAGACAAGAAATTTCTCGAATCAACGTTCGGTTTCCATGTTGATTGTAAGTATAATTCATTTTAATTCATATTTTTTATTCTATTTTTTATTCTGATACAATTTGCTGTTATAAATTTATAGTAATTTTCACTGTTTCGCATTTGCAGCCCATGTCAATAAATCCAGGCGTGGTGTCTAAGATGTAGCATTTCTGAGTACATGTAATTTTTGCAATGCTAGGGTCTAAGATGAGCTTTGTAACTTTGTTTGACCTGATGAGTGCAGTGGAAAAGTGTGTACTTGAAAGTATACTGGCGTGGGCAGAGTTTAAACAAAAAAAAGATCTTAAGAAAACTGATGGAACCAAGAAGGGGAAATTAATTGATGTTCCCAAACTTGATGATGCAAATCAAGCAGGGGGGAAGAATTCTGATCAATGTACTTTAATATTAACGGAGGGTGACTCAGCCAAGGCTCTTGCTGTAAGTGTTTGTGCCTTGAATCAGGGAAATGTGAATACTGAATTTGGTAGTATTGTGACATGTTTCGACATCACTTTCCAATTTAATTTTTTGTTATTTTAGTTATCTTTATCCTATCAGGTGGCAGGAATATCTGTTGTTGGTCAAGATTATTATGGCGTGTTTCCTCTCAGAGGTAAGCTGCTCAATGTCAGGGAAGCTACCACTCACCAACAAATGGAGAATAAAGAGATAGTAAATATAAAAAAAATCCTTGGTCTACAGGAAGATAAAATATATGACAGCATTAAATCTTTAAGATATGGCCATCTGATGATAATGACAGACCAGGTACATGATCTTTGTCTAGCGTTGTTTAGTTTCTGCTTAATTCTGACACATCCTTTCTAGTGAGATCCTTTTTGACTTGTCCTTTGTCTCTTAAAGGACCATGATGGTTCCCACATCAAAGGATTGCTGATCAATTTCATACACCATAACTGGCCATCACTGCTTAAAATTCCTTCATTTGTTGTGGAATTTATCACTCCTATTGTCAGGGTAAATGTTCCCCCTGTATTTGGTTGAGTGTATTGAGACTCTTTATATTTGTTTTTTAAGCCTCTAGAGGTTATGTATCTCCATGTCTAATTTTGGCACATGTTGATGTAGGCAACTCACAAAAATGGAAATGTGTTATCTTTTTACACCATTCCTGAGTATGAAGCTTGGAGAGAATCATTGAGTGGATCGATAATAGGTTGGACCATAAAGTACTACAAAGTAATGCTAGTTTGTTTTCTCTTTATATGTTTTTAAGTTCTGGTTTTGTTCACTTGCTGATTAGGTATCACTTGTTGCTTGGACCATACAGGGTTTGGGCACAAGTACTTCTAAAGAGGGCAAGGAGTATTTCATAGATCTGGACAAGCACAAAAAAGATTTTGTGTGGGTTGATGAGAAAGATGGAGATGCAATTGAGCTGGCCTTCAGCAGGAAGAAGATAGAGGCCAGAAAAAACTGGCTGAGACAATTTGAGGTAGTTAGGCCAGGGGAGCAAGGTGAAATGAAATCTGAATTAAAATGATATTCATTTCAACACTAACATTGAATTAATCTGATTGACAGCCTGGCACATATTTGGACCAGCGTGAAAAACGTATCAAGTATAGGGATTTTGTGAACAAGGAGCTTATCTTGTTTTCCAGGGCTGATCTGCAAAGATCGATTCCATCAATGGTAGATGGATTCAAACCAGGGCAAAGGAAAATTTGTTTTCCTGTTTCAAGCGTAATTTTGTCAAACAAGCAAAGGTTGCCCCTTATAGCATGAATTTTGTTTACTTCTTGTCTTGTATGGACTCTTGGAATTCAATTGAAAATATTATTTTTTTATAGGTTGCCCAATTCTCTGGATATGTCTCAGAGCACTCTGCTTACCATCATGGTGAGCAGAGTCTTTCCAGCACAATTATTGGAATGGCACAAGACTTTGTTGGAAGTAACAACATCAACCTTTTACTTCCAGTTGGACAATTTTGTACAAGAACCATGGTGAGATTTTTGAGGGGACTCTATCCATGGTGTATATTTCTTTTTATTTGAATGAAGGATGCTTTCTCATGGTGCCATTATTTCTGACAGGGAGGCAAGGATGCTGCAAGCCCTCGATACGTGTTTACAAATATATCACCAATAACTTGCTTAATGTTGTTCCCAAAAGAAGATGATCTTCTCTTGGACTTCTTGAATGAAGATGGCTTATCTATTGAACCTACATGGTATACTTTGCTTTGGTTTATAGGAGGAGTTCATATTTTTTGTATTCCTGTCTTAGGATCCTTTCCATGTTTTAAGACTTCAATTGAAAAAACAACTATAAAGAATGATGGGTGAACTTGCTTTGTCAAGAGTTTTATATATAAGTTGTGAATGGGTCTCAAGGATTAATGAGACCATTGAGGATTCATGTTACCTATTGTCTTTCTATTTGATCTTGTTTTTTGATTTGTAAACTTGGTTTTTGTTGCTATTTTGTTTGTGGTTCAGGTATGTACCAATCATTCCAATGGTGCTTGTGAATGGATGTGAAGGAATTGGAACAGGATGGAGCACCTTTGTACCAAATTACAATCCAAGGGATTTATTGAGAACTTAATCTTGTTATGATCAATCCTATGTCGGTGAGTTTTAAATTCTTCCTCATATCAATCAACTTATAGAATGGGAGAGAAGGGCTAAGGTTCTTATCAATGAGATTATTAGTCATTATGAAAATTATTGGCAACGTTGAGGATAGTTTATACATGCTTGACTGATCCAAATTTCAAGCAAAAATGAAGATCCATCGCATGGAGATGCGACAAATCAAGAAGAAAGAATTTTATCAAAAAATCGACATGGTCTTTCAATGAGAGAAGATCTTATAAGTTTAGGGGTTATTTCTGGTGTTGGGGAAAGAGGTACAGCCACAGTGGAAGAAGTCGTTGGGGAAGAGAGCAGAGGAGTAGAATTGGATAAAGAAAAAGAGGGTTTTGAAAACTAGAAACTTTTATTATTGAGGAAACTTTAAATATTGAATTTGAAAACTTCTACTATTGAGTATGTACTATGGTATTTGAATTTAATTATATGGATTTATATACAATCTTTAATTTTAATTGCATTAGATGGTGATTATCATGAATTATATGTATGTTTCTTGTTTACTTGCATTGTCATGAATTGTATGTGGACGTAGATGATGAATGATGATAATTGATAATTAATGATAGATGATGATGAAAGACGATGAATGACGATAATGATATGATATATATGGATGATGATCAATTTAATGTGGACGTAGATTTATCATCAAGCACAGTAATTCTTCTTCTCTAGACTTTTGAACTTGTTTTAAGATAATTATTCTCTATACTTGTAACGATATGATCATAATGTCATTAGAATGGATATAGATGATAAATAAATGGAATGTGTTATAATGGATATAGATGACATTAATGATTAGAATGGATATAGATGACATTAGAACGAATAGAATTGTAATGATATGATTATGAATTATTTTAAAAAAATGGAATTGTTTTAATAAATTTAAATTAGATAAATAATTGTGTTAATAATAATTGTAGTGTCAGGACTCAGGATATGATAATGATATGGTGATGATATGATATATATGGATGATGAGGAATTTTATGTGGACTTATATTTAAAATTGTATAATGTATTGTTTATCCCACAGTTAAAAAAATATATCAAAGGATTTTGCACATATAAAAAATAAATTAAATATAATTCTAAGAAATCAAGAAAGAATCATCACTGGTAAGAAATTAAACATAATTGCAAATATGATAGGGTTTAGCTTACCTCTTGCGTATTAGATTGTTGTGAAATCATCAAGGGTAACGTGCTAGATCTTTGTTTTACCTGACATTGTAGATAGAGGGGTGAGTTGCCTGACATTGTCAGTCCTGAGAAGTGCCAGCAACATCTTTAAATATATAGACCAACAATATCTTTAAATAAATGTAAATATATAGAATTAGACCTGTAACATCTTTAATGATAACAAGAGCTGAAAAAATGTAAAGTAACAAACAATAAGATTATGTTGAAGAAGATACCTATTTAAAATTGAAATCATCACCGGTAATGTGCTAGATCTTTGTCTTAAAAAAATTCAACACAAAAATGGATTAGTAGATAGATGGGTGAGTTTCCTGACATTGTCAGTCCCAAGAAGTAACAGCTTCCTCGGACGGATGTCAACCCACGTTTTCAAAAAATAAAAAGATTGTATTTAACTAAATGTAAATACATAGACCTGTAACATCTTTAATGATAACCAGAGCTGAAAAAAATGAATAGTAACAAACAATAAGATTAAGGGGAAAAAGATACCTCCTTAAAGTTGAAATCATCACTGCCACTGGTAATGAGCTAGATCTGTGTTTTAAAAAAACCCAACATGAGAAATGTATTAGTAGATAGATGGGTGAATTTCCTGACATTTTTAGTATATAGACCTGTAACATCTTTAATGATAAAGATAAAAGATAGATAAAGAAGATACCTATTTAAAGTTGAAACAATCCATTATCAATAAGCTTCATCAAACTCGATGTTGTCTTTCGTAGAATGTGATGAAGAGCCAATTACACTCTCAAGGTTGGGAATATTTGTACTTGTAGCTTTATTATTCACACCTCTTCTTTCGCAAAGGGAATTCAGTGTGCAATTTCTCTATCGAACGGAAAGGTTTCGATGGAGTATCGAGAAACATAAACACCTCATGCAACTTTTCGAAATTTTTATCCAACCTATTTCTCGCTTTTGATTTTATAAATGACAATGCAATGAAAACCCTTTTCATCCTCCACAGACCCCAAAATCATTGTTTGGCATAACTCATATAATCTGAAATATTCACTGATATCTTCTTGTAAGATAGAACTTTGATAGATTCCTCGCCACAGCCTTGTAATAGCACCACTTTCAGAAGGTTGATCTAAATTCTTATATTGGTTCCTCATTGTTGTTGCAAAATTTGTTGACTGAAACTTTAATAAATCGGCATTCAGTATACCTTTGATTTCCATACCCTTGAGCTCTGACGTCTTTGTAAATTGTTCCATTATTGTACCCATTGATTTATGGAAATGCTTTCTGACAAAGTCTGCATGGCCACCTTCAGTATTCCAAAAATTAGGATTCATCACACCCATGGCTTCCAGAATTTTATCTTTACAGAAATGTTCCCTAATTTTTGATGACAAGGTTTCTAAAATTTTTTTAAGCTTTATTCTTGTTTCAACTATAACAGACTCAAACAAATTACGTGTCACGGGAACATCTTCTCATTCCGATCCTGTAATATCTTGACGTTTTTGCAAAATGTGCATTGGTATTTCCCTCCCATTAACAGTGATGCATAGGTGATCGTGGATATTAAATCTCAAAAAGGTGTTAGGATTTTTAAGATCTAATAAATCTTTCCAATTTTCAAAAACAGGTGCATCAAAACTATCCTGGGAACAGTACAATATATCAAGACTTTGACATACCATTTTCCTCATCCGTATAAAATCCACAATATAGATTAATCTACCCTGTGCATGCTTCATCAGTGTATTGATCTCCTTTAACATTGGAAGAATACCAACCAATGTAAGCAATGTCTCCAAATCAGTTAAACGGAACAACAAGTCCCTTGCCCTATCAATCAACTTCATGATGGTATTTGTGCATGAAACCAACCAATGAAGGATACTCCTCACGAACTCTGCATGCAGGTTCATACAAAGAGATCCATCTAGTCTCCACATCCTTCAAAGTTTTTTTTCCATCTGTAATTCCAATTGCAAATTTTTGGAACTCGAGAAAACGCTTTGGGCTGCTTGACATATAGGCATGAAGTTCTCTTATAAGGTCTTCTAATTTAGCAACATTTTCGTGGTTGCTTACCATTTTATACGCTAAATTCATTCTGTGAGCCATACAGTGAATTGGTAGCATATATGGGGCCATTGTTGTTTGTAATCTAACACAGAGCCCTATTTGGTGACCCTGCATGACAGATGCACCATCTGCTCCAACGCATACCAACTTCGTAGCAATTTCATAATCAGTCATTCCAGCAACATCTTTCAAATGAGAAACAACTATTTTATATAGGTTTTTGGCATTGCAGTTTTCAACCATTTTCATAACACCCAACAGATGAGGTGTCCTTATATGATTTTCTAAAGTATAGATGTGGATACATACCCATGCGGTGTTGTTGACTGCTATCACTTCATCAATTGAAAGAGAGATAAAGTTTTTTTTTTACATTCTCTTTCAAATCTTCCTTCTCTATCATCGAGAGGCATTTTGCCATTTCCCATCCACTACTTTTAGACCAATGAGACTGAGGTACATTCAGCATTCCATTAAATTGATACAAAACTTTGAAATCGAGGAAATCCAAAATCGCTCTTCCTTTTTTTAGTATTTGAAAAAGAGTAGAGAATTGTATGAATTTTGCATGTAGATTTGTTTCTTTCATCTTACCAATATGCGATGTGATCGTTCCTCCCTTTTCCAATAGATGTCTGTGTTTTTTCTGCTCTGCCTCATATTCCACTACGTATCTAACATGCATGCATTCTTTTTCAGTTTTCCACCTATGTGTTTTGATTTTCTGGCCATCCGCCCCCGTTACAGTTAAATATTGTTTTCCACAATGTTTTTCTATAGTGTCCAGCTTCAGTTGCATTTTTTGTTGCTTTCCCAATTTCCACGTACATATTGTACATGTACATTCAGATGGGATTTCTTCAGAATTAGATGATTGTACAGGTTCAATAAATGGAAATTTAGCTGCCCAATCAAACTTGTATGTCCTGCCAATGGTCCACATATTCTTGTTCATTTTCAATGCTTTACTTTTTTGAGTAGAATTTTGAGCAATATCACAATCACCTGGTTTCCTCTTTCTTGGACCGGAGTTTGATTTTGATTTTTGTCTTCCATTTTGCTTGAGTGTTTGTATCTGTGATATCTAGCTACACTTTTGGTTGCACCCCAAAAAGAACAATATCTTCAAGATCTGGCATATTATCGTAGGTTTCATTTGTTTGACTTTGATACTATGCAGAATGCATGTCCACCTCAATAATACCTTCCACACAGTCAGTATTCTGATTCTTTGTGGTGGCATCTATATGATTGGTATTTACAATATCTGTATCTGCAGAGTTTCCAAAATACTTGAAGAGTGATTTCTGAGATTTCTTACTTACTTTTAGGTTATTCGTATTCTTTGAGCTGGCACCTTCCATTATTCTGAAAAGAGTCCTGCGTCAGCAAAAGAACCAAGTAGCGACTCTGTCTAGTGTCTGAGGTCTTGTCACGCATCCCCTGTCTGAGGTCTTTGTCACGTGTCAACTCTACACTTGTCGTGCATCAACAACCCTTTTCTGTCGCGCGTCCACTGTCTGAATATACTGTCGCGCGTCAACACTGCCCTTGTCACGCGTCAACTTCTTCACCCAAGTCGCGCATCAACACTTCCTCTCGCCACGCGCAAGATCTGTTGTTATCGCGCGTGTCAACAATGTCCTTGTCAAGCATCAACACCGCATTTTTCAGCGTCAACAATCACAGCAACATGAATGAATCTCTGGTGCTTAAGGGTATGTGAGTTCAAATTTCACAGTATTGGTAATTTGTTAAGCTACTTGAGGTATACTACCCAGCGAATCAGCTAGGTTTTTATAGGAGATGTTTTCAAATGAAGGCGAAGCCGACCCCCAAAAAAAATATACTATATATTTTAGGCGAACAGGACACCGACCCACTCCGAATAATTCACCTTTTCAAATTTTCCTAAAATGAAATTTGGGGGATGAAGGCCTCACTAGCTCGTGAGCTGAAATGGTTGTCTCGAGAGGGTCCAGAGGACTTATAGGGGATAAGCGCATTTTTTATACCTTGATGTCCCTTTTCTTGAGGGACATAAGGGACATCTGTGCACTAGGATCTTGGTGCCGACACATGTCCCTGCTAAAAAATTGGCTAACTCCCAAACTCACTCTTAGAGGGTAACTTGAAATGACAATCAATTGAGATCTAGATGGAAGTTTTGATGTAATTTTATATGATCCTAACTGGAAATGGAATTTGGAATCAAATGGTTGGAGTTTCAGGTCTTTATTCCTCCATTTGATCCCTTAAAAAGTGGAGTTTTGATATGGCTTGCTCGTTGTGCATGGAAAAAACTAGTTATAAATATATTTCTGCAAGGTGTTGTGAAATATGTTATTTAATTATATTGTAGGGCTTGGAATTACCTTTATGATGATGTATTTTTTCTCCTAACTTAATCAGGAGCTCGGAATCACCTTAGAAGCTTGTCAACCTTTTTTGGCAGTGCACTACCCTGGGCATGTGAACCCTAATTTTAGTGAAACTGCCCCAATTTCTTTTGATCCTTCCTGAATCTTCCTAAATAAATTCCATGATGTTCTTAGGCCTTTTATTCACTTCCATGTCTGGTTTGGTTTTTCTTTTCCACTCCATGGGGTTGCTCCAGTCCTAGGAAGGCTAGTGATAGCCCTTCCCACAACTGCCCTAAGTTTGCATTTTTCAATGAACTCCAAAAATAACCTAGGGGTTTTGAATTGAATTTCCTAAATCACCTAGGAGGATGGGTTAACATCAATTTGGAGGTCACTTGGACTGACTAGGTAGATCTCGGGGTGTCTTGGAAGGGTAAAACTTGAAAAAATTAACACATGGGTATAGTTGTCATGCTTGGAAATTGTCAATTTCCTCGTTGCACATATGCATGACAACAAAAGTAGAAAATAAAAGTTTCATCATAAAGAACAAAAGGAGGCCCTAAAACAAAAAATGGGAACATAATACAAGAAGAAAGAACTAATCTTCCTTGCATTGAGGGTACCTCTGACAAATTTTGAAAACACTTCAAAAGCTCGGGCATTGATACCTACTTCAAACCTATCAACACTATCAAAAGCATGTTAAGAAATTCTAAGGATCCAATCAATGCGCCTCTAAGGAAAGGGGTCTACTCTATCCCATGCTCTTGTGAAAAAACATATATTGGTGAGACTGGAGACTCAGTACAAACAAAATTAAAATATCATTGTAAGGATTTGAAACATTCAAGAGTTAGAAAATATTCCTTAACAGAACATGAGGATATCACTAAGCATTGCATATGCATAAATTATGAAAAATCAATTCCAACGAAGAGCCACTACACTGAGAGAAGAATCAGTGAGGTTCGGAGATCGAATAAACCCTAACAACATGAATCGTGATGATGGTTGGAAACTTAGTAACTCATTTTACCCTTTATTGCATAGGTTTTGAAGGCCCTGAAATGCCTTTTTCTATTTTATTTTTGGTGTTTATTCTCTATCATATTTCCTCACCTTCATCATGGTTAAATGTTCCCTCTCCTTTTCATTGTTTGGTTTATTGTTTGTATTACGTTATGGTATATTTATTTTATCACCTCGTAATCCTTTATTTTTATTCCTTCTTAGCCTTATTGGTATAATTTTTAAGAGAGGGTATATATACCCTTGGTTTATTTATTCTTTATGTCATTTAATAGATAAATCTCACCCCACCCTTGTTTAATCATTTACTTAATTTATTATTTTCTTGATGTTATTAGTGACTCCGATCCCCTTTACCTTATGTTTCCTTCTAAATTGCTTCTTGGCATATTTATGATTGATTATCTCATTTAATTTTTCAAGATGGTGTTTCACCTCTAATGATGAGTCCAATATATGACTTGAAATGGAATCTCTAAATATCCTACACACGAAAAATAATACACAACAATATGAGAATAACCCAATTACAATCTAATGATATAATTTTGTTAAATTTAAAACTTTAAAATTTTTTTTTGATTAAATAAACCAATAAATTTATAATGAAAAATAATATTTTATTTAATTAACTATTTAATAATAAGAGTTAATATATTAGACACTAGAAAAGTAGTAGATTTCCCATAAGAAGCTAACATCGAACCAATGATATAGTAAAGGCATTTGCGGGCAACATCACAATGTTCTTGGACATTAATTTGCAAGGAGTTCAATACGAAGCATTTAGAAATACAAAATATAATGCTCTTAAATAAATAGGCAATGTGACAAATCTATTTTTCAATTTTTATCACAAATATAACAAGCCATCAAATTTCATTTCTTTGGTTGGACTAAAAAGATGTAGATGATTTATACAATTATATATACATGATGTGCATGATTTATACATTTATATATACATATGCATATATATGTATATAGATAATATATACATATCATACATCTCTCTATTGTAATGCCCCGTTTGGCGGTTACCTAGGTTCTCGGCGTAGTGACCTTTCCCTCGTTGGGTGTCGAACGACTGAGTGTAATTCTGTTGTCTTAGACCATGTCTCAGCAATGTTTTAGCACCTCCCCTCCTTCTGGCGTCCTCGAGTCGTTATCGACACCTCCCTTTTGTGGACTATGTAATGTCCTGTGCGTTAACCTATTTAAAGAAGGATATCACATCAATACGCCATTGCCGTATTCAATTTCGTTATTGCCTTGTGACCTTAGTTGACATTTATTGGTTTGACAATATTACCTTGAGTTCATTTGATCTTTGACATAGTGGCTTGGTTTCAAGTCTTTATTCTGTCTTCGTGATTTCAATAAAGTGGTTGCAGTTATGATATGCTATCATATCTTGTGGTATCTTGTTGATATCATGTTAACTATATCTAAGGACTTCAATTTTTCCTAAGGTAAGACTTGACGTTTCTAAACAGTATAACCTAGACCTCGACTTTGACATAAACCACAACCTAGGCATTATATTAATCAAGACCCATGGAGTCAAGATCATTGTGAGATTTGACATGAAGCTATGTTTTGGAAAATAGCGACTTCAATGTTAAAAGGAGATTTTAAAAAGGGTCACAGATCCGACTGGAAACATAATTTAAATTGGAATGTTAATGTCTTTTGACTTTGTTTCCTTGGTTGGCTGGAGGTGGGTGGCTTTAATAGCCACCTGCCATTGCATTAAAAAAACCCCATCCTTCTTGGCGTGTTCAACTCTTTCTTGCTGGTGGCCGCACTTCCTCCTTCATTTATTATTTCTGATTTGCAAATCTCTTGCGTCCCTTGCCGCCTGCTCTCTTTTTCCTTCTCTGACCGTGTGAGTTTCTTTTCCTTTGTTGGACTGCGTGTGGAGTGGTTGAGAGGCGCGTGATGTATTGGCCAGCAAAATCTTTCTGTCATGGTGTCTTCTTCCTAGTTCCTTCCTGCGCGCGTGGGTTTAGATGGAGCTTCAGGCTGGGGGAGCAGGCATGTTACCTCCACTTTCTTTGAGTGCTGCGAGGTGTGTTCTTCTTTGGATATCCAATGCAACTGACTGTGACGATAAGTAGCCAGCATCGAGGCATGTTCCAAGATAGTAGGAACCTTTTACGAGCGCTTCCAACAAAGCAGGTTGTCCAACTATGTTGTTATCTATTCGAAGATCAAATGCATCCTCGATTCGGGTTCTAGGATAGCGAAAGGAATGGCACCCAAAGCTCGGCTTGCAACATATAAGGTATGCTTTGGATGTCGGTTCTGTATGATTCTGACATACTTTCTGCGTTTGATACTGCTGTTGAAGATGGTGTGGATGTGATTTCACTTTCTATGGGCGGGGGTGTTGTGCCATATTATCTTGATAGTATTGCAATGGGTGCCTTTGGGGCTGGAGAGGGGTGTGTTTGTGTCTACTCGTAGGCAACGAGGTCCTGGGAGTGTCTATCACCAATCTTTCACCATGGGTGACAACAGTTGGGGCGGGGACTTTAGACAGGGATTTCCCTACAAACATCATTTTGGGTAATGGGAAAATCGTCAGGGGAGTGTCTTTGTACAGTGGAAAGGCATTGGGGTCTGATTTAGTCCCCTTGATCTATGTGGGAGACATCTCTGTTGGGAATGGTAGAGATAGCTATTCGTCTTCCCTTTGCATGGAAAGGTATCGGACCCCAAAATGGTGAAAAGGAGAATTGTGATGTGTGATAGGGAAGCAATCCTAGAGTTGCGAAAAGGGGCTGAAGTGAGAAGGGCCGGAGGAGTTGGAATGATCCTTGCAAGCAAAGTGAGTCGAGATGGTGAAGGGCTAGTTGTAGATGCTCATGTATTACCTGCAAGTGTTGTTGGAGTTTTTGGAAACTGTTGGAGCTCTACGCCCGAGGCTAAGCATAGACAAGAATGGAGCTTGAGTGCTAAACCTATAAAAAGGGGAGATTTGACCGAGGATTGTTGTTGCTATTCGGGCGGTGTCCATGAAACCTTTTAAATACTGGAGAAAAAGGCAAGATATTTATACACTTTTCTACTATTATTTTATTTAAAATTATTGCGAAATCGAACTACTTTTTCCTTGCATTGATTTGTCAGTTGGATGTCGTGATGGGAGATTTCCCCTTCCTGCTTGTTTCTTCTAGTTTTAGCTTTTATCGTTGTCGAGTATGTTGGTCGAAAGGATGTGCGTGACCTCTCCTTTGGGTGTTATGTTTCTCTTGCTCGAGTGATAGACCTTAAATCTGTTTGTTTATGTATTAATTCTTCTCTCTGCGATCGAGTTGCAAGTTATTATGTTGATCAAACTAGTATTTTAGATATCATGGAAGTAAGTTTACGATAACTCAAGCTCCTCCCCTAGCACCCAAGTTGTCTTTTGACGTTTTTGTTAACTCCTTTGTAAGTCCCTTTGATAACCTTTTGGCATCGAGAAAGAAAGGTTGAAGGATTAGTGTGATCAAATGCTTAGCTAGCACTTAGAGTTTTGGTAGAAAACTTGTAGAATGAAAAGGTTTGTGTGTAATGTGTTTTTCGTCTCACGTGTTTAGACTCTTATATTATCTTTCATCTTGTTTCTAGGCTCTTAAGGCCATCCTCAAGAAGTACCTTAACCATCCCTATCAACTTGAACCATAACTAGCTTTTCGGTTCAACTAAACTCGAGGTTTCATTGTGCGAATCCAAAGTACCTCGTTGACACTAGAATAGTTTTGGTCTTATCCCCGCCCTCGAATTATTGTTGATGGCGCTCTTTATTTTTCCTAACTTGAATTATTTCTCCTTTGTTATGTTAACGCTATTAATTAATATTGGTGGTTTTTATGCACGTAATTACCTTAATATTTTGTGATGGAAATTTCCTTAAATGTGATTAATCTTCGAAAAAAACTCATCTTTCATATGATATTCTTATGGATTCATAACGGAAGGTTTGTTTTGATAATGTCACTTAGAAGTTATGTTTGTATCTATGTGTGACGGATTGATTTGTGTTACTAAGGGTTGCCTTAAAATATTGTTGTTTTGGGAAATAGGTAATTTATTTTAAATTAACCAAACATTAGAATTGTTGTGGAGGTTTGAAAATCTTTAGTGTTATAAAATTTGTTGATGAAATTATTGTATACTCTTGTTTGACGGAACTCCCTTCTTCGTCCCGTGTTTGCTACTGCTTTGTAAGACATTGGCCCTTTTTGAATGATTGGAAAATCTTTGTAGTTAATGGTCAAAACTAGTATACCTTGCCTTCGCTTCGAAACTTATGTTGTGTGTATACTCTATTTGAATTCCGGTTTGAAACTCAATTATACATGGCTTTTTGTGTTAATTTTTGAAACCCGTGGTTCCCCTTTCTTGGGCTGATCAACTCTTGTTCTTTTAGAAATATATTATTTTAGCCTATGCGTTTGGTACCTTTGATAAATTTCTAGATGGTTGGTATATATATCAAATCTCAATCTTGTAATTATTGTTTAATTACTTACTTGATGGGAATTCTGTTTTTGCTAGATTGTTTATTTTCTCCTTATAGGGCCAAGGGCCATTCTCATACGATTGCTATACTTTTGTTGCTTTGACTCCTAACTGAAGTACAAGGTCTTCTCCTTCCTTGATTGGCATGATGGAGACTTTATTACAACTTGATGTGTTGATAGTGTTTAGAGGTTTGACCCAATTCTTGTAATAAAGTGCTTCCTTTTGTGGTATTGTTAGATAATAGTTATGGTGGTTTTGTGTAGCCTTATCTTGCTCAGTTCTCGCGAACTGACTCTTGTGGAAAAATTTGTTGCAGATGGATTTTGCGAGTAGATGAGGGATAGACTTGTAGATTTTTACATCAACCTCAGTTGAGAAGTTCTTTTGCATGAATCCTTTTTATATTGTTCAACTATTGATAACATCTAGTGGGAAAAATTTAGAAGAGGATCAATGTCTTAGTATTTTGTATCGTGGATTATGTCGTCTTAACTTTGGAACCTTGAATTGTCTGTCTCTCTTGGAAAATATAAGAAAATTTGTTTACCACTTGTTGAGTGACCTTAATGGATTATCGGTATTCTAAAAGTTGATATAACCTTATTTCGTTTTCGTAAATGAGTAATGTTAAACTTTATCCCTACGATTAAATGTTGAGTTAAATCTTTCTAAGACTTAGTAATAGTGTGTTATAAGTAAAATAAAATGGGTTGTTTAATACTTATAGAAGTTAAACTAAAATTTATATTGCAAATGAATTAGTGTAGAGGTGACCAACTTGAGAGCATGTAATTCCATAAGTGATCAAAGATGAAACTATCCTTTGTTAAGTAACATTATATAACCTGTTAACCCTTGCTACACTAATGAACACTATCCCTTTCATGGTGAAATTCTTAAACGAGCTTAAAGGAAATCTATGGTTAGTTCGGAAGATAATAAGATTTGATAAGAAGGAGATAACACTTTAGAAACCACGCAATCTATCTCTTAGCCATTGGATGGTAAATTGTTTTATTTTTATAAAACTCATTTAGTAAAGCCTAAGTAAAATCTTTAATAATTCTGGTTAAGTTTTCAAGTTTCAATTATATCTTGGTAATAGCTGATGAGGTCTTGAAGATGATTTCAACTCAACCTTCTCCCTCTAACCTTTTTCCCAAGGTGCTTTGTCTTCCTTCTCTTAAGTATGTTGAACGCAAACCCATGTTGTCATATGGGCATGAACAAGTTCTAGTAGCGTAAGTGTAAATAGATGGCCTTGTGGGATTAAATTCCCCCTTTCTCTAAATAAACGAATTAAGCAAATAAATGTCATAATAGAGAAGTTTTAAAGATGATTACTCAGTGTAAAAAGAATAAACTTAGCTTGGTACGATGAATTGTATGAGTCATATCTTGAGCCTCCTTGAAAACGTAAGCTAAGAATTGCAAGATGTCTTTTAAAATAAATAACCCTCAAGAATATTTCATTGTGGTTGGACTTCTATGTTGTTCTGTCCAAAAAAAAAAAGTGTATTATCCTTTTGGGTGTGAACATTTCCGTGCTGACCTTGTGGTCATCCCCGTAACAAGTGGTTCCTAGAGTTGGTTGTAACCTTGTGACGACATGTTGTGTCGTGTTATGTGTCGAAGCAAGTCAAAAAAAAAAAAAATCTTTTCTTTTGTTCTTGTTGTTCGTGTGTGTGAGATTTTTGGGTCCTTACATCATGTCTACATATAACCTCCAAAAGACAAGATTTGGAAAACCTAGTGACTAAAAATTTCATTAATTATTGCATCGATACATATACATAACTTGGTTTTCATATTGTTTTACGGCTTTAAGGATCTTATGTCTTGAGATAAACTCGCCAATGTTAAACATATTATACTACCGGAAAGCATGTATAACTTACAAGACTTTTGAGTGTTCACACATAAAATGCTTTCACCAAAGACATCATGAAGTCTCAACAAGTTCTAAGGGTTTATTAAACTTGTTGGATTTATCCACACAATGATTGAAAACCTATATTCCTATCCAGAACTTGTCCTCACATAGAGGCTCAAGAAGTCTTTGCATCTTTAGATGCACACCACTTTCCATGGATCCATGATTGAATGGTTCTCTTACAACATTTTCTTCCGGTTAAGCACTGTGTGCAATCCACATATTTTGGGTCTCCAACTCAGATTGTCATGGAATTTCTCATAGAAATATGCGTGTAACTTCATGTAGACCACTTACCATGGCAATGTGATCCACTTCACTTCCATTTTATTTTTGTTAGTAGAAGGTACGTATTTCTCCTCACCATCAGCCCTTGTTATAAAATATAACTCATGACATAAATTAAAAATACTTGAATTCCGTACATTACGAGTTTTGGATAACTTATATAAAATTAAATCTTACCATCAATTGTTGGGAGTCTAGATTTACCTATAGGGCTTCCAAGAATACAAAATTTTGAGGAGATACATGTCGACACAATGCATATTCTCCACTTAACTTCTCATATTGAGATGATAATTCTAATGAAGTATCCTCCACGTCCTTTATGTCTTCTCCAAAGAACACATACGTATCATTTGCAACACGACTTGCATAATTCGTAGCTCCAAAAGTTTATGTTTGACCTTCCTTGCACTCAATCTATATGATTCTCTTTCTAAATAGTTTCATTACTTGGCTCCTCTTTGTTCAAGTATTCTATTGTCTTTTTGTCTTCTTTGTGTATAGTTAAATCATCTTCTCTTCTCGCACTTGTTTTGAGATCAACTTGGACTTCAACCCGTATACATTGGTCGTATCTATCCTTATCTGTAAGTGTGATTTAATTCTCAAAGATTTTTAAGTTTTGTTATTGCATGAGTTCTTTTTACCAAAGCACCCTTTCCTCCTTCTTCTTTGTACCAATGATCTCCATTGGTACACTTGTGGAAAACCTTCTTTGACATGGCATATGTAGCAACATTTGTTTAAGTAGAACCTACACAAAGCCAATTTGAAACATAAAATGCTTCATCATCTCACCGTGCCAATTTCATTCCTTGTCAATTTGGTCAAACATGTGGACTTCCTCTTCACTTTGCAATTAATCTATTTACTACTCACATTGTAGGTACATCATGAACAATTTCTTGGCACCAATATTCATCACACAAAAGCGCCTCTAATTTCTTACGCCGTTCTTCTTCTCGTCATCCTCCGATCAAAGCACCCCGCATTTATCACCTCATCTACCATGTCCATCTTCAATGTTGAATGTTATTACGAATAAGGCTTTCCGCATATCCCATGTATCTAGCTTTTCCTTCTAGCTCATCTCCAACATCTAGCATGTTACCACTTGTAATTCATCTTCCACACGACATAAAGATATTGTGTCCACAACTGATTCCATATATATCACTCTAACTTCTTTCTTTTGTCCAATTCGATGAGCCCTAGCTCGCATGCTCCTCATATTTTTGGTTGGCATCCGGATCAATAATAATGACCGTGTCTACAAATCAAGATTCAAACCCTTCAAGCAAAGCACAAATGTTGAGTAGAAAGACAAAGCATTCACTTCTAGGCTTGTTGAAATCAACTATAGACGATTCTAAAAATAAAGGGTAAAGCCTTACAATATGAGTCAAAATGTAGGACTAATAAAATACTTTTGAAAAATCTGCAATCTTTAAAAATAAATGGACAAAGATTATAGAAAGAAACGTGCAAAGAGTTTTTTAGGTCAACAATCACACTCCCGAGTCTACACCAATCTTCAATCATCACTATTACAACATATATATAGAAAACAAAACAATGTTAACAAATATATTACACAATTATCACATCAAACTTGAATTACAAACTAAATTTAAATTGTAATCCTTTTTATTATTATTATTTTTTGGCGTGGGACTGGGTACAAAGGAAACTTTTTGATGAGTCCAAATTCTTGTAGAAAATGAAGGGGAACCATGCATGGTGTTCGAATATTGTATAGGTATATCCTTGTATTTTACCTCTTTCAACTTATTTAAGTAATACTTAAAAAAATCAAATAAATTGTTTAAAGAATGCAATATACATATTGGGCGGCATCAAGCTCCGGAAATCCATCTGTGCCTACACAAGGCAGGGAGTCCAGACCAGACCTGCAGAGTCCCAATCTATGATGAGGAGACAATAGTGATTATGAGAAGAGTGCATCGGCCACAACCTACACTAAAATTTGAACACATCCGGACTCAAAGTATATATACATGAATAGATTATCGTGAATATGAGATATAGAAGAACAAGGTCTAATGGCACAAGAAATGGAATTCTTAAACGCATAATTGAAGAGATTGATGAACCTAAGAAGATAAAATTTATTAATTAAACATGAATGCTAAAAAAAATCCAATTAGGCTTGTGATATATATCAGGATCGAGATGATCAAGAAGCACTTTGATATATAGGTGCATTTCTTTTCCTGCTTACGATAATTAGTAATCATTATGTCTTCTTTTATTTAATAACATGGAAATAAACGGTTACCATTTTGTTTAATGGTTTTTAAAGTATTCAATGGTGATTTTTTTAGATTTGAAGAAATTTAGTTTTGGTTTACTTACTCATATTTGTTTATAAATGCTTTAAAGTAAGAAATCAAAGTTGTTATGCTCTAATTACTTGTTTTCGAGTACTTCAAATTAATGTGTTTCGAGTAAATGTGTAGAACTCACAAGTTTAGGGATTGAAATTCTCATCATCGATGCGACTTTGTCATGTGGAGGCTTTTCTCACTTGATTGAGGGTTTCTCTAATTCAAAACTAATAATTCCAACTACTGAACTTGTCCCCCTACAATCATTGTTTAACGTTGGGGTCCAACATCGTGTAAACCTTTCATATCGAGTTCACTTTTAGACCGCACTAGTGCAATCCAATTTCGCAATTCTCATGTCGTGTGTTGTCTCTGCACTTTCTCAAATTGACATCCTTGCCTTTAAGGATGCACCCCCAACTATTGATTTTGACAACACCTAGAGGGAAGGACTTACCTTCAATGCTATCTCTAGAGTACCTTCATTATCCAAACTCCACCTTTCCCTGCCATTTTACTTCTATCGCTATTCTAAAATGTCCAAATACCCTCTCCTGCAAATCTGCTTGAATGAAGAATCTTACTAAACCTCCGTACTTTAAAACCGTTCATGCAACTTCTGCTTACGGTTTTGTCTTTGTCTCCTTCCATGTTCTCTCTCCGGTTTTGTCTTTGTCTCCTTCCATGTTCTCTCTCCGATTTTGTCTTTGTCTCCTTCCATGTTCTCTCTCAATTTTTCTCCCTTTTGGCGTACACATCACACTACTTGCGTGCAATTGCTAGTAATAAGTACTACCATACTTTAATTTTTTTTTTTAAATATAAATGAATAATAAATAACCCACATCTTAACCCAAATGTTAATGTCATCCGTATAACACAAATAATTCCATTTAATATAAGAATTTGTCATATCTATTTTCAAATTAAATAAATACTTCTAAATAAATTTGGTCATCATAAAGATAAAATGTTTTTAAATTGGCACATTTTTGTCTTCCTATAATTAGAAGTGATTTTTTCATCTTACCGTTCCTATTTTTAAAAATAATGCGTGATGTACACACAAGTCTGTTATAAATTTTCTCTTCGCCAAATGAGAAATGAATAACAGTAGTGAAAAATCGAATGCTTAGTATAGAAGTCAGTCTGTTATAAATATGGGGATCATACACATTTGTAAATTGGTTTCTGAGCATCGTAATGGCGGCAAAACAGAGTGTTGGCGTAAGCAAAAGATGCAGCAGAAGAGTGCGAGATCATTTTGATCATCTTCCGGAGGAAATCCTGTCTAGGTTGCCACCTCATAAGATCTTTCAACTCCAGAGTGTCTGTAATTCACGACGTACCATACTGTTTTCTTCTCACCACTTTTGCCAACAGTGGAGGGAGCGTAATATGGATGAAATCATACCTAACAAGATCAATTCTTCTTCCTGGTCTGTCAAAGCTTCATGTAGCGATTTCTTGATTTATGCGAGTAACAAGAGTGGAATGCTTCGACTTTTTGATCCACTAAAAATGGAATCTTTGCAGATTCCAGATCAGATGCTCGGACACAAGCTTATGTCGAAGTATCTCAAGAAAGACACGGATTCTATATACGTTGATGTGGATTCAACGGGGGAAGGGACTTGTAATATAAATTTTACAACAAGAGAACATTTTACAGTTGCCTCTTAAATGGCTGCAGCATCAGAGCAGTTGATTAGATCCCTGCATTAACACTTTTTTGGGTGTTAATTTATGTTATTCCGTAGGTAGGAGAGGGTCTGCCTAGATCTCGATGGCCTGGCTATTTCTATATATATATAGAGAGAGAGAGAGTGTCTATTTCCCACCAGACTATTTGCCATCCATCTGCTGGAATCTGAGAGTGTGTATTATAGTGTGAGCACAGTTGCATATTTGTAATAATAAATATAACTTGTCATCTATGAACTGGTAAATGTACTGTTTCATGAAAGGAGTATAGTTTCCTATCTCTTTATCTTGTTTTTAATAATTGGAATGGATCAGCTAGTTCCCTGATAAGATATACTTTTTCGCTGTAAACTATTGTTTTTTGAATTGATTTATATTACAATTTAATTATGTAATATAGATATGATTGGAATTATTATTTGTAAGAGTTGGAAACAGAGGTTTTAACTGATAAGCAAACAGAAGTCCAGAAATTTTATGCGGCCACTTTTTCCATGGATTATTATTTGTTAATTGCCACAATCAAATTTTTAAACCATCTTTCCGTTCATTAATATTAGTAATTATGTCAAACAATTTTTTTAAAAATCATTTTTTTATAGAGTTTTTATTAGTGTTATATGTACGTTGTCGATAAGACTGTCTATTAATTTAATGCCAAATAAGGCTATTGATTGAACAAATTAATTATTACTAACAATTGTTATTATTTTTAGCAAATGAAACGTCCATCCACGTGTAAAGCGGTGAACGAGATTCAAATATTTCTCAACAGGTCACCAAAAACCCGTCCATGTGTATATCTTAAGGCCATTCCTTCTTCCCTGGGAATTGAGAGAAAAATAATAAAATAATGTGTTAGCAAGGGTGTGAAGTGTGTGCCAGAGTGATGACCACCACCATTTTCTCCCTGTCTGAATTCTGAATATAGATATGATTGGATTTTTTTATTTGTAAGAGGTTTATATATAAATGTACGAGTTTAAACTGATAAGCATAATATTTAACAAAGCATAATGAACAACGAAAAACCCTAACAGGGACAAAGATCACATACCACATAAGAGCGAACCCATTAAAAAAAACAAAATAATATTTAGGACACCCAAAGGCTTACGCTGCTATTGTATATATTAGGTGGTATTCAATATCCAAGATTTTCTACTTGGTCTTTTTTTATGCATCATACAACATTAAATTTAGAAGAAAACAACACTAGAAAATATAACTAGTCAAGCTTTTCCCTTCACATTCTTGCAATAAATTTTGTAATAGGATTTTCACTTGCCAACTCAAACTCAAGTCTCTGTAACACATCTACGATAAATTCATTTTCCTTCTTTGAAGCCTTTTAGAATATTAAACATTATCAATGGTTTTCCTAACATAAGATTTAATGAGATTCTACACCAACAAAACTAGAGCATCTTATGTACCAAACACCCAAACAAGGGTAAGAGAAGGAGGGGAGGAAATAGAACAATATAATTTGTACCTTCCACCCTTACCTTAAAATTCTTTATAATCTTGATCAATCTATTAGTTTATACCTTCAAATACCGGCGCCTATGGATTCTCAATCCTCTGTAGGGTATCATGGATGAAATCCATTATATCTTTAGCAAAGTCAAATTATCATGCCCTCGACCATCCATCTATAGCATTACACTTGATAATAGGATAACCACTCTTTGTCAATTTGAAGGATGTAATATGGTTTGATCTCATTCCAACCAGCCTACACATTTGAGTTGTGCACAATTTTTTTAATTTTAAGCGTATTTTATTGGTAAAATATTTAGGTAATCAGAGAGAACGATGTTGGTCGTCAAATAGGACTTTTAAGAAGAGCAACAGTCAGGGGACAAGAAGTCCCTCCTCTTTAATGGGAGAGGTTCCCTTATTCAGAAACGAACTTATTTACAAATATACAAAACATGATTTTATAGTTGAACTTGGATATTACGAAAGTGTTTTCCACAAGGATCATCAGTTACAAAAGGACTGAGGAAAGGGAATACGAGGGTGAGCAGAAGAGCAACATGCAGGATTATAGATAGCAGAATAATCCTTTATGTATACGAAGTTGCAGTGAATTTAAAACAAGATCATTTGTACAAGATGAGATTACCAGACACAAAGTTCTGTAAATAATCTTCTTCAGATTCATTAATCAAGGACACAAAGTTCCTTCTTGGTTATACAAGATCACTATACTCGCAATATTTGAAAATATGCAATCAGTGAGACTAACGAACTAGAAACAAATGATCTTCACGAAATTAAAAGAAAACACAGAGATAACAGAGATTGGATAGACAATGAATGGAAAGCCCTTTTGTATTGATTTCTCTCTGATCTATTTACACTTCCAGAAAATATGCCAAGTTCTTCCTCTTTTTCAAAATGGCGCAAAGAAGGCCATTATATAGCTTACAATTCGGTTACTCCTCGTAACCGTTTCTTTTAACTAGAGAATAGTTAAGGAATGCCAAACGCAATTTCTTAACTAATTACATGGAATACGAAAGGAATGGCGAGAAGAGAGAAGGAAGGGGAAGGAGACAGGTGGCCAGTTCTGAGAGGGACCCACTGTCTTTGGAAACCGCTGCTTGAGTTTTCCTCCACGTCTCAGCCATGTCCTTGCCACGAGGGACACACCAGAAATTTCATCTTGAGGATGACAACGAATATCTTTGAAAACTGATGTAACCGGCGTCTTGAACTTCGTCCTTCGTAACTGCTTCTTTAGTTCTCCCAAGCTTCCTCCAGGAGCTTGATCTTCATATTGATAGTAACAGAGCTGCAAACCAGGCTCGGAAAGGAGTTTCAGAGGGAGGGGACATGCGCGGGTTTTCAAATTGCAAGGGTTCGAAACAATGTAAGAATTGCAAAGGAGGTTTTGCCCGTTATATAGCCGTTGAGGAGAGAGAAGGATAATCAATGCGCATTTGAATTCATATTTTGAAAAACAGCATATTCGGGTAGAGCGGGAAAAACTAAGTATGAATGACCGTTGGTTCGCTTGGGACAAGTGAGACGCGAATGCGCGAAACACGCGGCTCGAAGTCGATTCGAAGCAAACGGGAGAGAGGCACAAATGCATTTTGGGACATTTGGGATGAAAAAGAGCGAAGTGCGCGACTCAGGAGTTTCGGCCGAAAATGGGACACTTGCACTTTTAACCGGGACATTCGGGACAAAAAGTTCGAAGTACGCGGTTCGGGTGTTTCGCCGATTGGGGAATAATGCACTTCGGAACTCGGGACATTGGGACGAAATCGGGTGAATCGGCCGAAAATGGAGCAGAGTGCACTTTAAGTTTGAACTTGAGAAATTTGAGACAAAAAGTTAGGAGTACGTGACTCGCCGGTTCGGGCGAAATTGGAACAGAGCGCACTTTTGAAATTGGGACATTTGGGACAAGAAAGTGCAAGTACGCGGTTCGGCAGAAATTGGAACATCTCGCACGGTAACTTGGGACACTTGGGACAAAACTTCCGACGGCCCGAAAATGGGACAAATTCAGAGGTTTCGCCGATCGGGGAACAAATGCACTTTCGTACTTTGGGACGGTTGGGACAAAATGTCCGACAGGCCCGAAATACTTGGCTGCATTGACCCAAAACTTAGATTTTTAGACTTCCAAGACTTTTTTCACACCACCAAAGCTCGTGAAAAGACACTTAGACTCAAAATTTTGAAATTTTTTACTTTTGTGAGTGGGGAATTTTGAGAGGACAACAAACGAGAGGCTAAAAATTTCAAAAATTATATAATTTATTAAATAGTCATTTATAAATATATATTAAATATGTAAAAAGTAAACAACTTATTTATTTATTTTTAACATAAAAATGTTTATACCTTTTTAATAATATACAGCCCTTAATGAGCTAGGTTTGTTAATTTTTATTTATTTCATAAGCACATATAATTTGAAATTCCATGCTTGATTCCAACCCAAACTTGTATCTTCAAATGTCTCAAAAGCATATTCAATAATGATTGGTTTGACCATAGGAAACTCTTATTACCAACAAGATAATCAAAAGATATGATAAGAGAATCATTCTCCTTCATATTCTATTGAATATTTACTTGATCCAATATATGTATTGTGATTTTATTTGTAAAATCAATGATGAGGGTTATTGTTTCTTCGCTTTAATTAATTATTTATCAAATTAGAGTGGTATCAAAGGCTATGTGGTATAAGAAACAAAATAAAATATCTTTCTAATAATCTCATTATTTAAGTGTAAAGCAATAAACATTCAAAAGATACAGCGAGTTTAGAAACATAGTAATTCGGGAAAACAAACAATAAACTATTAGAACCAAACATTTGACATTAATGAATAAAATTTTAATCAACTTATATAATCTAAGAAGGAAACCACACTTGAAGGAAATAAAGAAATCACACTTGAAGGAAAGAAAGAAACCACACTTGTATTAATCAATGCTTAGAAGTTTAACATAGAGCCGATGAAAGATAACCTTCATATACAAGTTTTAGAGGTCAAAATCCTAAAGTTCCAAGTTCACAAGAGGGAATCTCGAAAATATGTGAATAAGAAAATAGGAGGATAACCCTTACAATGTGTGTGAGCAATTCTATTTATACAACTTGTGGAGGAAGAGGGAGAATGTAATGAAATTACTTGTATAATTCAAATTATGTTGTAATGAAATTACTTGTATAATTCAGATTATGAGCAACAATAGAACACCAAAGAACACAATATTGCAGATAAATGATCTCAATATGCAATTAAAATAGCTTCGCCACTTCGAGGGGGAAACCTCCAAACCATACAATAAGACTCAAATGCTCAAATGATGATAAAATACTACCTACAATCCCCTATATATATTATTCCTATGTTATGGCCATCACCAAGGCTGACCTACTAAGCATGAGAAAGTATAAATGACATAATAAAATGATATGGTAAGCCACAAGTCGGCTACTCATATCCTAATACAAGCAATAGGTTAAGGGTGTAGCATGCCCTCCCCTTCAAACCAACATTGTCCTCAATGTTGAATAATCTTGGATGTTGCTGCAGAAAACCTTCATCCTCCTAGGTCACATCCTCTATGCTCAGATTATTCCACTTGATCAAATATTCCTTAATGTCTTTGGTTCTCAATCTATTAGTACATTTTTGTAGAATCTTCTCTGACTCCAAAATGATTCTTCCTTCCTCATAAAGTTCTGGTTGCTCTGTTTAGGCTATAAATTTCTGTCCAATAACATTCTTCAGGCATGAAACATTAAATATTGGGTGTATGCATGAAGATTGAGGAAACTCTATTTTATAAGCAACATTTCCAATTTTTCTATAAAACTTGATAAGGACCATAATATTTAGGAGCAAGTTTTTTGTCCTTTTTTTGTTACTTCAGGGACATATGCTTGTAAGGCTATAGATGCAAAAACCCAGTCACTAATTTCAAAATGTCTTTCACTACGGTGTTGATCTGCTTGTTGTTTCATCCTGTTTTGTGCCAATGCCAAATTCTCCTTTAAACCAACAAAACTGTTGTTGATGCTTTGAATGTGTTACTCAACATATTTGACCTTAGTTTGTACCTTCAAGGAAGAAGTGATAGATGGTGGATGGTAACCATATAATGCTAAAAATGGGGTCGTTTGAGAAGAGGTATGAAAAGATGTGTTATACCATTCCTGCAAGTGGTATCCATTTAACCCAATGTTCCTTCTTATCTCGATACGAAACAACATAGATACCCCTCTAAGAATTTGTTAACCACTGTTTTCCCACTAGTTTGAGGATGGTAAGATGAACTATGAGCTAGATGAGTACCCAAACATGTAAATGATTCTTTCCAAAAATTACTCGTGAAAATAGGATCATGATCACTTACAATTATCTTTGGGGTTCCATGTAGCTTTTGAATTGTCTCAAAAAAATAGTTGTGACTGTACTGGCTACAAATGAGTGTGATAGAGCACAAAAATGGACATATTTTGTGAGCCTATCCATAACCACCAAAATAACATTCTTACCCTATGAACAAGGCAATGCTGTGATGAAATCCATGGAGACCTCCTCCCATATTTGGCTAGGAATTGGTAATGGTTTCAATAGACTGATGTCTTAATGGTTTCACCTTTGTTCGCTTCGGCACACCAAATATTCGATACAAACTATTGTACATCACCCTTAATTCCTTCCCAAAATAATTCTCTTTTTATTCTATGATATGTCTTCAAAACCCGGAGTTTTCTCCAAGGAGATGCATGTATGTACCTCTGCAAGAATATTTTCCTTCAACTCAAGATTTATGCACAAGTATAACCCGTGTTTGTACCATAGGGTATTAGCTTTCCACTCAAATTTATTAGATGTTATAGATCCTTGCTTGATATTATGTATTATATTTTGTGTATCCTTTTCCTTCTCTCATTCCAATCTTGCTTCATCTACCCAATTGGCCTTCAACATGGACATTGCATGTAGTAAGGCACGTCTGCGGATGTATCCCTTCTGACAACGCATCGCCTACTACATTTTATTTACCATTTTTGTATATTATTTCAAAATCATAAACCAACATTTTTTACCCACTTTTGTTGTTCCTCAGATGATAACCTTTGGTCCAAAAATTATTTGAGACTATCATGATCAGTTTTCACCTTGAAATGTCTACCCATTAGATAGGGCCTCCATTGCTTAACCGCATGAAGAATAGCCATCATTTCTTTCTCATAGATAGGTTTGAGCAGATATTTTCCTTTGAATTGATGACTCTCAAATGTAATTGGTCTTCCATCCTTCCTTAGAACTCGCTCCCAATCCGGTCTTGAAGCATCACACTCAACAATGAAGGTTTTTGAGAAGTCGGGACTAGCCAAAATTGGGGTGGTGCACATGGTTTCCTTCAACTACTCAAATGATTTAGTGGTTGCATCTGTCCAATGGAAGGCATCCTTATTTAGCAATGCAGTGAGTGGAGTTACGATTATACCATATCCCCTCACAAATCTTCGGTAGTACCATGTTAGTCCAAGGAACCCTTATAGATTTTTAGAGTTTTGGGCCTTGGCCATTCCACCATAGCTTTGATCTTCTAAGGATCAACTTTGACACCTTCATGGGATACAATGTGACCCAAGTACTCTACCTCTTGTACACAAAAAGAACATTTGGATGGCTTTTCATAAAGCTTATGTTTCTCAAAACTTCCAACACTTTATCTACATGTTGCAAGTTTTCTTCCCATGTCTTACTATAAATCAATATGTCATTAAAGAAAACTAATACAAATTTCCTTTAAAATGACCTAAAAATAGTGTTCATCAAGCTTTGAAATATTGAGGGAGCATTTGTAAGAACAAAGGGCATTACCAAGAACTCATAATGGCCCTCACAAGTCCTGAAAGATGTTTTATGAACATCTTCCTCTCTTATTCTAATTTGATGGTACCTCGAATGAAGATCTAATTTTGTGAAATAAATAGCACCGTGTAATTCATCAAGTAAATCATCAATTAATGTAATAGGAAAATTATCATTGATAGTGTGCTTGTTAAGTTATTAGTAATCTAGAAAAATCCTCCATGTTTCATCCTTCTTATGTACCATGACCCTTTGGTGAAGAATATGCACTCTGGTTATGCCCGATGATACATGCCTTCAACATTTCCTGCACCATTTTCTCAAGCTAGATTTTCTAGGAATATGGGTCTCTATATGGTCCGATGTTAGGTGGTTGGCTCCCTGGAATTAATGGAATGGCATGATCATGATCCCTAACTAGTAGTAGTCCCTTTGGAATTGCATAAAAAATAGATGAGTGAGCATTAACAATATTCGAAGATCGGGTGGCATTGAAGACTCGTATTTTGTACCTCTATGGATAATAACTTTACTACAAATCCATTTACTCCTTTTCTGAGAACCTTCTACATTTTATGAGAGTTAATAATCTATGGATACTTAGCTACCATCCCTTTCAATTGTATTATCCTTCCTTCTGAATGAAATCACATGAACAATTCTTAGAAATTCATCTCTATAGTACCCAAGGTTGTGAGCCATTGGACACCCAAAACAATATCTACCCCTCCCATAGAAATAGAAAAAATAGGTGAGTCTAACATGTAGTCTCCCATGGAGAGATTTATACTATGAAAATTTCCTGTGTAATTGATTGTCCCACTATCGCAATCATAACTTGCATTTCGAGTTGGGTAAATAAAAAAAATTGAGGCGGGCAACTAACTTACTATTTATGAAGTTATGAGTACTCCTTGAGTCAATCAACACCACAATTCTATTTTTGAGATAGACAATAACCTTGAGTGTTTGAGGAGTACTAATACCTGACAACACATGGAAAGAAATTGTAGGTTGGTGATCCTCTACTTCATCTTCTACTAGTTCCGCATCTTCCCTATAATTTCAGCTTCATCTTCATCCTCATTTCCTCCTTCAATATAGAACAACTTCTTCTTAGCACATTTGTGTCTTGGTCCATATTTGTTGTCATAGTTAAAACATAATCCTTTTCTCTTTTTTCTTCCATTTGTTGAGGATTCGGTCTAATTTTCTGAGTGAATGATGGGGAATGGGTACTACGGTCTCTAGTGTTAGTGAAAGGCTGCCTCCTACTGTAAAGAATTTTTTTCCTCTACTATATGTACCATGATAATAGAATCGAGAGAGCTTGAGTGGATTAAACATACGTACCTCATTCTCAATGTGGTCCTTAAGACCCCCAAGAAATAGGTCATTTAGGTTCTCTTCTGTAATATTCTCCACCCTTAAGGATAGGTTCTAGAATTGATGTAAATAATCTTTGGTCGAACTTGTTTGTCGTAACTTTTCCAATTGACTAAAGTAGTTATTTGAAACACTAGAACTATAGTGCAATTGCAACTCCTTAGTAAAAACTATCCAAGTGACACTGAGACCACTCTTCTACCTCTGAGCACATAGCCATCGATACCAGATGAATTGGTCTGGTTCAAGATACAGGGATGCCAAGGTCACCTTTTTCTTGATGGGGTTTGATGTAACTCAAAGAAGTTATCCATTTGATTTATCCAATTCAGTGGATCCTTCCCATCAAATTTGTGCATCTCCACTTTTGGCATCATGTTTCGTGGTTGCACATAAGTTGGATTCTGATTGGGCTGGAAAAGTGATCCAACATGGTTATTTTGCCCATTATTTTGAACTGAAGATCCTCCTTGGTTGAGTTGGGGATGATTTGGGATAGACTTTTTACCCTTTATATGTTGCATGATATCATCCAATCGATGATTGATTTGGTCTATGTCTCCTTTACATGTCATCTCAGATTGGAGATTTCACAGTTCATACTCGAGTTAGCTCACCTTATGATCAATTGAGGTAAACCCTAGTGTTGAGGAATCTATATTTACCCTTCTGAATCCAACTCTTCAATCACTACCCCATCTTTATCTGGGTTTTTACCTGGAGTGACAATATTCTTTTTGGTTCTTGTGGAAGGCCCCGCCATGATGTCAAACTCTAGGGTTTATGGTTTTGATACAAATTCATCTGAATAGGAAAAAACACAAGAAGATACTACCAATATGTTTTTTAGAGATTTCTGAAAATATAAATAACTTGGAAACATTCCACACATTGCAGCCTAGGGAGTGATTTTATGAAAAACCCTAAATTTGCAATAAATTTTGCAAAATAAATTTAAAAAGTCTAAAATTTTAGGGAATCTTACTTGAAATGATTCACAACTCGTAAATAGCTCTTTGAAAAAATCATTCTAGTTCAAAAATATAGTGGAAACAAAATTGGAGTTTTTGTCCTAATTTTTGCCCGGATCGCAACTCTGATACCACTTGTAATGAAATTACTTGTATAATTTAGATTATGTTGTAATAAAATTATTTGTATAATTCAGATTATGAGAAGAAATAGAACACCAAAGAACACAATATTGTAGATAAATGATCTTAATATGCAATTAAAATAGCTTTGTCACTTGAGGGGCAACCTCCAAACCATACAATAAGACTCAAATGCTAGAATGATGATAAACTACTACCTACTATCCCTTATATATACTATTCCCATGTTATGGCCATCACTAAGGCTGACCTACTAAGCATGAAAAAATATAAATGATAGAATAAAATGATATGGTAAGCCACAAGGAAGCTACTCATATCCTAATATAAACAATAGGTTATGGGCGTAGTAGAGAAAGAGAAGAGGAAGGGAAAATGTCATGTTGGAGTACCAATCCTTGAAATCTTGTTGAAAAAGCATGAACACCATGATTTCTTGTAATGTTAACTTTTAGAACATCCATGGGTGGCATATGAATAGAGCCAAATACCAAAACACGATTCCTTGGTTCAATCACATGCCATTAGATTACACAAAATGACACCACACTTCATTAACAATTCAGTAGTTGAGGCAGTTTCCGTTTGATTACCAAATTAGGCATGTGTTTATCTTGTGCCTCATGGACCTAATTTGATCCATGGTTTTCTGAATCCTTCCATATTACCTAAATGATGGACATAGTTTCCTTTATTTTGTGGTGCTTGAATGTTTCCATGATTTTTCATTTGACCCTCCTTTTATGCCGAGGAAGGTATTTTCTTCTTTCCACACGTCACTTATTCACAACTACATTCCTTATTTTCACAACTCTTGAAGACCCATAGAATTCTATAGTTGTAAGGCCCACTAAACACTATGATGGTGTTTCGTAGCATCCCACCTTAGTCTCTTTCCAATTTGATTACCTTTGTTGTGTGGAACCTTGTGACACCTTTTCCTTTTGCATCACCACATTACCCAAAGTGGGCCATAATTTTATTGATACAGAAATGACAATTTTTGTGGAATTATATTTCTTCCTAGTCCATGTAACACTATGTTTTTTCCATTCGTGAAGTAGTATCTTCTCACCCTTCGCTCTGCAGATTCTATTCTTAGCTAATTTTTGACCTTTTCCGTAGGCATGTAGAACCTCGTGATGCTTTGACTTACTTCAACCCACGAGAGAATGATTTTATGTTGTGGAAGGTTGACTTCTCTAGTGCTGCGAAAGACTAACAATCTCCACGAAGCACTAATTTTGCCAAAATTTTCCTAAGTCTTGAGTGCTCATTCTTTTTTAGCGAGGTTAGGAGAACCCGCATAATACTAACTATACACACTCCACAAAGGAATTTCGAATTAGTGTCCCGTAGCTTTTCCTGAGAAAAATTGTCTATGTTCTGACTTAGATGAGTTGTTCAAAATTGCATGAGGTGTAATTTTTGACAATACCCACATATCAAGGCAACAAACATATATGAACAATTTTTATCTCTTCTCTCATGATATACAGGTGTATTATATCCTTGATTCACTTATTTTTCAATACACATTCCTATTTTCACATTTACAAAGTTAAAGTTCAATTTCATTTATCATGAGAATTGATTACACTTATCTTATTTCGTGGAAAATTTGAAGGAACCCCCAAAAAAATACTTATAGAAATCGTGGCGAATATCCCTGTAACTAGTTTCATAGTTTTGGAAAATGACCCCAGTAACCTGTTTCATTCTTTCAAGTGAAAATGGTAAAAATATAAAAAATAGTTGGAAATCGAATGGAAAATCTCTTATAACTAGTTTGGTGAATACCCTCTATCGAATTTGACTGGAATAAAGCCCAAAAATTCTCATTTCAATTCCAATTGTTGACTTGTCAGGGATTCTTTTACATGCCTTACCTTTACACTCAAGTTCTGGAATGTGTGACACTTGATCGCTTTAGAGGAATGAAAAAACGACATGTGGCATCTTTTGATTTGTCACTGCCACTTTTCCTTACCTCACCGACCCAACCCTATCTATAAAGAAATATCTAAGAAGGATCCATACCGATAATATTATTTGCCATTATTTGTGAAATAAATAATTGGAATATAAGAGTGTCCATTTCCATAAAAATTCCTTTCCTTTCAAGAGTTGATTTTGAGGGATGGTATTATAGTGTTACCATAGTTACCATATTTGTAATAATCATGATAACTAATATAACAATGTTTGTTTTCATCTGTGAACTGCTTAAGATGTTTCATGAATGGAATCTATTTATGTTGTTTTTAATAATAGGAATGGATCTAGTTCCCTGTTTAGATATACATTTTCAATGTAAACTATTATTTCAATGGTTTATATTAAAAGTTACTTATGTATCATGAATATGATTGGATTTATTATTTGTAATAGGTATATATATGTACGAGTTTAAATTGATAATCCACGATATCTAAAAAAGCATAATGAAAGCAGTCAAAATCCCCAACAAGAAAAAAAGATCACAAACCATATAGGCATAAGCCCATTCAAAATAACATAAAAATATTTAGGATACCCAAATACTTACACTCCTATTGCATATATTAGGTGGTATTGAATATCTATGATTTTCTATATGGTCTTTTTCTATTGGCCATACAACATTAAATTTAAAAGAAAATGATTTTATTTACATTGAATTAAATCTTAATTTCAGAGTAACTACTATAACTAATGATATACAATTGATAATATACAAGTAAGACATAAGCAATAACTATTATCCATATTTCACCCCAGGGTAGAATATTGGATCGGCCATGACCCCGTAGAGAAAGAACCTGAGAAATCATGTTCAGATCCTATGAACAGTAGCAGAAAGACTCAGAAATGGAGTGGCGGAGGATGAGAGAGAAGAAACGACCCTATGCAAGAAGGAAATGACTCTGTCAAGCCGTTTCATGTCTTAAATATATTTTGCAAGCTCTAGGAAGAATCAACAACAAAATTACAGGGAAAGAGAAGGAGTAGTGAGCGAAGGAATGGACAAGCGAGAAGGGGAGGAAACGGTGAGGATTTGAAGTTTTTCAAGCTCAAAACAGTTCAAGAAAGAGTCTAAAATCGACTAAGTATGGAAGAGCCAGCAGAGATAGCCATGTGTCCTAACGGTGCTCCTCCAAAGATGAATCCAAAGAGAGAGGCTAAAACAAGCGCCACATCTCCATGTGTCCCATGTTGGAATGAAGATAGAGTCAAATGGTCAAACAAGGTCAAACGCGGGTCTCAAAAATTGGCTAATTATAAATGTGCAAGTGGAGAGTGCTAAGTGTCAGCGTAACGCATCTCTAAGAGTTGGTCCCTAGGTGGAGACCCAAATGAGCGTAAGCTCACCACGTAGCCCAAAATCTAAAATTAAGAGGGACCATTGAAAAGTCCATAGATCAATGGAGGCCGACAAGTGTCAACTTGACGCTCCTCCAAAGGCAAAATTTGGGTTGGGTTTAAAAACAAGTGCGGTGTCGCCACGTGTCCTAGGTCAAAGCGGGTCATCGGGGAAAAGGTTAGTTTTTTGCCCCTTACCCCAAAGGGTGTAAAAGTTGCAAAATGGGCCACGACTCCACCAAGAGGAAAAAGTCAGCATTTGAGCCCGAGTCAAACCAAAGTGGGGAGTCAGAGGAAAAGGTGAAAATTTTCCTTTTGACAAAAAGGCACAAAGGAAAATATTGGAGCGCACCTCCCTAGCCAACCAAAGGGTGCCATGTGTCCAAGCGAAGTAGTGGGGCTGCGGGAGTTTTCTGGATTTTTGATTCTCGCAAAAAAAAGGGGAAAAGATAAATTATGATCCCGCAAACCTGATTTTTCCCTAATCTGGCTGCCACATGTCCCATATTAAAGAAGGCACCTATTTTTCAAACTGGTTTCCCCACCCATTTGTCATGGACTCGATGCAAACTTCGAAGGGGCATATCTTTCACTGTGGCTCGAAATATTGCAAATATGACACCGTTGGAAAGATATCGACCTCGTCTATGCCATGGGGTATGAAAATTTAATTTTGAGGAGGTTAGGTCAGAGGAAAATGGAGAAATGACTTTGGGATTTCAATGCAAGATCCATCTCTGTCTCAACAAGTAGATCAAATTCGATCTGTTTCGCCATTTCCTCTTGTTTCAAGCTGCTAAATCAAGGATTCATGTAGTAAAGACGGATTTGGGGCATATTTTATCGAAGCATTAATAGCGAGAGGTTGACCTTCAACCTTTTTTCCCATTTCCTATCTCTTTCTTCTCTCGATTAAATCTATAAATACGGGGCGGGATAAATTGTAAAGGGTTGCATATTCTTTGTTTTGCAGAGTTCTCTCCTTCCAAAGAAAGGAGTCGTGGGGTTTAGGCCTTCCATAAAAATTGTAATACATTTCTACATTTTGGCTAGTTTGTAATGAATTGTATGAATCCACAGAGCAATAAAACACGTCTCGTGATCAATCTTAGATCCTTTCTTGTCTCTCTTTTGCTTCCATTTGGTCTCCCATTATAGATATGACTATCTATGCTTGTTTATTGTGTTGGTACCCAAATTTAATCTCCTTTAAATACCGAAAGCAACATCATGATTTTGACAGACACTCGAGAGGCGATAGATAATTGTGTATGTCATTTTGTAGTAGGAAAATTAATCTATCTAAATTTTTAGCACTTAGTCTTTGAAAAGGAGTGGGTAGCACCTTAAGAGGATTTGATCTATCCTCACTATTTTAGGTTGTGCCTTTCAACCAAGGTAAGAGAACCCTTTTGTAGCTTGGTTTTTATGGAGGAGATGGAGATATCCTTCCTAATGAAGTTTTTAAGGAGACCTTGGAGAAAATATGATCAATGCAACAAAATCTAACTCTCACGAGTTGTCACTCTAGATAGTGGAGATATTCTCTAGGCAAGGTTCAGGCTACTAAAGACATTTGAAATCCTGATTGTTTCTACATGCTTTGGTAATGGAAATTATGCATTTGTGCACACACAAGACAAATAGGGGTAGTATGGGTAGGATTAGTTGTTTTAAATGAATTTTTGTGGGAGGTGAGGCAGGATGAACTTGATTCACTAGATCCTTGAGAGATTTTACAAAATGGAAGACTAAACCAACAAAATGCCACAAAACAGCTAAAATGTTTCTTTAACTAGAATATGTGCTTCAATGGAGGCCCAGATCAACACTTTTTCATACAATCTATGAGACTCTAACACGAAGGCTCGAGTTTGGAAGACCAACAAAGCATCAAGATCTAAGCCAAATCAGGCTTGAGGTACACCCAGAGGCTTACAAACAATCTCTCATCAAAAGATGAAAGATAAATGATTAGATGAATGCTCTTCTCGGGAAATGAAATTGTAGATGCCACTAAACTATCACAAGGATTGAGACTCGTGTGAATGGGACATATTTTAATACAATATTGGAACAGGAACAAGAAAACTATTTGCGTACACTTAGAGATAAAACAAACACATTTTTCTCAAGATTAACACAGAATAACTCGAGTCTGATCAAATTTATTAAGGGGAAAGTTTCTAGAACAATCTCAGAGATTGTCATTGGATGTAAACTTGCAACCACCTTGACATGATCAAATTTGATATAAAAGAGATATACAGGCTTCTCAAAGAGTTTCTCAAAAGGATGGGCCCTATCAAGCTTTTATTTTTAGAAAAATTAGTCCCAAACCCTAAGACTCCAACCATTTGCATGAAAAAATTGTGCCATTTATAAAATTTACAAATGATTCCCTTTTCCCCAAAATCCAAACATTGAGTGCTACCAAGGTGCTCATTTATGATCATGATCGTGATTTCCAAAATCAGATCTCGTAAAATTCACTAGGTGCTCGGGGGAAGATATCTTCAATATCTCCCACATTCAACTCCTCATTATGGTATATCTACTACTTTTTTATTATCTACAGAATATAGTACTACCTGGTCTACACCTCTCTACATGGTGTTGACACGCAACCGGCCAATGCACTTGCATTTCACGCTAGTCTTCAGCCTCTTCCACCTAGTCCATCACCACCTTCTCGTGTTGTCCCCTATGGATCCCATTTTCCCCGCTGTTGTCGGTATGGGTGACTCAGACTTTGCATGGTTCTTAGATCAAAACCCTGCTATGCTACAACACTATCTTTCCCATTCATCCACTTGAGATTCTTGGGCCACCCAATCTATGGTATGCCCATGTCCATTCCTCCTACTCTTGCACCCACCACCGTATCAGCTACCTCTAGCTCAGCTCTCCCCGCCACTCCCCTATCACCAATAGTGTCAGAGCTCGACCCTACCGCGGTGGTGTCGACATCCTATATAACGTTCACTACACCTTTGACATCTTCACCCCCCATGCCATCCACTACCTACATACCTATTCCATCTCAACCCCCGCCAGTATCGACCAACTATACCCCCTCCAGAATTTGGTCCTATCCATTCCTCAATCACTTCCACCTATCGCTACTAGGGTGGTCACCCCGACCCCTCCTGTATACACACACTTTCAACCTCTCCCGTAGCTTCTACTTCTTATTCCACATATTACCCCTCCTCATCCTTCTCCTCACATATACCTCCACAATTCTCATACGTGGCTCCTTCACATACTGTGATGCCTTCTACCTCATATTCTTCATATCTTCCTTCCCCTCCTGTGGGAGGCCAACATTCATCACAACCTACCCCCGACCTTATTAAGATGATGATGGAAAAGATGCAAATGCTTGAAGCATCCTTGCAGGTTCACGTACATCTCTCACCTATGAAGAGATTTGCAATGAACCTATTCACTTCTCCGTCCCTATTCGTCCATACCCCGCATTGGGAAATGCCAAAGTTCAACCGATTCCATAACAAGGAAGACCCACAACAACATCTAAGGTCTTTTAAGCACATGTGCTACCTCATTTCTCATGATGATGCTTTTCTTTTGCGAACGTTTCCCATGTCCCTTAATGGACCGACTCGATTGGTATAGTGCTCTACCTAAGCACTCTATCTTCTCTTTCAACCAAGTGGCCCAAGCCTTTTGGACCATTTCTCCATCAATGTAACCAAGAAAGTCACCATGACTGACTTGTACACCACGCGTCAATACGATGATGAGTCGATCATAGACTTTGTCACTCGTTGGCATGGCCTTGTCAACCAACTCACATTCCCCCTACCATAGACCGAGCTCATAGAACTATTCACATGGGCTTGCGCTCACCACATCTCATCTACCCTCCAAATACAAACATTTCGTACATTTGATGAAGCGTTCACCATGGCCCAGAAACTCGAAATCCAAGCCCTTGAAGAGAAAAGGATTCAGTTGTGCAACAAAAGCACTCTGTTTAAACCACAAGAACCCTCTTCCACTACCAAAACACCACCAACCGCTCCTCTCAACCCTCCTAGAGCCAAAGGCTCCGCCCATGTGGTGGTCTTGAAGGCTAGCCCGCCTCACCCACCCAACCTAAGAAACCCCCTCCTAACCTCTCGCCAATACAAACATTGAATTTTAAAAATGAACAAAAGAAATATACTCCCATCACTGAACCATACCTCGCTATTCGAAAAATTCTGAACATAGGGGCTATCACCCTTCCACCATCAAAGTGCATCCCGGTTTTGATCTCCGCCTCCTTATAACCTCTTGGTATAGAGAGAATGAAATCTGCGACTACCACCGTATCCAAGGGCACAACACCAACAACTACATCACCTTCAAAACCATTGTCCAAGAAATGTTGGATAGAGGAGATCTCATTCGACAACCCCAACGCACCCGCAAACCAAAACCTGCACATTTTCCAAAAACCGTTCCCTAATCATACACCCCCACCCAATGTAACCATCTTCGCTGATAATGACACTATCTCGGTAAGTTCATGCCATCTTTGATGTCTTACCCATACCAATTGTGCCATACCCCCAACCGTACCCTCTACCGAGGAACCTTACGAACACACACCTTTACCCGTACTCAAAGATCTCCACCTTCCTCACCATTACCACCAGAAGATAATCTAATACAAGCAAAGGAATCTTCCCGATGATATACTTACCATACCTGGCCTTGTCTTGCCCCCCTAACCTCATATTTGACGAATCACCATCGACAGCTGCTTCCATACTCACTAAGGAGTTGGGAGTACCTCCCCCCCACCTCACCTCACATCACATCGAGGAGTCGAGAGTACCTCCGAATTCTTCACCTATCTTACCCACACCTCACCACAATGAGGAACCCATTCCGATACCAACAGACCCACTACCCTCATCTACAACATTAAATGATATTTTCTCATCTCTCCTTCCTACGTAATCGATGTAGAGAGATTCCCTATTTCGTAGATAACCATTCTCGTTTACAGGGATTACCAAAAAATCCACCCTCCTTCCCTTCCTCTCTTCATCATCGCATTCGATAGACTATCCAGAGTATGTTGATCACTCACTGCTTCAGAACGCCTTCGAATCCCCATCTCCACACAAATGCAGACCTCACCTACCGACTCACCCACTATTTACCCTACAATAGAGTCAACATTATACCGCCCTACCCACCGGAAGTGATTGTAACACCTCCCACACTACCCTTGACCATCCACATACCTTCTTTGTCTCCACCTTCCACCTCGTCACTCCCCATACCTTCCTCATCTACCTCCCATACCATCTCTCGTATACTGGGGGTGTGACCCACATCCAACCTCACTCACCTGACAATCAAGCTCGATTTAACTACCTCCTCTCACCCCTTTACCCAAAGAACACCCCTACCAAAACCAAGACACCAACCACTCTCGGACATCGATACCCGGCATCACCTACAACCTCTTCATCACCTTCACCACTACCCTCCCCTGTTGGGCCCTCATCTCTGTTAACCTTGATGACCAAATTAACTATACACAATATAGCCAAAAATCGGCAGCCACCCCATTTACCACTACCTCCAGTTCTACCCAACCCCGCAATGTTGCCTTTACTTAGTAGGTGACATCGACCACCACTACCGGCTATTACCCCTACCTCCACGGCTGCCACTACTCTTGCCATGGATAACTGTCCTCTCCCACCTTCAGCACGACCCTCGACCTCACACCACCATTTTGCATTGCTAACTACCCCACCTCCCAAAGCAACACCTAAACCCAAGACCAAATCATCCACCGCATCTTTACCTAACAAGGTGCGACCCACACCCCAACCCAAACCACGTAGACCACCCCGCATCATAATCAACGACACCCACCTATAAATCACTACCGAGTGCTTCACCAGGACCATACCCACCGCACACAGTGACCCAATGGTAGGATCCTATGCGACTATCCTGGCTAACCTACTCACCTCTGCCCACATCATCTTACCACCCATTCGACCATATGACCCACTCAAACCAAAACCAAAAGGTTTTGTTGACTCCAATATCTGCGCTTATCATCGAGCACCTAGACATAGCGTGGAGGATTGCCAGGATCTCAAAACACTCATGCTAATGCTCTTCACTAAGGATGATCTGTTGGACATAGATTCAGCCCCTCCTACCACCACAATCACCCCGCCTATACCATTACCAGCCCAACCATCGTTACCCCACACATCATACCCTTCCTACCCACCACCAATATTTGAAATCAATATGGTTTGGATCGCCACTTGGGCTCAATGAGATAAAGGAAAAACTAGGGTAGACAAACCTACTACCACACCTATACCTCACATCACACCCATACCCACACCTAAAATCACCATCCACAGACCCACCTTCCCTGTTTCTAATGGGAGAGCCCATCGCGCCATGATCAAACAACTTCATCAATCACCACTCAAGATGTCATTGTACGACCTCATCCAAACTTCTGAATCTCATCGCTAGGCCCTCATTGAAGTCCTGTAATCTATAGAGGTTCCACCTAATGACCCCACCCCATTGCATCCATTATCACACCACACCATGTGGCCTCCCTTCTTTCTTCACCTTCCACCTCAACACTGTTGCCTCATCTCAGGTGGCTGCCCTCACCTTCTTCAACGACGAGATTGCACCTCACCAAATGGAGGATCTATTCCCAACACTGACATCCCAAATTTTAACCCACTAGAAGGTATTTTTCAACGTCGACACTAAGGGAGTACCAATTTTACAATGTCGGCACCCTCCATACCCCAAAAGAGTACGAAACATCCAAAGAACACCCCCATTATGACCCACACATTGGCGAAGTTCTTGCCTATGGACCCACTCACCTCCGCACCAATCGACCTATGGGGGTATCGACACCCCACCTACACACCTGAACCACCAACTCCGACCCTACCATTCACCACCACCCTTCCCTCATTAACCAACCAGTGTTTTTCCCATACCTTCCTACATCATTGTGCTTGGAAGGGTTTTGGCTTTGGTCTTTACGAACAAGGCCATCACACTGTCATTCCTTGCACCTCTCATAAACACAAGGATCGTAGTGGGGTGGGATTTGTTGAGCTTGTGCTTAAACAACCTCATGTCGACCTCATTACAGAGATACCCCAACCTCATGATCCCTCACCCAATTCACCCACTTCACCCACGGAGTCTATAGACCCTGAGTCTATTCCTCCTACCTTTTTTTTCCATAAACACCATTTCCTTGGGACCCCTCACCATCCAATGAGATGGCAAGACTCCTATTTCTTTTCCCATCCTCTATCCTGATATGATCGATGACGACACCCCTTCTATTCATGTCATCCAATGTCAAAACGACGACTCCATTCTCACCTATCTGGGTGTGGAAGACTCCTATCTCCACCACACACTACCTTCTAAAACCCAAAACATGCTAAACGAATCCACCATCAACATCAACATCCACACATTGGATGACCCCCATATTCTAAAGATAGGTCAATCTTTGGACTCACGAACAAGATGCCTACGCCTCTTTCCTTTCGACCATAACAACACTTTTACTTGTTCATATGCCAATATGCCGGGTATTGACCCAAATATCATGGTTCATAACATCATCACCTACCCGATTGTAAACCTGTAAAACAAAATCTACATAAAATGCATCCATGCATTTCCCTTCTCGTCAAAGAAGAGCTCTAGTGCCTGCTTTCTATCTCTTTCTTCCTACTAATCGATTACCCACAATGGATTTCCAACATCGTACCCGTTACCAAAGCAATGGGGGGACTTCGCATATGCACCGACTTTCAGGACCTCAACCTGGCTTGTTTGAAGGATGACTTTCCTCTACCTAGCATCGACCAATTGGTTGATCTCACCACCGGACATGAGATGCTATCTCTCATGGATGGGTTCTCGGGCTATAATCAAATCTTACTTACCCCCAAGGATCAACACAAAACCACCTTCATTACCCCTTGGGGACCTTCTGCTATCATGTCATGCCCTTTGGACTGAAGAACATAGGCGCCACCTACCAACAAGCCATGACCTATATCTTCCATGACATCATGCATCACATCTTGGAGGACTACGTCGATGACCTCTTGGGAAAATCCAAAAGTCACGCCGAACATTTACTTGTTCTCAAAATCATCTTCGATCGTCTCATCCAATATTACGTATGCCTTCAACCTAAGAAGTGTGTTTTCACCGTTCTATCTGGTAAACTCTTGGGCTTCATTGTTTCCTTATGAGGCATTGAAGTTGACCCTACCAAAATCAAGGCCATCCTCGAGATGCCTCCACCCACCACCTCTCGACAACTTCATAGTTTGCAGGGAAAACTGCAATCTATTTATCACTTCATTTCCCAACTATCGATCGTTGCGAACCCTTCCACCACCTCCTTAAAAAGGATACCACCTTCCACTGGAACGCGGACTATCACAACGCTTTTGAAGCCTTGAAAGCATATCTATTACAGCCACCCATGCTTACCCCTCCTAAGGATGACCAACCCTTCTACCTCTACATTTCTACCACTGACCATTCCTTGGGCACCATGCTTGCTCACCGAGATGACCAACACAGGGAACAAGTGGTCTATTACATCAGCCGTACCCTCATGGATTATGAGACTAGATATACACACGCCGAAAAGTTGTGCCTTTCTTTAGTCTTCGTGGCCACAAAACTTTACCACTACCTACTTAACCATACTACCTTCGTCATAACCAACACCAACCCTTGCATTACATGTACTCTAAACCATTCCAAAACCAACGCATTTCATGATGGCTCATGCTACTCGTGAGATCTAGATATCACCTTTCTCCACCAAAATCAATCAAGGGTCAAGCTATCACTAATCAACTAGCGATGCCCCACTCTAACAACCAACCCAACAACTTTGAATTCCCGATAAATCCATCGCTACCTTTCGCTCAATGAACCTATCAGGAACCTCCACACTATCGATGACCCTATTATTTGATGGATCTAAGTGTCAACATGTGGGCGGAGTGGGAATCATCCTCATTCCACATGATAGTAAACCTATCCCACTATCATTCAAACTCAACTTTGAGTGTACCAACAACATCACCGAGTACGAGGCACTCGTACTAGGTATCCAAACCGCATGAACCCTAGATGTTAAATCCATTAATATTTTTGGTGATTCTCAATTGGTAGTAAACCAAATGAATTGCTTATACCAATGTCGCAATGAGGAATTGCGGTGGTAAAAACACCATGTGGACCTCTTGTTAACCACCTTCACCCACTATAACGCATAAACCATTCCCACTCTACGAACAAATTTACGGATACCATGGCTTGTCTCGACCTCACAAATACCCTCATCACCTACCAATTCACAAATCTTCATTGTTGTGCAAAGGTTGCAATCACCCTCCTACCTCTCTCACATTGTCAACCTTGTTGAGAAACCCACTACATCGACCCATAAGACCTCTGGTACCAACAATACTCTGACTACCTCTCCTTTTCCATTCTTCCTCCCGACCTTACCCGCAATGGCCGACGTGCCTTCCTCCAAAAGGTCTCCCTGGTATGTCATCATGGGAGGCCTCCTCTATAAACGTGGCTTCGATGGGATCCTTCTCCGATGCCTCACTAGCTCCGAAATACCATATACCATCAAGGAAATCCATGATGGCATCTATGGGGGCCACATCAGTGGTCTCAGTTGTTGCTAAACGTATCCTTCACTCGCTATTACTGGCCTACCCTCAACCATGATTGTTGTGATTACGTCAAATGATGTGTGAAGTGTCAACAACACTCAAACCTTCATCACACTCGGGTCATGCCTTACAGGTCGCACAAGACCTATGGCCCTTTTCTCAATGGGGTCTCGATCTCATCGGTGAAATCAACCCTCATTCTTCTCAACGCCACCAATGGATCATAACCACTACGGAATACTACACCAAATGGGTGGAGGCCATTCCCCTCATCTCTACCAAAGCCAAGAATATTTGTGAGTTCATCAACCATCACATTATCTGTCACTTTGGTGTCCCTCATCACCTTATCACTGATAATGAAAAATAATTCAAAAACAAAACCCTCCAGTAAACTCGTAATACCTTCGGCATCCAACTCGATTTTTCTTCACCTTACTACCAGTAAACCAACGACCAAGCCGAATCCACCAAAAAACCCCGAACAAAGTCCTCATGAAGGTAGTCAATGATATCTGGGAAGGGTTGGCATACGCACATTCCTTTCTCCCTATTGGCATACCGCACTAGTATTCGCACATCGATCGCTGCCACACCTTTTCTCTGTCTACTGATGCCGAGGCTATCTTGCCTCTTGAAGTCTAGATCCCATCTCTCCGCATATCACTCAAAGACATGCTCACCAATGATGACTTTTGCCAGATCATTTGGCACAACTAGAGTTGTTAGATGAACGCCATCTAAATGCTTTAGATCATCTCCAAATATACCAAAAACGCATCAAACATGCTTATGACAAGCGCATCCACCCACGCACCTTCCAAGTCGGGATCTCATCTTGAAGGAAAATCAACATGTCACCAAAGCTGAGAAACATCTACGGGGAAAATTTGCTCCTAATTGGCTTGGACCTTATATCATTACTCATACCTATGGATCAGGTGCTTATCGTTTATCTTCACTCGATGGTAAACCCAAACCTGAGCCCCTTAACATCTTGCATCTTCGACCATTCTATTGTCGAACCAAGTGCTTTCTCACCCATTGGCTATTCTCATCTCGTGGGCACCTAATCCTCTTACCACCACCTCACTTACCTATGATTAAACAAGAATCATGTGACTATCTGTCACTTTTTCAACCTTGTCTTCAATATGAGTACCATGGCTCTACTCATGGCATGATTCTCATGGATACTTTTCATCCCCTCATGGATGGAATCCCATGGTCATATACCATCCCATATACCCCTCACACAACCCTACTTCTACCTCCACCATTACTCCCACCTATTGCATTAAGCAGTCCGTATTCCTCTATAGCCTTGTCCATGGCTTAATTGGTAACCACAAACTCACCTATCAAAAATGGGATCACCCTCCTTGAGTCAAACTTCCAAACATAAAGATGAATCCCTCAAAAGGACATCTACCATTTGTATCTAGTCGCCATAAATAGACTGCTCCCTCGAAGGACAACTATACCGCACTAGCCATACTCTACCTAGTAAAAAAAAAGACTAGGCTCCTTTCGAAGCTTCCCGCATCGATAAGCTTCACGAAGACCTCAAGGAGTTTATCTAATCATCCCACATAGATAAGATAAAGATAAATATATTAATGTCCAATGATTGACCACAAAAGTAGGTCAATGGATCTGCGTTCTAAACAATATACAAAGTGCGAGTGGGGAAGACTCAAAACGAGTTCCCAAGAACATAAGAGAGAATAAGAAAAACCCCCAAAAAAACAAAACCCCCATAGATGGGGATAATGAGACAGGGGGAAGGAAAGCAGAGAAGAGAATGAAGGAGGGGGCTGATAAGGAGTTGTCTACTCAGAAATGGTAGTCCCATCCCTCCTAACATTCAAAGCTGATAAGAAGTAGCTACTGATGGAATGACTCCTCGAAGAGGGGGGCGAGGCCCCCCTCCCCCGCAGAGAACTAAGATTAGAATGACCATCGGGGAGGGAATAGATCTAGATTTCCCTATGAGACGTGTATTCGCCGAGCATTTGGTGGCCACTGGGGGAGCTATGAAGGTCTAGCTGGGAACGAACTGATCTATGCCCTATAATAGGATTAGAGTGGATTTTCCGTTTGGTACCACCCACTATGGGAAGAACAAGAAAGAATGATGTAATCTGTCTCGTGGAAATGACTCTCGAAGGTAGGTGAAGAATCTGGTCCTGGAGCTCAGAGACTCATGGATATAGAGGGCAAGGCATTGGCTTTGGTCAATATATTCAAGAAAACCAGGAGGGTCTCGAACCCTCTCAAGAGTCTATCCTACAAACACAACACACCCTTTTTTTCCATGGACTCGCCTATCTAGAATGTCAACCATCTTATATGAAAGGTGTTTTATTCCCTCACTTTTCCAACCTTTCACCTTACCCTCCCTTTGCTACCCACCACAGACGCTTCACGAGTACGATCTCGTTGTGATCCTACACATTGCTTCACCTTCGGAACAGTACCCAACTGTAAGGTATTTTAGGGGCTTCGAGGCTCATCACACCTACCCCTGGTCTGCACCTCGATGGTCCTTCCTGGGCTCAGCTACATCACCAACCCCGTTATAGTTCCGCCTGCGCATCGTCTGTTGACCCCCTGCCAAAACCTTAACTCCGGCTCACCACCACCTACACATAGCCTCACTTCTCACTCTATTTGTAATGCTATACCTCACTTTCATCACTCTACCCGCACACATAACCCACTCAATCATACCCATTCACCCTACCTATCTACCCCTACCCACGACTCCATACCCTTTGACCCCACCTATTTACCCCTACCCGTGACCCATACCCATTGACCCCACCTATTTACCCCTACCCGTGACCCGTACCCATTGACCCCACCTATTTACCCATACCCATGACCCATACCCTTTGACCCTACTTATTTACCCATGACCCGTACCCTTTGACCCTACTTATTCACCCATGACCCGTACTCCGTAACCCATACCTATACCTACTCACCCGTACCCATACCTATTTACCCTTACCCCCATACCCATGAACACCACCTACTTCAACCCGAATAACCCTTCTCATTCCCTACTCTTTATCCTCCCTTGCTTAAGGGAGAACTACATCGGTCTGAGGCCCCTTTTCTCGGGGCTATGTAGGAAGCACTTCGAGGGCATGGGGCCCTTAGAGGTTAGCTCGACCATCACCATCACCTTCTTCACCTCTTCTCATTCGCCATCAACCACCTTCTTCACCATCACCTTCTTCACCTCTGCTCATTTGCAATCGACCACCTTTGTCGCCATCACCTTCTTCACCTCTTCTCATTCGCCATCGACCACCTTTGTTGCCATCACCTTCTTCACCTCTTCTCATTCACCATCGACCACCTTCATCACCATCACCTTCTTCACCTCTGCTCATTCGCAATCGACCACCTTTGTCCACAATCACCTTCCTCACCTCTTCTCACTCACAATTGACCACCTTCTCACCATTCGCTACCGGTTCTGTTACATTCTACTCTAGTTAGTTTCCAATTCATCATCCAATAAGTAGAAATTAATACATTCACATCTACCACAATCCTACATTGCATGTGCTCATACTTAACATGATCCATGTTACCATATATATCACAAATCAAACCAAAACATATGCATCTATCATCATTTATTTTCCATCATATCAAACACCCAAAAATCAACTCCACCATGCCTATGATCTCGACTCAATCATGCCTAACAACAACCTAACTCAACCATGCCTATGACCTAACTCAATCATGCCTATGACTTGACTCCATCATGCTTAACAATGACCTAACTCCACCATGCCTAGCAAACCTATCATCCATCTATCTATCCATATCAATAAATTTCTATCAACACAAATACGTCATCAACCAACCATCAATCTCCTCCTATAAATATGTGTATCAATACAATATACACTGATATCAAATCATATCCATCTCTCAAAATCTCTCATATACAGCCTCACCATCTTTGGCACGCAGTGGTATATGATTGCAATATGAAATCTCTCATATACATCCTTGCTATCAACATCACATAGGCCGATGTATATCAAAATACAAAATATCTCTTGCACGTAGGTGACATATATCACACAAAGTAAAGACATCCACATTAAGGGATGTATATCAGGCATCATCTTGCCTGATATCCTCCATCTCTGTCTCTCATGTCCCCTCTCGCCACCGGGGTTCTCGCTCATCGACTGCTTAACATCTCCCACCCATCATGGGTGGTAGCTAGGTCCCTACTGGTACATCACCTAGGACTAGCCTTTGTGCACTAGAGCCTCTCCTAGACCCTATCTTAGAGCTCTATGGCCCTCGGTGCTCTCCACACTATGGGTATATGATCGAGTCCTCTCGCTAGAAGCCTGTTGTGTTCTCGTACTCTGCATATGATAGACAATCTATCCATGTAGCGATCAATCTGGTCATGATAATACTGGGCCTCATCTCTTGATACCCTTGCATGTGAAATGGGACCCTATCCCATTACGTGGGGGTCCCATCAGCCCCTATGCCGTATCCAGGCTCGTAAGTCCCAATCGTGTCTTTGCCATGACTAATTGGCCCTACAACCTGTCACCTATGCCTATGTTTGTGGTCAACAAGCCCTGCAACCCTGTAACCTGTGCCTGTAGGGCGGCCACCTGACCATCATCACCATCTCCATCCCCATCTCCACCCTGGGCCATTTGGGCATGTAGGCTGGCCACCTGGGCATGAAACTCTGCCACCTCTACCTCGAATCAAGCTAATTGTCCTTGTACCATCCCGGATGGATAATCAAGGTTGCCGCACCTTCTCGCCGTAGGGTGTTTTCTACACCCTAATGGTGGCTAAGTTTGGCTTCTTGGGTCGGGTGGTACCGCCGTAGATGAGCCGCCCACCACTATCTATACCTATTTGTCACTCCGACATCATCTATCTCGCGCCTACCACTGCTCCACTCGCCCCATGGGCCTTGTCGCCTATGGTAGAGGAAATGGTCTCTCCGTCATCTCTCGATCTCGTAGGAATGGCGAGAGTGTATCTTGTGGTAGCCCAAAGTTCCATCTAACCTGTCAACCAGATCATCTCATCCTTCCCGGCATGGTGCCCTGCTATCCATCTTAGCAACTCAGCTCATCCACTCATCATGCATCCTTCGTAGAATGAAGGATACCCCACATATGGTCTCCAGATGATGTCCACTCAGACAATCCTCTAATAATCACCGAAATAGGATACATCATGTGTCACCCCGTCATCTGTGTAGTGCTCTCCAATCACTGGCACCCATCACCTATATCCCACGTGAACCACTCTCACCGGAAAGGCATATGTTTGAGGCATACCCACTAGACACACACAAACTATGTGCTCATATGCCCAATAGTGTAGAATAAATGTGTAGAAAAGGTGAACCTACGCAGTGCCCATATGCCCACAACTCTCGTATAAGTGCACTAGGAATGTTGGCCCCTAAGCAAAGCAGGTTTGATCCATAACCATGTTGTGTAGTACCCCATCAACAATCGGGGAACCTCCCACCTCTACATCTAGCAATGCAAACAACACAATGCCTCCATCAATAAAATCACAAGCCTCGTCTCCTCTAGACGGGCTGTATACATCCCTCCATAACTCGATCATTCATTATGGAATTTCATGTCACCAATCCCTCTCTCGAACATTTTCAGCATCAACTCTCTCGAGGTCTCGAGATAATATCGAGTAAACCGGTGTCCCTACCACACCTACCTACCCCACCCATTGATTATGTGGATATTTTCACGTCCTCACTTGTTACATCTTGTGATGGTGGTACCTGTTTTGCTCAGCCTGATGACCCTACCTTACCTATGGCTGTGACCCTTGTCCAAACAAACCCTAACCCTTTGGATGTACTGGAGCCACCCTAGGCACTCCTGCATCTTACCTAGTTGAGTTCTCGATCATATCCTTTACCCTGGATACCGGGCCTCAATAACCCATGTTTGGATGACCCTTGCGACCTTAGCTGAAGTACCTTTATTATGTTGAGCAACCCTTGTACCTCATTACATTTTACAATGTGTGCATACGTTGGAATGCTCTACCTACTCACCCACCCTCCCTTTCATCATCACCATCCCACGCACCTCATCCCTTTCACACCTCTCATTGTACTTTCTCAAACCACCTACCAACTCTCTCTGATTCTTCATCGTCGGTGCCCGATTTGAGGGGGATCACTCATGCCCCTATTTGGGGCACCCATCATCCACCTTCTCATCATACATTCACATGGGGCATAGACCAACCTTTGTTTTTGTCACGCCGCCTACCACTACAGGCTGCCCAACAAAAAGGGGAAAATGTAGACACCAAAAACATGTCACATTTCATCACCTTCCTCCAAAATAACCTAATAACCACATTCTACATGGGAAATTGATTTAACCCTAATTCGGTCACTCACACCTCTTTTCACACATCACAATAACCCTCATTCACTCACCCAAGGATTTAATTAACATCAAATAATTAAATCCTCCCTTTATCCACTCATCAGGGCCACCTCATCATGCCACTGGATTGGCCACCTCACCCAACCACCTCACCAGCCCACTTGCCCCTCCACCTCACCCTTCCACTACCCCACTTGCACCTCCACCTCACCATTCCACTCCCCACCTTGCCCATACCTTTCCCATACCCTTCTAGAAAGCCCTAATAGTGGCCACTCCACTCATAAGACCCTTCCTTGTCCTATTACCCACTCTTAAGGTGGAGGATGCATGTGCTCCACCACTCACAACCAAGTGGGGAAGGCATATTCCCCACTTTTCAAAAAACAATTCCCCTAACATAACCGGTGTTAGTTACAGTCTGACCAATGTTGGTCGCAGGACCGGCACCACGATCGCCTTTAAATACCCAATCTTGACTCTTTCCAAAGGGTTGGTAAATGTTGGACATTTGGTTGGTGAAAATTCTCACAGATTGGCACATCATTGCATGATCGTTTGCATCTTGGTGGATTGCTTGGCATGGTCTAGAACTTGACATTGACACAAGCAACTGAGAGAGACAACCAAGCCCTTGGAACTCCCAGAAAAACCACCATTGGAGGAACTCACAAGAGATCTTTGTGAAGACTTCCATTGAAGGACCTGGACCAGATTGAGCTTGAACAAGAGCTCTCCAACCAACCAACCACCTTCATCAATGTCTACCACACTCCAAAGACGCATTGGACTTCTGTAAGTGGATCCCTATATCCTCCACTCGTACTCCATGTTTAGTTCCTCTATTTTACTCCCACGAGAAATAAGACCACCCTCTAGAACCCCTATGCTCTAACCCTGGGCCCATCCCTCACCTAAACCTCACCCCCACCACTCTCAACTCTCGCTACCCACCTAAAGATCCCAAAGCAGATCAAAATAGCCATGTTTTGACCCACTGTCACTTCCACAAAGGACCGATCTAGTTACCCTTAACGACATCGGACCAACATAACCGGTATCTGTCATACCTGAATGACGTTAGTCTCTGTGTCTGCTAACACAGTGTAGACCAGAAACCTACCGCTCACCCAAACTACCTAACAACCCTACCCAACCTCAACCTGACCCTGTCTGTGACCCTCAGACCACCCAACCTAACCAAAAATCCCTTTTACCCACACTATTTAGTACTTAATCGAATCGATGCCGCTAAAGAACCCGAGGCACCCAAATCAAGACGTTAACACTAGATTCTTTTTATTTACATGCTTTTATCATTTCATATTAATTTATAAACAAGTGGATTGACAGCCCTCTAGGGAGTACCATGCTTTCTGGATCTAGCACACGCTAGGCAGTCCACTGCATATGCTATTTAACTCTTTCTGGTGGTCTTGTTTTCTTATTACAGGGGTAGTCCTTCCCAGCCAAAAAGGAGTTCACACGATCGACCGAGATCGGAAGTCTACACACGTGCATCTCAACCAAACCAAACAATAGGTAAACCTACCTTGAACCCTTATCTATTTCTTCTCGATCACGATTGACGTAAAAAGGATCGAAATAGGAACAAGAAAACTATTTGCATACACTCAAAGATAAAACAAACACATTTTCTCAAGATTAATGCAAAATAACTTCGAGTCTGATCAAATTTATCAGCAGGGAAAATTTTCTAGAACAATCTCAGAGCTTTTCAATGGTTGTACACTCGCAACCACCTTGACATGATCAAATTTGATACAAAAGAGATATACTAGGCTTCTCAAACAGCTTTCTCAAAAGGATGGGCTCTGTCAAGCTTTTCTCTATTAGAAAAATTAGTCCCGACCCTAACACTACTCAATCATTTACACAAAAAATTGTGCCATTTATAACATTTACAATAGAGCCCCTTTTCCCCAAAAAATCCTGACATTGAGTGCTACCAGTGCTCGCCATGATCACGATCACGATTTCCATAATCAGATCTGTAAAAATTTACCAGTGCTCAAAGGATCTCTTTGAATATCTCCCGCATTCAACTCCTCCTTCTAGTAGATCACTCTTTCTTCAACTCACCAACCACTTCCACCCCTAATCTATCAAATCTGGTTCCTTGCGTGCTCAAGAGAAGAAAACAGAAAATCCGATTCAAGTTGGAGAGTTAGACCATTTTTAATGGGCAAAGACATCTCTAGATCTCCTCACCAAACTCAGATATCAACATTAACTCTCCTCTCTTTTTGGCATGTAGGAAATACCAAGAAATCATGAAGACTTGCACTTTTAAGAGTGTTTTAGTAAAAATGGAGGGGGAAATCAGATTCAGACTCACAGCTTCCATTGATCTTCACTTTGAATTTGGGTCGTCCACGTGGAAGATTCAAATTTAAAAATAGACTCGGGGTTCCTATGACTTCTTATAACTTTTGGAAAAATGGAAAAATTTCACATTTTGTTTCGCACCTCTCGCTTTGAGAAATGAGCTGACAAGTTTCGAGGTGGGTCCCAAAGGAACCGCAGCCAAAATCTGATATTTCACCTCCTTTTTGGAAAAGGGAAAATTTTCCAAATTTTCCCTGCAGCTCTCCGCCCTTGAGAAATTCTTCGACACATGTCCCACTTTGTGGGTCCCAGTGAACAAGCGCTTCCTTTTTCACTTTTAACTCTTTTCTCCTAAAAGGAATTTTTTCCAAATTTCCCCGAGGATCCACACCTCCACCGTTGACTGGAGCAAGCTTTGACCTTTCCTTTATTAGGCTTGTGAGCCATTTTGATGTTTTAATATTTTGATCATTGGGGGTAAAAATCCAAGTTACCCTCGATGGTCCGCTTCCCCACCCCTTTGACTTTTCAAAATGCCACGCGTCACAATGGTGCATCTTGAGATGGTCCCCAAAATTTAAGGCTTTGACTCGGCGTGGGCTCGCCACATGTCTTAGCTTGAATTTTTTTTTAAGGCTCGAAGCTCAAGTGGAATGCGCTAAGTGTTAGGATCGAGGAAATCTCTTTTTGCCATTGAAAAGTCCAAGCAAAAAGCAAAGTGAGCAGAGGCCTCCAAGTGTCCTCCTAGTGCTTCTTCAAAAACCTTAAGGCTTCAAAATGATTTGGCGGGGGTGCACTTCCATTTTAGAATTTTACTCCATTCTACCAAAAAGGGAAAAACATCCAACTTGCCTCCGAAGGCCCGCATCTCCGATTAACTTTGCCACATGTCCTTCTGCGGGGTCAAGGTAAGACTTTTTCCTTGCCACTTAAATTTTTCTTTAATCAAATCCTGGTGGGGCCATGGGGTGGGTTCAAACTTTTTCCAAAGTAGCCAAAAATAACAAGTTCAAAAAACAAACCCACCGTGCCCCATCCAATTGGAAGAAGCCATGTAAGCACCAAAAGAACCAATCAGATTTGAGCGGGCTACAGGACCAAATTTGCCTTTTTGCCAAAAAGTAAAAAGTGATAAGTTAAAGCATCCGTCCGATGTCCCCTAACCAACCAAAGGAAGCCACATGACCGCTGAATGTTGAGGAATAAATTTGATAGGAAAAAGACACCTGTCAGACCGTCAAAAACATAGAAATTCACCACTCATGCCCAAAACCCAATTTTTCGCTAGGATGAAATTTTTTTGAAACAAAATAAAGTTGATCATGGTTTCGAGCATCTTGACCATGGATCTAGATTTTCAAATGCATAGAAATATAAATCGATCATTCTCAAGCTTCCATGGTCGAGGAAAAATAGAAAAAATGGCAAAGCCCATGCAGACTTTAAAGAAATTAGGGAAAAACAGGAAAACTCATAGACTTCTTCAAGGAGGGACATGACAATGGATTCTACAAACAACTCAAGGCATTCAAAATGAGGTAAAATCTTTCTAAACATCCACATTGAGAAAAAAACATTTCATAATAAGCGAGATCAAAGGAAAATTAGGGCAAAAATGGTGAGAGATCAAAATGAGCGCCAACATTGGCTCGACTCGGGATGGGCACTCCTGTAAGTGCCACAAGAACAATGGTAGACCAAGTGTCAAAATATCCATTGGGTGATGGGGTCATCTTGCAAAGCACAAAACGAGAACCATCCCTAAAAATGAACCAAGAAACCAACAAAAAGCAGTCACTAGGGACCGGAACAAGCAAAACACAAAAGACGGAAATAAACCAACAAACTATACACTGACATGATTTTAAATCTTGATTCAAGGGAATCAATCCAAGAAGTGCTTCAAATTCTTGCCATTAACAGAAACTAAAGCAATTCACCATCCAAATCCTTCAAGAAAAAGGTATGTTCACCAATTCTAATATCAATGGAGTAAGGGTCGATCCATAATGAGTCAAACTTGCCATGCTTTCCTTATCTTCATGCTTGTTATCCCATATCAGCACAAGATCCCGACATTGAAAGATCTTGGAGTGACCTTCACAAATAAATTCTTAAGCCTAGATCTAAACTTTACATACCTGCGGTGGGATGCCCTCCTCTCCTCATCAAGCTCAATAACAGTTAATGTTAATGCGGCATAAGGACTTACCTCCGATCCTCTAGTGTTGTTGAATGAACTGATATGAAGATAGTTAGATATGAAGGAGAAATATGGCCTCGAGTCCCATATACCAACTCAAATGGACTCTTTCTAGTAACCCTCTTGATAGTGATCCTATCTGACCAAGCAACAAACTTCAATTGTTCACCCCACTTTCTCTTGTTTAGCTCCAAGGTTCTTTTGATAATCTTTAGCAAATTTTTATTACTGGACTCAACTTGTCCATTTCCTTAGGTATTGTAGTTAGAGGCATATGTCAGGTTGATCCCATATTATTTACACATTACCACTAAGGGTTTAGCTCAAGCACATGGCATTGACAATAATAATCTTGACTGCACCCCAAAACTCGTAGATGATATGGTTCAACAATAAATCCATGACAATTTGGTGTGTTGCTCTTTTGGAGAGGATTGCCTCCACCCACTTGGTGAAGTAATCGGTGACTACAAGAATCCACTTGCAGCCAACACTTAAAGGGTCTGAAATCTCACCAATTAAATCCATTCCCCATTGCTTGAATGGGGATTCAATTGATACTGAGGATGTAAAGGAAGGGATCTTAAAGCTTTTAGTCTTCCAGAGAAGCTACCGACAACTCTCGCATCTTCTAATCAAAAGAGTTTTATCCTTGATAAGAGTTGGCCACCAATAACCAACCCTCAGGATTTTGTGTGCTGTGACTCATGCAACAAAATTCCCTAAAAAATTCCTCCATGGAGATCAACAATTATCTTGGGGATTCTTCTTCAATAATGCACCTTAAGAGGACTCCCTTTGGGTTTTTCAAGGGTAACCCATAATCAATAATGACATATTTCTAGGAGGCCAACTTAAGATTTCTTTTCTGGTTCTTACTTAAATGCTCAGGGAAGTATAAATGTCTGAGATAGAAAATTACATCCTTGTACCACTCAGAACTCATCAACCTTTCAAAAACACCTACCCTTTCTTCTTCTACCTCATTTACCTCAATAGTTTACAAGTTGCTCTTAGCCATAAGCTTAGCCAAGCCCAAACCTCTCACCAACTTTGTGGTCTAGATATCCATATCATATTCTTGTAACTTGTTCACCCACCTGCATCTTTTGCTTGAGACTTCCATCTTTGACAAGATGTCCTTCACCATGGTGTGGGGAACATAAACAACCACTTTAGAACTTAGAATGTAAGGCCTAAAAATTTTGTTGCTTTTACCAAGGAAAATGCCTACTTTTCCATGATAGTGTACTTCAGCCTTAGCCCTTGCAAGGCTTTACTAAAAAGGTAATTGGCCTCTCAGCCCCTTCATCATCCTTCGCAATGTGACATAAGCAATAGTGTTCTTTCAAGCAAAGCAAAGGAAATTTTTGGAAATGCTTCTTATAACCGGAGTTGTTAAAACAGGGGCATGCTTTAATGCCTCCTTGATCCCATTAAAAGCTTGGATGGCAACCTCCTCCCATTTGATGACCTGGTCTTTCTTTAGCATGGAAGTGATTGGAATGGTCAACTCAGCAAAGTTTGATATGAATCTTCTAATGAAGTTTATCTACCCAAAGAAGGACTGAATTCCCTTCTTGGTTCTTGGGATTGGGACCACGATGGCCTCTAATATTTCGGATCAATCATCACTCCTTCTTGTGACACAATGTGACCAAGAAAATTTTCCTTCTGCACTCCAAAATGGAACTTCTTTGGATTGAGTGAGATGCCATATTATCTACATCTTATCCAAGTGCAACAGGTGATCACTTCTCTTCCTAGAAAATACAATTACATCATCTTGATAAACAGCAATAAACTCATTGATGTAACCAGCAAAAGCAACATCCATTGCTCTTTGGAATGTGGCTCCAACATTCATCGACCAAAGGCCATCCCGACATATACATACATCCCCAAGGAGTAGTAAAGGTTGTCTCTAATCCTTTTCGATTCCTTTACCACAACTTGGTTATAACTAGAGAAACAATCCAAGGTGGAAAGTAACTCGAGAACTAGTCACTAACTGCAACATGTTCTCCATATTTGGTAGAGGATAATAATCCTTCATTGATGCCCTGTTTAGATTCCTAAAATATACACACTGACCCTAATGTCACCATTTTTTTTTTGATCGGGTACTAGGTTTGCAACCCAAGAAGAATACCTTGTGGGTGAATAATCCCTCCATCTCACAATTTCTTGATTTCTTCTCACATTTTGAGAGATAAGAGTGGATTGATTGGCCTCTATTTCTACTGAATGGATTTACATTAGAATCAAGGGAATCTCATGTTGAAACAAATCCTATCTATATGCTTTTAGTTCATAATAGGTCCAATCAATACAATCTTGATATTTTTCAACAATTGGATGTATGACTGCTTTCCTCCTTCTTGAGATTGCTGCCTAACCAAAATTTCCTCGAGTTTCTCCTTTGTACTAAGATCATGCTCCTAAACATCCCTCAAGGATACCATATGCCTATTAATAATGAAATCAACATTATCAAAATTTTATTCAAGAGTAACTAGCCCTCTAGGAATGGTATTGGTCTTTAGTGGATGATGCCCTTGCTAAACAAGGTTTCCTTTCCCTCTATTACACATACCATTGGATCCCAATCAATGAATTGATCAACAAACTCTCCTTTTTAGAAATCTTCTGATCGAGCATCATCATCAAATACTTGTCAGTGTTTAATATTGTCAGGGACAGAGGGTCTTATCAATACCTCAACATCATATTCACAATATGGGGACATTGTACAATTGTCAAACCGAGACCCCAACAATGCAAGCTTGTTTTCCAAGTCATTGAACTTCCTATCATGATGCACTATGTTGAATGAATCAAACATCTCAATGAAATCCCAAATTGCATGCTTGTATTATTTCATTCGCTGATTTTTGTGGCATACAATTTTTTGACTTGTTTTAACAATTAATTATGAGTCTCCTTTGACAATGATGTCCTTGACACCATATTTCCAAGCAATTATTAAACCTAGCAATAGTGCCTCATACTCAACAATGTTGTTGGTGCACTCAAATTTGAGTTTGAAGGAAAAAACATTTTTCCATGACCTGGAGAAAGTAGAACAACACCAGCACCATTCCCAAACTTGGAGAAAGATCCATCAAACAATAGAGTCCAAGGAGAGACCACTTGTCCAAGACACCTGCATTCCTCAATCTTGTGATCCTTTCCATCAGAATATCCTACAAAATTATAAGCATCAACATTTGTGTACAATACTTCATAGGATGCATTGTTGGGATCCTCAATAAGGTGCAACATCTTATTTTCCCCATACAACCTAACAAGGTTGCCTTCAATTAGAATAGTGGCATAAGACATATCCATTTGGACACTCCCACCAACACTTGCAGCCCATTTTATTAACAATAGCATGCCCCACTTGGCTGGGTAGTCAATGATAACAACATCAAGTTTTAAATTTTTACTTGGGTAAGCTGCAAGCTACACCACCAAACCCTTCACACATCCCACTACTGGCACTTCTTTGGAGTCCATGGCAGTGCACTTCCCATATTTTTTTCACTTTGATATTCAGCTCATTCATGAATTCTAGAGGCATGACATTACATGATGCACTTGAGTCAAACATGCATTTGTGTAGCAAGTATGTCCTTAATGATCAAAGTGGTAAAGAATGGATCCACATTCAGGTGAGAATCCACCAAGGATGTTCCCAAATAGACCTCGTGTGGTTCACCTAGTTCCTCCCAATTTGGTGGTGTCTCTAATTCTTTAATGATTGGAGGAGTCTCCACAATATTTACATTTATGCCTAGGCAAGTCTTCTCTTCTTTCAACCCCAAGGACTCAAATGCTCTCTTTTTGTGCTCAGGAATCCTAAGCAACTCAACAATTGGAACAGAGAATTTGATTTGACTTAAAACTTGGGAAATTTCATATGGGACATTCTTTGGCAAGGCAGTATTGGAAGGAAAGCTAACACACTCATTAGGTGGTACAAGATTTTTAACAACTTGGGCATGAGGAGGGATATGATTTTTGTTTGGGACTGCAAGGCTTTTGGTAGATGGATCTTTCTTAGGAGCCTCTTTAGGAATGTTTGAAAGTAAGAGAGATTTTTTCTTGGCTTGAGGCCATGTACCTTTAACAACCTTACTTCTTGTGTTATATTACTTCTCTTAAGAAAAACAACGACATTCATCGATGAATCGTCTATCTTCCTCGATGGAATTCCTCCATCATACTTATTTATCATTAAAGCCCGTAAATATTCAAAGTCATTATTGGGAAATTCAGAATCTTGTGTAATATCTAATTCTAAAGTATGAGAGGGAGAAAGAAAAGGTACCTATGAATGCGATCCCAAAAAGTGGCAAAGCAATTCAAGCACTTATCACCTTAGTTGAAGTTGCCCCTTGTTGTGAGCTAGTGGAACAACCCATCATGCATTCATCATTATCATCATCAACTTCTTCTTCTTCTTACTGATCTTCTTCACAAGGAGGAGGCATGAAGCATTTGTCACACCAATCAATGGCATCCGTCGCCTCCATAATAGCAACTATGGTAGCCAAAGGATCAGTCACCATTCTATTTTCCCTACCTTGGGGCTGCCTATTTCCAAATCTAACGTAACCCTTTCCTCTGTCATCAGATATTTGGTGATTTGTAAACATGTCTTGACTTTTTTGCTTGTGTTGACCTTTTGAGCTCTGCCCAATTCCTTTCTCATCCCGAGCTAGTTTGTAGGAAATTTCTTTGATAGCCCCTTCTAAAGTCTTCACAACATCTTCCAAATCAACATCCTTACTTGTTTGAGGCTTCTCTGGGTTAATCAGTTTCACACCCTCCCTTTTAGGGGGTTTCCCAATTGCCTTGATGTTGTTTTCTATTTGCAGAGCCATGGTGAAGGCTTGCCTCAAATTAGTAGAGTTCTTATCCATCGGGTAATAAGTATCCTTTTTATCAAATGCATCAGGAATATTTGATCAAGCATGACTCATCACATGGCCTTAAACCAACAAGAAATCTTCTCAAGGTCTTGTTGAACCTTGTGTTGAAATCATGTACCGACTAAAGAGGATTCTTCTTGATGTTTTCAAATTCTACTAGAAGAAACCCCCGGGGCTAGTTCTATCACCATACTACAATCTAAATGCATTGTTCATCTTAGTCCAAGAATCAAAGAGTTATTTGGAAAAGCTTTATACACTCCCTAACATCTTCTTCCAAAGTATGGATAAACAATTTGGTATATACATCTTCATGTTCAATCTCAAAGTCTTCCATCATATTGATAAAAATATTTAGATGTTGATCACCAGTTATAGCATTGTTTCTATAGAACTTTGGTAGTCTGTTCCTTACATCTTGAGGTACTACATTTGGATAACTAGCCATCCCCACAAAATTTATAGGTCCAAAGGTGTTTACAAAAATGGGAGTGAGGTGGGGGATGAGCCATATTGATTCGAGGAGGTGATCTTGGAGGGGGTAACAAATTGATAAGGGGGGGGTCTTTGAAACACAAGAGTATAGCTTTCAAAAAGATAAAGACAAATGTAAGAATGAGAAGAAAAATTTTCAAAATCAAATGAAGGCCCTTCTCCAAATTGGAGAATTCAATTCCACAAAGAGGCTACCCGATTCGAATCACTTGAATGGTAGTATTTAATGATAGGTCAATCACTTTCATCAATGGAGATCCCTCTTCTTGTCTACTGATCTCCCACAACTCTCCAAGATTTTCTTCCTTCTAATTTTTCTTTTCCTAGCTCTGGAAACAATGTCCTAGTAGGATCCCTAGCAAAGAAATATCTTCTTCCTTCCAAATTTGCAAATATTGGTAACAAATCTCACTTGACAGAGGTTAAGACACTAGTACTCATTAAAAATCAAATCAACAGGGAGTCGCCACTAAGGATTTCCACCTTAGTTGTGTAAATGCACTAAATATGATCTGTCAAATGTCTATCAACACTAGAAATTGGAAATGGAAAGATTCTAACTTTTTTTTACCCAAATTTATCAAATGAAAGCTAGTGCACTAGATGTGAAAACTGCAAGAATTACACACAACACTTGGAGCATACAAGAAGAGTTTTACTAGGGTCTAAATGTGAATTGTAATTCCCGACAATAGTGACAGAAGTGTGTTGATGGACCAAATAGATATGAACCAGAAATAGATCAAAAAATTAGTCTCAGCAATGCAAATTAGTTCCCAGCAATTCAAAACAATCCTCGACAATGTAGCACTAGAAGTGTGTGTGATGCCCAAACTTAATCTCCTTCAAATTTTGAGTAGCATCATGGATTTGACAGACACTCAGAGGTAGATAGATAATCATGTATGTCATTTTGTAGCTAGGGAAGCAATCTATCTAACTTTTTAGCACTCAGGCTTTGAAAAGGAGTGGGTAGCACCTTAAGAGGATTTGATCTATCCTCACTATTTTAGGTTGTGCCTTTCAACCAAGGTAAGAGAATCCTTTTGTAGCCTATTTTTATGGAGGAGATGGAGATATCCTTCCTAATGAAGTTGTTAAGGAGACCTTGGAGAAAATATGATCAATGCAACAAAATCTAACTCTCATGAGTTGTCACTCTAGATAGTGGAGATATTCTCTAGGCAAGGTTTAGGCTACTAAAGACATTTGAAATCTTGATTGTTTTTGCATTCTTTGGTAATGGAAATTATGCATTTATGCACACACAAGACAAATAGGGGTAGTATGGGTAGGATTAGTTGTTTTAAATGAAATTTTTGTGGGAGGTGAGGCAGGATGAACTTGATTCACCGAGATCCTTGAGAGCTTTTACAAAATGGAAGACTAAACCAACAAAATGCCACAAAACAACTAAAATGTTTCTTTAACCAGAATATGTGCTTCAATGGAGGCCCAGATTAGCACTTTTTCATACAATCTATGAGACTCTAACACGAAGGCTCGAGTTTGGAAGACCCAACAAAGCATCAAGATCTGAGCCAAATCACGCCTGAGGTACACCCAGAGGCTTACAAACAATCTCTGTCAAACAGATGAAAGAAAAGTGATTTTAAATCATTTATTTCACTCCCAGATGAAGGCTCTTCCGAGAAATGAAATTTTAGATGCCACTAAACTATCACAAGGATTGAGACATGTGTGAATGGGACATATTTTAATACAATATTAGAACAGGAACAAGAAAAACCATTTGTGTACACTTAGAGATAAAACAAACACATTTTTCTCAAGATCAACACAAAATAACTCAGTCCGATCAAATTTATTAGTAGGGAAAGTTTCTAGAACAATTTGAGCTTGTCATTGGTCGTACACTCGCAACCACCTTAACATGATCAAATTTGATATAAAAGAGATATACTGGAGCTTCTCAAAAGGATGGGCCCTATCAAGCTTTTATTTGTTAGAAAAATTATTCCCAAACCCTAAGACTCTAACCATTTGCATGAAAAAATTGTGCCATTTATAAAATTTACAAATGAGCCCCTTTTCCCCAAAAAATCTAGATATTGAGTGCTACTCTTAGTGCTCGCCATGATCATGATCATGATTTCCAAAATCAGATCTGTAAAAATTCTCTAGGTGCTGGGGAAGATATCTTCAAATATCTCCACATTCAACTCTTCCTTCTGGTAGATCACTCTTTCTTCAACTCACCAACCACTTCTGCCCCTAATCTGTCAAATGAGATCGGCTCCTCAGTGTGCTCGAGAGAAGAAAAACAAAAAATCTCGATTCGATCTCGATAGTTAGACCATTTTTAATGGTGAAAGACGTCTCAAATATCCTCACCAAACTTAGATATCAACATTAACTCTCCTCTCTATTTGGCATGTAGGAAATACCAAGAAATCATGAAGACTCACACTTCTAGGAGTGTTTCAAGTAAAAATGGGGGAAAATCAGATTTAGAATCACAAACCACGTTGATCTTCACTTTGAATTTTGGCCGTTCACGTGGAAGATTCAAATTTAAAAACAAACCCGGGGTTCCCTCTTACTTTTTACAACTTTTGGAAAATGGAAAAATTTCATATTTTGTTCCGTACCTCCTCCTTTGAGAAATGATCCTAACACATGTCCCGAGGTAGGTCCCAATGGAACATGACCAAATTATGATATTTCACCTCCTTTTTGGAAAAGGGAAAATTTCTCCAAATTTTCCCCCCCACTCTTCCCTTGAGAAATTATTCTGACACGTGTCCCAATGTGGGTCCCAACTGAACCGTGCTTCCTTTTTTCACTTTTAACTCTTTTCTCCTAAAAGGAAATTTTTCCAAATTTCCCCCAAGGGTCCGCACCTCCACCGTTGACTGGAGAAAGCTTTGAAATTTCTTCTATCGAGCTTCAGGCCATTTTTATGTTTTAATCTTTTGATCATTAGGGGAAAAAATCCAAGTTTCCCCGATGGTCCACTTCCTGTCCCTTTGAATTTTCAAAATGCCATGCGTTAGAATGGTGCATCTTGAGATGCTCCCTAAAACTTAAGGCTTTGGTCGAGCACGGGCTCGCCATGTGTCTTGGCCGAAAAATTTGTTTGAAGGATTGAAACTCGAGTGGAAGGCACTAAGTGTCGGGATCCGAGGTGATCTCTTTTTGCCGTTGAAAAGTCCAAACAAAAAAGTAAAGTGAGTAGAGGCCTCCAAGTGTCCTCCTGGCGCTTCTTCAAAAACCTTAAGGCTTCAAAAATGATTTGGTGAGGCACGCTTCCATTTTATAATTTTAATCCATTTTGCCAAAAGGGAAAAACATCCAACTTTCCTCCAAAGGCCCACATCTCCGCCTTTAACTTTACCACGTGTCCTTCTGCGGGGTCAAGGTAAGAATTTTTCCCTGCCACTTAATTTTTATTTAATCAAATCTTGGTGGGGCCATGGGGCAGGTTCAAAATTTTTGCCAAAGTAGCCAAAAATAACAAGTTCAAAAACAAACCTGTCGTGCCCCATCCAATTGGAAGAAGCCACGTAAGCACCAAAAGAACCAATCATATTTGAGCGGGCTACAGGACCAAATTTGCCTTTTTGCTAAAAAAGCAAAAAGTGATAAGTTAAAGCATATTATCTATGTCCCTTGACCAACCAAATGAAGCCGCGTGACCATTGAACATTGAGGAATAAATTTACTGGGAAAAAGACACCCGTCAGACGTAAAAACATAGAAATTCACCACTCATGCCTTAACCCAATTTTTTCGCTAAGAATGAAATTTTTGAAACAAAATCAAGTGGATCCGGGGTTCATTTTAAGAGACCTCTTGGAAATCGAAGGTGGAGAATACCTGGTGAATATCCTCGGAACTGGTTTCGCGGGAAGGTGAATTTTTTGGGGGTTGTATGAAAAAATTTCGCCTGATTGTCAAGTGCTGTGACAGAAGGCTGCAGACGCGCGACGGGAGATTTTTCTTTGTCGCCGCGTCGCCAAAAATGCATTGACGCATGTCAGCAGGCCTCAATATGGACGCGTCAACAATCGTAATGACGCGGCGCCACCGAGGGTATCTTGTCCGAATCTCCGTCGCGCACGTCTGCAGCCTCCGACCTCTGCTTTCTCATTGAAAAATCTCGGTGTCGCTCATCAACAAACTCTTTATCATCGAGGATCTTTGACGCATCACGCAGATGGTCTTGCGTCAGCGCGTCGCGAGGGTGATGTCACGCGTCACTGAGGGGGATGTCGCGCGTCACTGAGGGGGATGTCGCGCGTCACTGAGGGGGATGTCGCGCGCGTCACCGAGGGGATGTCGTGTGTCACCGAGGGGATGCGCGCGTCGAGTGGCGCATTTTGTCATGCGCCACCATCGAGGGTGCTTGTCGCACGCCTGAGACTCGCCCTTTTCTTGCTCATCGAAAAAATCTCCATGTCGCTTGTCAACAAACTCTTTGTCATGCATCTACTATGTGTCAATATCTGCAGTATCTCCTTGTCTACAAACCCTCCTTGTCGTGCGTCAATAACTTACCCCCTTGTTGCGCGTCTATAATCTGAGATATATCATATTATTGAAAAATGTGAAGTAGAAGTGTTCTACCTAGCGAATAATCGAGGTTTATATAGGGGATATTTTTCAAGGGTAGCGAGTGACCCTAAAAAAATTAAAGTGTAATTTTTAGGCGAGCAGTCACCGAATTGACCCGTGCTGAAAAATTCACCTTTTCAAAATTTTCAAAAATGGAATATTCGCCATATTACGAATATTCGCCACTAAAATTTTCCCGAGTGGATCATGGTTCTCGAGCATCTTCCGGCCATGGATCTAGATTTTCAAAGGCATACAAATATAAATCAATCATTCTCGAGCTTCCATGGTTGAGGAAAAATAGGAAAAACGGCAAAGCCCGCGGATTTTGAAGAAATTAGGGAAAAAATAGGGAAAACTTAGAGACTTCTTCAAGGAGGAACATGACAATGGATTCTACAAACAACTCAAGGCATTCAAAAGGAGGTAAAAGCTTTCAAAGCATCCACATTAAGAAACAAACCATTTCATAATACACAGATCGGCTGAAAATTAGGGAAAAATGGTGAGAGGTCAAAATGAGCACCAACATATTGTATGCATTTTGTTGGTTTGTGTCTATAGGAAAAATAAGTGTTCATCATTCCTTTGGTGCATCACCTGGTAGTTTAGTTATTTCTTATTTCTTATAATCTTTTATCCCTGTCTCCTTGGTAAGTTTTAGATTAGGTATAGAAATAGATCCTCTGTAAATCCTTACATATGCACCTAAACAGAGGGATAAGGAACCAACCTTTAATTTGGAGAGCTTTTCCATTTTTGCAAGGTCCCACACCTTAGGAAAAGTTCAATGTTATGCAATCACACCAAATGACCTCTGCGCTTAGAAACGCAGATCCATAACTCATTTGGGGGTCTTGTGATTTCGCACTAACAATTTTGGCATGCCCTGTGGGATAGAGAAGTCTCCATCTTATTAGTAAGAATTGATGTACACTTTCGTGATTCGGCTTTTAAGAAGTCCTAAAATTTTACATCCGATGACTCTAAAAGAAACAAGTCTACTAGTTTCGGTAGTCTAAGAAAGTTCATGAGAAGAATACAAACACGGTCAAGAACCAGAGAAGAGAGACTATTTGTCTATTTAGACTTATCCCCATAGAGGGGGAAAAGGAAGAAAATCCCAGAGGTCTCTATCCCCACCAATAAGAGCCTTATTGACACCTCCTCCCTGGTAAGATTGTTCTCTCAATCAAGAGGAGTACTTAGACCAGTTAGAATGGCTCACCAAATCCTTATGTTAACTTCAACTGGCAGTAGCCCAATCGCCTGAATGCACAAAATCCGATCCCGATTGCAACATTAAAAAGCATCCCATATTTCACTTTGGAGAAAACCAAACTTCTCCGGTGATCATGTCCAAGATATTGCAAATGTCCGCCCAATCCACAAAATCCATGAGATGGACTTGCGATTAAGTTTCTCACATCTTCACTCAAAGGGAAAGCTTCACAATGGTTCGAGAAGCCTTGAGGCGGGCTCGATCCAAAGTGGAACTAGTTGTGCACGGCCCTCCATAACCAGTTTGGAGAGAAAGGTGATAATTTATCTTTATTGGAAAAATTAACAACAATCAAGAGAGCCCCAAACGAGCAACTGACAGACTTCAACCTTAGATTTCAGCGGACCTGGGATAGGATTCCAACAAGTAGTAAATCCCACTAATGAAGGTTCCTTCTTATACTTTCTTAGGGCTTTAAATTCTGATATTTCTTTGATGATTCAGTCAATGGGGGTACAACCTTACCTGCATCCTATAGCCTTTCCATAGGGGCTGATAACCGTTTGATTTAGGCTGAAAAAAATAGCTCCTTGGCCATCCATGCCTCTATACCTTGAGTTAGGAAACCCAGATACTAGCCAAACGCCCACATTAGCCCCTGTACCTACTCCCAGGAGTCAAAGCTTAGTTGAAGCCTCCACCTCATCATCTAATACCTCAAAATAACTTCAAGAAGTCATGAAACAACTTCAGAACCTAGGGAATGAGTTGGTGACCATCAAAAGACAAGCCCAGAGCTCTAGGCCATATCAGCCTCAGACTCAGTATCAGGCTAGACCTCAATATCAACAAAATAGACCACCATCTCAGACTATAAATCAGAGTCAAAACCAAGGATAGCCTCAAGCTGCTAGACCTTTCTAGGTCTTATGATCCAAATACAGCCTCAACATCAAGGGCATTGGTTCCAACACAGAATAACATGGCACAAGAGTATGAATGGTGTTTTCCATGTAGTCAGCCACATAATCAGTCAATGTGCTTCAATGGAGCACTAAATCAGGCTTTGATGGTGCAAACCAAGTATGGTGTCACAAGAACCTAGCCAAGAAGGGGATCAACAATAAGGAACTCAACAAGAGACATCTCCAGGTGAGACTATGCTTGTAAATTGGCAAGCTGAGGACTTATGTGGGATGAACTAGTTCCCTTCTCAAAGTGTAGCTGCCAATACATGGTCTAAAAGGAGAAACATTGGAGAAGGCCAACCACTAAACTTAGGTAACCCTCAACCTTCCATCACTCCACAGTGGTCCCTGGTGTTCCAAGTGCAACTCCCAACATGTAGAACCAATCCAACCCACCTTCCAAATCCAGTCAGGCACCGGTTGTAATAACCCATGTGTAAGAAAGAAATGTGTTTGAGAAGGTATTGCAAAAATATAGCCCATTTGATATCATTGAGAAGATGAAGAAGAAAATTTTGAAAATTTCACTATGGGAGTCACTAGCCATTCCAGGGCAAAGGGATCTATTCAGGACTGCCATACAAAATTGGTCAAGCTCAAATCAACCCCCTAATCAAAGCAAGATAGGGTGCTCACCAATTTAGCTCAACCTGGGAGGAACCATAGAGAACAACAAGGTAAGAACTTGAGACCTCCCCCTTTCTATGTTTCATTTATTATTGGGGACAAGTTGGTGCATAATTGTATGATTGATTCTGGGGAAAGTAGTTCTGTAATGCCCAAGAAAATAGCTGATCAACTAGGTCTCCAATATGAATTCATCTCTAGGGGAGTAGTACAATTAGATGGGACAACAATGACAACTGTTGGAAACATCAAAGATCTGAGTCTCACTCTGCATGCCTACCCTAATGTGACTATATTGCAGAACGTGTGTCATAGACTTGCCACCACATTTTGCTTTGTGTTTGTCCAGGGACTTCACAACCAAAATTGGAGGCTATCTGTCTATTGATTGGTCACATATGCTCTTTAGAACAAGGTATGGGGTGAAGGCCACAATCAGATCTGAGCCCATTTCTGATTACCATATTGAATCTTATGTGCCTAGCCCAATCAATGCCAACTGCTCAACTTTTGATCAAGAAGACCTCCTAAACACTGATGAAGCAGATACCAAGGTGGGATGCATTCCAAACTTGACTCTAGATGAATGGGCCAACAAGAGACATGATTTGACCCTTATAAAGAGGTAGAAGAATTTGAGCTAGGTGTCTACTGTCTACATGAAGAGAATCATCCTCTTCCTACCCTAATTAAGCCAGAACATAAAGATGATAATGAGGTATGGAAATTATTCTTTGATGGCTCAAGGAGTAGATAAGGAGCTGGAGGAGGAGCTATGATTGTGTCCCCTAAAGGTATGAAATATTATTCAGCCTTTAGATTCTAGTTTTCTTGCTCAAATAATACTGCTGAATATGAGGCTTTAGTCTATGGTCTTCATTGGGCAAGGAAGCTAGGAATCAAGAATTTGTAAGTGTTTGGTGATAGTGAATCTGGTTGCCAATCAAGTCAGAGGACTTAATGTTGTCAAGAATGACCTGCTCAAGAACTATAAGAGTAGAGTATGGGATCTCATGGAGGATTTTAAAGCCTTCAACATTGTGTCCATACCCAGGAAAGAGAATGAAGCTGTTGATAGACTTGCAGTAGTTGGAGCAACATTTGATGTGGTGGACAACATCAAGAGAGACAAAGGACAACCACATATCCATGTGGTTGTGAGACCAGCAGTGCCAGATAACAACACATGTTGGAAAGTGTTCAAGAATGATCAGTAGATCATTAATTTTTTGCAAGAAGAAGCTGAATTCTCAGCTAATAATCAAGTAGATTAGAACAACAATACGGGAATCAGATAGTACAGCTGCATACAAACAAGCTTCCCAAGGGCTTAGTGACACTAGAATCCATTTTCAATCCTAATGATTAGTTCAGAAAGGAGAAGGCTAACATGCAGATCAAAGGAGAAGATTCAGAGTCAATCCCAGTTGGAGAAGACAAAACACTTCAAATTGGAAAAGTGGCCACCAAGCAAGAAAGGTATGAATTCATACAACCTTTCCAAGAGTTTGCTGATGTGTTTGCTTAGAGTTATGAGTACCTAAGAGGGTTCAATCCGAAGCTAGCACAACACAAATTTGAACTAGATACAACTTCCAAGCCCATCAGGAAGAAGTAGAGACTAGTCAATCCACATATTGAGCCTCTAATGAAGAAAGAGTTGAACAAGTTGATAGAGGCAAGTATAATATTTCTAGTCAAACATTCGAGTTGGGTTGCTAATCTGGTCCCAGTTAGGAAAAATAATGGAGAAATCATATTATGTGTAGACTTTCGAGATTTGAACAGAGCTTCTCTCAAAGATCATTACCCACTCCCTTTAATGGAGCAGATCTTATAAGTGGTGTCTGGGTCAGAGAGATTCTCTCTCTTAGATGGATACTCAGGATACAACCAGATCATGGTGAAAGAAGATGATCAATTCAAAACAACCTTCACCACTAAATGGGGCACCTATGCTTACAGAAAAATGCCATTTGGATTGTCTAATGTTGGTGCCACATGTTAAAGGGCCATGGATATGGAATTCAAAGGGCTAATTAATAAAATAGTGCTAATCTATCTAGATGACATCACTGTGTTCTCCAAAAATGCAGAAGAGCACCTTTTTCACCTAAGGCAAGTGTTTCAAAGATGCAGGAGATTTGGGGTATCTTTGAACTCTAAAAAATGCATATTCTTGGCCCATGAGGGAAGGATTTTAGGCCATATTGTGTCTAAGGAGGCTCTGGCGATTGACCCAAAGAGAGTTGAAGCAATAAGAGCACTGTCATTGCCAAGCCACAAGAAAGATCTTCAAAGCTTCTTGGGGAAGATCAAATTTGTTTAAAGGTTTGTCCCAAACTTTGCCGCCCTTGTTATTCCAAAAACATTGATGTTGAGAAAAGCTTAGCATTCAGATGGAAAGCTGAAGGAAAGGAAAGCTTTGAAGCTATCAAAGAAGTTATATCACAAGCCCCCACTCTTGTGAATCTAGATTTCTCCAAGGATTTTATACTATATGCCTTTGGTGGCAGTGACACCATTTCTGTAATCTTAGTTCAGCAGAACAAAGAAGAAACAGAACAACCAATTTCCTTTTTCAATCAATGTCTAGAGGACTATGAAGTCTTAGCAAAGTGATCGGGGGACTAAAAATTTCAAACATCTGGTTTCAAACAATAAGATCCAATTGTTAATCTCCCATGCAGGAGTTAAGGATTTCCTTCTCAGTAAGGATCTGAATGAAAAAAGAGCAGGATGTATCACTCGTGTCATGGAGTATGACATTGAGATCAAGGTCACTAAGCTGGTCCGTGGTAAGGGGTTGTGTGAACAACTAGCCTCAAGTCAGCAAGAAGGAGCAAATAGTGAAAAAGAGGTTGTTTTTGTTCTACATAATAGTCAAGAAGAAGAAGATGTTTATGTACTGCCCCTTGTTGGACTCAAGACATGGTGCACTTCCTTCAAATGGGCTTGTGTCCTCATTGGATGAGTAAAGAAAAAGAAGGAATTTTAGACTCTAGGCCATCCCATATGTTTTCATTGATGGTGTCTTGTTTAAAAGGGACATCAATGGTGTTCTTCTAAGATGCATTGGGACATATCAGGTTGAAAGAGTGTTACAAGAATTCCATGTTGGGGCAGCTGGAGGTCATTTTTCTCCAAGGGTGACAACACTCAAAATCATGAAAGTAGGATATTATTGGCCCAGAGTGTTTAGTGACTGCTACGCATGGATCAAAAGGTGCAAGAATTGTGCATTCTTCAAGGGAAAAGAAAAGCTAGCAGCACTTCCATTGCACCCAATTTCTAGTTGATCAACCTTTCATGCAATGGGGATTGGAATTCATTGGAGTCATCAATCCAAATTCAAGCCAAGGCCACAAATGGATTTTGATAGCAACAATTGATTATTTCACCAAGTGGACCGAAGCAGTGGCACTCAAAGAGGCAAATGAATCTAGCATACTAGATTTCTATGAAGGATTAGTGACCAGATTTGGGGTACCAGCTACCATCATATCAGATAATACATTGGCCTTCATAGGTTCTAAGGTCACAGAATGGGTAGTCAAGAATGGGATTTACTTGAGCACCTCATCAAACTATTACCCTCAAGGTAATGGTCAGGCTGAGTCTACAAACAAGAACCTGCTAAAGATCATCAGAAGAACTCTTGATGAGAATCAGAGGACTTGGCACACAAAGCTCAAAACGACCTTATGGGCTGATAGAATAACACCCAAAAGATCCACAGGAAGCTCCCCATTCAAGCTTGTCTATGGGAAAGAGGCTAGTGTTTCCTATATCATTAGAGTTGCCAACATTGGAACTCATGAGACAGCTGGAGATGTCGATTTTGAACCAATGGAGGCCAGGTATGCGTAGAAATGATGGAGTTGGAAGAAACCAGAGAACATGCACTCCAAACAATTGAGAAGGACCAGGCCTCAATTAAAAGATGCTTTGACAAGAAGGCAAGAACAAGGACCTTCCAGGAAGGAGACCTGGTGTTGAAATGGGATGTAGATCGAGAAAAACTAGGGAGACACTCCAAGTTTGATGCCATTTGGAGCAGCCCTTACATGGTCATAAAATGTAAAAGTAGCAATGCTTTCCAATTATCTACATTGGATGGTGAGGAGTTGCAGATTCCAGTGAATGGGATCTATCTTAAGCACTGCTACTAATAGGAAAGTTCTCACCTTGTACATATTAGCTTAGTTTCTTTTCCTCTAAGTGCTTGTGCACATTTTCTTGCTATAGTCTAGGTTGTTTTTTCCTAAGTGCTTTGCATGCTCTGCATGTTCTACTTGGAACATGTATGATTTTCAATTTTGTATATAGTCGTGGTGTTGTTTTGTTGCTCTTGCGCAGTCCATTCAAAGAGGTAGATGAACCTTGGGTCAAAATAATTTTCTACTCTCAGAAACTTTCATTTCGAGATTTCTTATAAGAATTGAGAGTGCTACTTGATTGCACTCGTGAGTCGAGGAGGAAAAATATACATCATCTTGATGTCCTCAACTCCATGCCCAATGGATACAAAAGGGGATACCGATAATTCATCGAGCAAGAAGATACCCATGTGAGTCACCAAATTTTTATCCATATATCACCCTCGGGGTATAATATTAGATCGACCACGACCCCATAGAGAAAGAACCTGAGAAATCACGTTCAGATCCTATGAACAGGTAGCAGAAAGACTCAGAAATGGAGTGGCGGGGCTGAGAGAGAAGAAATGACCCTATGCAAGAAAGAAACAACTTTGTCAAGCCATTTCATGTCCTAAATCTATTTTGAAAGCTCCAAGTAGACTCAACAAAAAAATTGCAGGGGCAAGAGAAGAAGGAGCGAAAGCATACACAAGAAGGCCAGAGTGATAAGGTGAGGAAAGAATGAGGATTCAAAGTTTTCGGGCTCGAAACAATTTGGGAAAGAGTCTAAAATTGACTAAGTATGGAGGAGCTAGCAGAGAGAGCCACATGTCCTAACGATGCTCCTCCAAAGATGAATCCAAAGAGAGAGGCTCAAACAAGTGCCACATCTCCACATGTCCTAGGCCGGAATGGAGATAAGGTCAAATGGTCAAACAGGTCAAAGGTGGATAGGGCGGGTCTCAAAAATTGGCTAAGTATAAATGTGCAAGCGAAGAGTGCCAAGTGTCAGCTTGACACCTCTCCAAGAGTTGGTCCCCAAGTAGAGACCCAAATGAGCGCAAGCTCACCACGTATCCCAAAATCTAAAAGTAAGAGGGACCGTTGAAAAGTCCATAGATCAGTGGAGGTTGACAAGTGTCAACTCAACACTCCTCCAAAGGCAAACTTTAGGTCGGGTTTACAAGCAAGTGCATTTCACCACGTGTCCTGTGTCAAAGCGGGTCGTCGGGGAAAAGGTTAGTTTTTGCCCCTTACCCCAAATGGTGTAAAATTTGTAAAATGGGCCGCGACTCCACCAAGAGGAAAAAGTCAGCGTTTGCACCGAGTCAAACCAAAGTGGGGAGTTGGAGGAAAAGGTGAAAATTTTCCTTTTGAAAAAAAGGCACAAAGGAAAATATTGGAGCACACCTCCCTAGCCAACCAAAGGGTGCCATGTGTCCAAGCGGAGTAGCGGGGCCACGGGAGTTTTCTGGATTTTGTGATTCTCGCGAAAAAAGGGGAAAAGATAAATTCTGAGCCCGCAAACTTGATTTTTCCCTAACTGCTGCCATGTGTCCCATATTAAAGAAGGGGCATATTTTTCAAACTGGTTTCCCGCCCATTTGTACAGACCCGATGTAAACTTCGAAGGGGCATATATTTTGACTCAGGGCTTGAAATATTACAAATATGACACCATTAGAAAGATCTCAACCTCATCTACGCCATGGGGTCACGAAACTTTAATTATGATGATGTTAGGTGGGAGTAAAATGGAGAAACAACTTTAGGATTTTAATACGAGATCCATCTATCTCAACAACCAGATTGAATTTGATCTTTTCCACTGTTTCCTCTTCTTTCAAGGTGTTGAATCAAGGATTCATGTAGTAAAGATGGATTTAGGGTATATTTTATCAGAAGCATTAACAATAGTGGTTGAATTTCAACCTATTTTTCTCATTTCCCTCTCTCTTTCTTCTCTCTGATCAAATCTATAAATATGGGGGCATGATTCATTGTAAAGGGTTGGATATTCTTTGTTTTATAGGCTCCCTTCTCCTTCTAGCAAAAGGATTTGTGGGGTTTAGGCCTTCCATAAAAATTGTAATACGTTTCTACCTTTTGGCTACTTTGTAATGAACTGTATCAATCCACAGAGCAATAAAACACATATGTGATCAATCTTAGATCCTTTCTTGTCTCTTTTTCTTCCATTTGGTCTCCCATTACAGATCTGGCTATCTGTGCTTGTTTATTGTATGCATTTTGTTGGTTTTTGTCTATAGGTAAAATAAGTGTTCATCATTCCTTTGGTGCATCACCTGGTAGTTTAGTTATTTCTTATTTCTTATATAATTTTATCCTTGTCTCCTTGGAAAGTTTTAGATTAGGTGTAGAAATAGATCCTCTGCAAATCTTTATGTATGCCTTGTTATCCAAATTCACCCCCCAGGGTTAATTCGATAACATACATCAGAATTCTCAAGTCCCAGGCAAATTGATTGATCCAGGGCAAAAAAATCATGTTTCCAGGGTCCCCTCAGATTTTTTCTAACTTTCTGTCCAGGAGGAAAAGAGCAAGTTCTGAGGAAAGGTGAAAAAGCGCAAAAACAAGCTTGGGACAGGAAAAATCGTGAAAATTGGCTAAGTCCTAGTCCTCGCAATAGTAGGGACGTGAGGGACATCGAGACACGGATCGGTCAAAAAGCCTCCAGGTGGCCGCGAAGTAAAGGGACATCTGGGACGGAAAAGGGCGCGAGGGCGCGAGAAGCTAATCCAGTAGAAGGAGGAAGCAAAATTGACTAACTGCTGAGCAAAACAGTTTGGGACATTCGGGCCGTGAGGACGCGAAATGCCGGATCGGCGAAAGCAGAGAAACTTTAGCCAGGACAGTCGGGCGAGAAGTATGTGGTGGCGAGAACGAGACCCGGGTCATTGAACCTAAGGCGAATCGGAAGAATTTGTCCCGAGCGATCCGGGAGCAAGTGGGACAAAGCGAAAAGGACTTGAACCGGCCGGTTCGGCGGGCAGGAATTTTCCCGGGACATCTCCGGGCCGTGAGTGCGCGAGAGGCGCGAACCGGCGGTTCGCCTGAAGCAGAAATTTCGTATTGGGACAGTTGGGACAAAGGGACGCGTGGGACGCGGATAGCGAAAAAAGCCGAGAGCCAATCAGATTGCGCCACGTGTCATCGGCAGATAAGGGACAAGGAAGCCCATTTCGGGTGGATCGGAGGATTGTCCCAAACAGCACTAGGACATCCAGGACAAAAATGACGTGAAGGGCGCGAAAAGCCGGCAGACCCGCGGACCAATCAAATCATGACACGTGTCACAAGGGAGAAAGTCCAAAAGTCAAAGGGCGAGGTTTCAAGCACTGACCCGAGCCAATCAAAAGAGGACACGTGTCCAATGAAGTAGGAAAACCCATGGGACAGAGAGGAGAGAGAATTACATATCCAATCAGCGCGTGCCACGTGTCATCCAGGTGGCAGAGCGCGGGAAAAATTTCAAAACGCATTTTCACCTGTTTTGTGCCCTAAATCTTCAGATCGACATATCTTTCGATCCAGAGCTCGGATTTGCACGTTCTTTATATCAACGGAAAGCTTGTGAAATTATCTACATGATTTTGGGGTTAATCTTGAGTTTTGGTGTAGTCTAGAGAGAGAAAATTGAGAAACAGCTCTGACGCGTGTTCATGGCCAGAAGTGACATTCCAGCGACCAGATTTAATGCAGAATGGGTCGCATTCTCCTGTAATCCGGTCAAAATGATAGGGTATGGGTTTGTAAGGTCCCCCATGCCATTTTAATGCACTGTAGTCAAGAAGGGATGGGCTCTCATGTTTTTTACGTTTTTCTGTCCCCAGGCTCGACCCATATGTAATGTAAAAGCGATTTGGCTCATTTACGAAGGGGGAACAATTTTTGACATAGAGAGTTCTTCTTTCACCTCCAGCAAGTGATTGATACAAGAATCGAGACCTCTCAAAGATTGTAATAGTTTTCTTTTACCTCTACGAGGTTGTAATGCGTGATTTTGACTTTGGAAATGATAATGCAAAGCTCTGTGAATGGTTTTCAGTCCTCTGTTTGTATTATTTGCTTCATTTCAATCCTAAATTATATCTTATCAGTCTGTGTATGTTTTATGTTGTAAACTTTGGTCTGTGTCTATTTGCTTGACAGAAATGTTTCACCACTCCTTTTGGTGCATCACCACCTTTAGTTAGTTTCATATTTTTGCATTTCTATCCCTGTCTCCTTGCAGTTTAGAGTAGGATTAGGATCTAAACCTCTGTAGTTTTGCAAAATATAGATCTAAATCAGAGGAGTTTGAGGAACCAGCCTCTAATCTGGAGATTCCTCTCTCAGTTTCACAAGTCCCCACACTTGGAGAGAGGTTTCCATGTTGTGCAATCACACTGGATGCTAGAGTGATCAACCTAGAAGCCTGATCTGCATCCAGGGGTGCTGTGAGTCTGCAACAACAGTTTTGGCATGCCCAGTGGGACTAGAGGTCTCATTTTATTGTAGCAAAGGGGTTGATGTGCATCTGCTGCATTTTCTTGCTTAAAAGAGCTATTATTTGCATATTTGGTGACTCGAGGGAAGAATCAAGCTGGTTTCAAGCTGCAGGCACTGAAAACTCATGAGAAGAATCACCACAAGGTCAAGAGTTGGAGAAGAAGAAGTGTTGTTTGAATACTGCAATTATCTCAAGAAGAAGGCAAAGAGGAAGAAGGATTCAAAGGTCTCCATCTCCACCAAATAGAACTCTCTCAACTCCTCCCACTGGTAGGCCTTTCATTCGATCAACTGAGGGTTTTAAGACCAATTAGAATGGCTCGAGAACAACCCCTACGTCAACTTCACGAGGTAGCAGCCCACTTGCTCTCAATGCACAACATCAGTTCCTATTGCAGCCTTGAAGAACATTCCCTACTTCATTGGAGAAAATCAGACTACTCCAGGTGATCATGTTAAAGATATTGCTAACCTTTGTGCAATCCATGAAATCAATGAAATGCAAGTGGCTGTCAAATTCTTGGCATCTTCCTTGAGGGTAAAGCATTACTGATGGTTTAGGAGCCTTGGAGCTGGTTCTATCACAAAGCTGGAATCATCATTTGTGTATTGCACTTCACGAGCAATTTGGAGAGAAGGAGACAACTTGTCTCTTTTGGAGCAGCAGTGACAACTATCAAGAGAGCCCCAATGAGCGGTGATTGACTTGACTTCAGATTTCAAAGGTCTTGGGATAGGATTCCAGTGGCAGTCAGGCCAACAGTCAGAAGGTGCTTTTCTATATTACCTTAAAGCTTTGAATTCTGATATTTCTATGTTAATTCAATCTATGGGAGGCACAACCTTACCTGCTGCTTATAGCATTGCCATTAGAGCCGAAAATTGTCTTATTCAAGCTAGTAAACTGGCTCCTAGGCCTCCCATGCCCTTGTATCCAAACTTAGAAAATCCAAGCACTAGTCAAACACCCACTTTGGCTCCTGTTCCCACCCCTAGAAATCAAAGTTCAAATGAAACTTCTACTTCATCCTCTAGTGCTTCAAATGAACTCCAAGAGGTCATGAAGCATTCTGCAAAATTTGGGAAATGAGCTGGTTACTATCAAGAGGCAACAAGCCCAAGGTTTTGAGACCTTCTTATCGACCCCAAGCTCGGCCTAATAGGCAGCCATACCAACCACAAAGACCACCTAATCAGAAGGCTGCGCAAATATGAATCAAAGCCAAGTAAGGCCTCCTGCTAATAGACCATTCCAGCCCTATAATCCAAATGCCATATCGCCTCTAAGGCATTAGTGCGACACAGAACAACATTGCTCAGGAATATGATTGGTGCTTTCCATGCAATGAGCCTCATAACCAATCCATGTGCTTCAATGGTGCTCTCAATCAAGCATTGATGGTGACAACTCTTTGGTGTGGAGGGTGAGGGCATCGAGGAAATGAGCAACAACAAGAAACATTCCAACAACAATCAGCCCCAAATGACACCACATTGGTGAACTGGCAAGCAGAAGATTTCTGTGGCATGAATCAAGTAGTTTCTCAAGGTGTTGCAGCCAACACAAGGTCAAAGAGGAGAAATTTGGGTGAAGAAAAGCCATTAGCCCCAGCCAATCCACAACCTTCCACGGCTCCACAAATGATTGGCAAGCAAAGTCCAGTTTCAAATGCACAAGGGCAGCCAAGAACAGCCCCTAGGCCAACTCAAATGCCAGTTGTTGCTGCCCACATGCAAGGGGTAAATGTGCAAACCAAGGGACAACAAAAGGATACTTCATCCCCGTTCAGTATCATTGAACAGATGAAGAAGACTAACGTCAATATATCAATGTGGGAATCCTATCCATCCCAGGACAAAGAGATTTGCACAAGCTGCCATGAAAGATTGGCCAACTTGAATCAGCGAGTTCGAGATGCAAGACAAAGTGCTTACAAATGCTGCCCTGACTGAAGGAAAGTCATGGAGGACAACAAGGTAAAATGTTGAAGCCCCCTCCTTTCTATGTTTCATTAATCATTGGGATAAACTAGTACATAATTGCATGATTGATTCGGGGCAAGTAGCTCGGTGATGCCCAAGCAAATAGCTGATCAGCTAGGGCTCAATATGAAGTAACATCTAAAGGGGTAGTGTAATTAGATGGGACAGCAATAGTAGAAACCGTTGGAGTGATTAAAGGTTTGAGTCTTACCTTGCATGCATGTCCAAATGTTGTTGTTTTACAAGATGTATCGAGTCATAGACCTTCCACCACTCTTTGCCCTTTGTTTGTCGAGGACTTCACGGCCAAGATTGGGGGTATTTGTCTGCTGATTGGTCACACATGCTATTCAGAACAAGATATGGAACTAAGGCCACAATCAGATCCGAACCTATTGCAAACTTCCATATTGAGCCTTACACTCCAAGTCAGATTAATGCCAATTGCTCAGCATTTGATCAAGAAGATCACCCTAGCACAGATGAAGCTGACACCAAAGTTGGAAGCATTCCAGATTTGACTCTTGATGAATGGGCAAGCAAGGTACATGCTTTTGATCCCTACCAAGAAGTAGAAGAATCTGAACTAGGAGTCTATTGCATACATGAAGAAAACCAGCCTATTCCTAGCATCACCAAACCAAACCATAAGGATGACAATGAGGTATGGAAATTATTTTTCGATGGATCAAGGAGTAGGCAAGGTGCAGGAGGAGGAGCTATGCTTGTTTCACCTCAAGGCATCAAATATTATTCAGCTTTTCGTTTCCAGTTTTCTTGTTCAAACAACACAGCTGAATATGAGGCCTTGATTCATGGACTTCATTGGGCTAGGAAAAAGGGCATAAATAACTTGCAGGTGTTCGGGGATAGTGAGCTGATCGTCAATCAAGTCAGGGGACAACATGCTACAAAGAATGACCTGCTGAAGAACTACAAGAATAGGGTATGGGACCTCATTGAGGATTTCGAAGCTTTCAACATCGTGTCCATACCCAGGAAGAAAAATGAAGCCGTGGATAGGCTCGCAGCAGTTGGAGCAACGTTTGATGTGGTTGACAACATCAAAAGAAAAAAAACATGCCACATATCCATGTGATTGTGAGGCCAGCAGTTCCAGATAATAATATAAGCTGGCAGGTGTTTGAGAAGCGATCAATAGATCGTCAATTTTTTACAAGAAGAGGCTGAATTCTCGGCTAGGAATCGGGGACAGAGACTAGAGCAGCGGTATGGGGATCAAGTAGTGCATTGCGGACAAACAAGCTTCCCAAGGGTTTAGTAACGTTGGAGTCTATCTTGACCCTAACGACCCGAGTTCCGTAAGGAAAAGGCTAACATACTGGTCAAGAGAGAAGATTGAGCCAATTCGGTTGGGGAAGGCAAAACACTTCAAATTGGTAAAGTGGCCCCTTTGGCGGGAGAAATCAGATTTCATACGGCTTTGCCAAGAATTTCCAGATGTCTTCGCTTGGAGCTATGAAGACTTGAGAGGATTCAATCGAATTTGGCACAACATACCATAGAATTGGATCCGGATGCTAAGCCCATTAGGCGAAGCAAGAGACTGTTAACCCTCACATTGAGCCTCTAATGAAGAAAGAGCTAAATAAGCTAATAGAGGCAAGCATTATATTCCGATCAAGCACTCAAGTGGGTTGCTAACTTGGTTCAGTCGGGGAAGAAGAGCGGAGAAATCAGGTTGTGTGTGGACTTCGAGACCTCAATAGGGCATCTCTCAAAGATCATTACCCGCTTCCTTGATGGAACAAATATTGCAAGTAGTATCCGGTTGAGAGAGATTCTCTCTCTAGATGGCTACTCGGGTATAATCAGGTGATGGTGAAAGAAGATGACCCGATTCAAGGCGGCTTTCACCACCAAATGGGGGACTATGCCTACAAGAAGATGCCATTTGGGCTATCAAATCTTTGAGGCCACTTTCAAAGGGCAATGGATATGGCATTCAAGAGGGTTGATCAATAAAATAGTTTTGATATATCTTGATGACATCTTTGTATTCTCCAAAAATGCGGTGGATCACCTTTTCACCTCGAGGCAAGTATTTGAGAGGTGTAGAAAGATTTGGAGTGTCATTGAATCCCAAAAATGCATCTTTCTTGCACATGAAGGAAACTTCTAGGCCATATTGTCTCGAAAGAGGATTAGCGATTGATCAGAGAGAGAGTTGAAGCCATAAGAGCACTACCATTGCCAAGTCACAAGAAGGCTCTTCAAAGCTTCTTGGGAAGGATCAATTTTGTCCGCAGGTTTATCCCAGATTTTGCAGCCCTTGTCAAGCCCATCACCAAAATGTTAAAGAAGAGCATGGCTTTTAAGTGGACAATAGAAGGCAAGGAGAGTTTTGAAGCAATCAAAGAAGCTATCTCTCAAGCACCAACTCTCATCAACCCAGACTTCTCCAAGGATTTCATCCTCTATGCATTTGGAGGTGATGACACTATTTCTGCCATTCTAGTACAGCAGAACAAAGATAATGATGAGCAGCCGATTGCCTTTTTCAGCCAGAGCCTAGATGACTATGAGGTGAGGTACTCTTTTATTGAAAAGCATGTACTTGCAGTAATCAGAAGCTTGAAGAAATTCAAGCATTTAGTCTCAAACAACAAGGTCCGATTGCTGGTCTCACATCTTTGGAGTTAAGGACTTCCTCCTCAACAAGGATTTGAATGAGAAAAGGGCAGGTTGGATCACCCGTGTCATGGAGTATGACATTGAGATCAAGATCACCAAGCTGGTAAGAGGGAAAGGATTGTGTGAGCAGCTGGTTTTGGGGAAGCAAAAGAAGTATGCAACGAAGAAGAGGCTGTTTTGATGAGTCCAGGACAGCCATGAGCCAAGTGGCAATCAAGAAGAAGACAATGCTTCCCCCACTCCTTGCTGGACCCAAGTATTATGCACTTCTAGGCACAGGCCTATGCCCTCCAGAGATGAACAAGACCCAAAGGAGACACTTCAGATTGCAGGTTGTCCGTATGCCATTGTTGATGGAGTTTTGTTCAAGAAAGATGTGAATGGAGTGTTTCTTGAGATGCATTAGCACAGGTCAGATTCAAAGGGTGTTGGAAGAGTTTCATGGTGGACCAGCTGGTGGCCATTTTGCACCAAGAGTGACAGACTCTAAAAATCATGAAGGCTGGTTATTATTGGCCTAAAATCTTCAGTGATTGCTATGCATGGATCAAGAGGTGTAAGAATTGTGCATTCTTCACGGGAAAGAGAGACTTGCTGCCCTTCCATTGCATCAATCTCGGTTGACCAGCCATTCATGCAATGGGGTTTGGACTTCATTGGAGTCATTAATCCCAATTCAAGCCAAGGGCACAAATGGATTTTGTGACCACGAGACTACTTCACCAAATGGGGAAGCGGTAGCACTCAAAGAGGCGAATGAGTCTAGCATCTTAGACTTTTATGAGGGGATAACAACAGATTTGGTGTACCTGCTACAATAATCTACGATAATGCATTGGCATTCATTGGATCTAAGGTGGTGAGTGGGCTGTCAAGAGCGGTATTTACCTAAGCACTTCATCGAACTATTACCCTCGGGGTAATGGCGGGCGAGTCTACAAACAAGAACTTGTTGAGGATCATTAGGAGGACTCTTGATGAGAATCAGAGGTCTTGGCATACCAAGCTGAAATCAGCCTTATGGGCTGATAGGATAACTCCCAAAAGATCCACAGGTAACTCTCCATTTAGGCTTGTCTATGGAAGAGAGGCAATCTTGCCCATGTCACTTGAGTTGCCAACATTGGAACTCATGAAGCAGCTGGAGTTGCTTGAATTTGAGCCCATGGAGGTGAGGTATGCAGAGTTGATGGAGCTGCAAGAGATCAGAAATCAGGCATCCCAAGCAATGGAAAAGGATCAAGCTTTGATCAAGAAGACCTTTGATAGAAAGGCCAAGGATAGATCTTTTCAAGTTGGAGATCTAGTGTTGAAATGGGATGTGGATAGAGCAAAACCGGGAAGGCATTCAAAATTTGATGCCATTTGGAGTGGCCCATACATGGTCACAAAGTGCAAGAACAACAATGCTTTCCAATTGGCCTCATTGGATGGTGAAGAAGCTGCAGATTCAGTCAATGGAATCTATCTCAGCGTTGCTTCTAGAGGGAAGTTCACTACCTCTGTAAATATTAGATTAGATTTTCTTTCCTCCAAGTGCTTGTGCACATTGTTTTGTTGTAGGTTAGTTTTGTTTTCCCTAAGTGCTTTGGCACAGCTTGCTGTCCATGGAGATGTTTGCAGTCCTTGCTTTCATCGGTGACATTCCATCTTCCTCCTTGCACATTACGAGTCGATTAGGGTTCTAAACAGAATATTTGATGACTCCATGCCCAATGGGTACTTGAGCAATGGTATCTTTTCATCTAGTAGAGTATCCCCCCATTGAGTCACCAAATTGTTATCAAATTCACCCCCGAGGTTAATTGATAACATACATCGAAATTCTCAAGTCTCGAGGCAAATTGATTGATCCAGGAAAAAAATCATGTTTCCAGGGTCCCCTCAGATTTTTCTAACTCTCCTGTCCAGGTTGAAAAGAGCAAGTTCTGAGAAAAGGTGAAAAAGTTGCAAAAACAAGCTTGGGCCAGAAAAAATTGTGAAAATTGGCTAAGTCCTAGTCCTCGCAACAGTAGGGACGTGAGGGACATCGAGACGTGGATCGGCCGAAAAGCCTCCAGGCGGCCCATGAAGCAAAGGGACATCTGGGACAGAAGGACGCGCAGGGCGCGAAGCCGATCGGCCGAAGGAGGAAGCAAAATTGACTAACTGCTGAGCAAAATAGTTTGGGACATTCGGGCCGTGAGGACATGAACCACCGGATCAGCCGAAATAGAGAACTTTAGCACTGGGACAGTCGGGCCAGAAGTACGCGGCGGACGCGAACCGGCCGAACCGGGTGAATCGGAAGAATTTGTCCCAGACAGTCTGGGAGCAAGTGGGACAAAGGTACGAAGGGCCTTGGCCAGCCGGTTTTGGCGGAATGGGAATTTTCGGAACTTTCACCAGGACATCTAGGCCGTGAGTGCGTAGAAGGGCGTGAACTTGGCGGTTAGTTCAGCAAAAGCAGAAGAAATTTCATATTGGGACAGTTGGGACAAAGGGACGCGTGGGACGCGGATAGCCGAAAAAGCGAGAGCCAATCAGATTGCGCCACGTGTCATCGGTAGATAAGGGACAAGGAAGCCCATTTCGGGTGGATCGGAGGATTCTGTCCCAAACAGCACTGGGACATCGGGACAAAAATGATGCGAAGGGCGCGAAAAGCCAGCAGACCCGCGGACCAATCAAATCGCGACACGTGTCACAAGGGAGAAAGTCCAAAAGTCAAAGGGCGAGGTTTCAAGCACTGACCTGAGCCAATCAAAAGAGGACACGTGTCTAATGAAGCAAGAAAACCCATGGGATAGAGAGGAGAGAGAATTACATATCCAATCAGTGCGTGCCACGTGTCATCCAGGTGGCAGAGCGCGGGAAAAATTTCAAAACGCATTTTCACTGTTTTGTGCCCTAAATCTTCAGATCGACATATCTTTCGATCCAGAGCTCGGATTTGCACGTTCTTTATATCAACGGAAAGCTTGTGAAATTCTCTACATGATTTTAGGGTTAATCTTGAGTTTTGGTGTATTTTGGAGAGAGAAAATTGAGAAACGGCTCTGACGCGTGTTCATGGCCAGAAGTGACATTCCAGTGACCAGATTTAATGCAGAATGGGTCGCATTCTCCTGTAATCCGGTCAAAATGATAGGGTATGGGTTTGTAAGGTCCCCCATGCCATTTTAATGCACCTGCAGTCAAGAAGGGATGGGCTCTCATGTTTTTGTACGTTTTCTGTCCCCTGGGCTCGACCCATGCAATGTAAAAGCCAGATTTGGCTCATTTCTGAAGGGGAACAATTTTTGACATAGCAGACTTCTTCTTTCACCTCCAGCAAGTGATTGATACAAGAATCAGACCTCTCAAAGGATTGTAATAGTTTTTACCTCTCTGAGGTTGTAATGCAGTGATTTTGACACTGGAAATGATAATGCAAGCTCTGTGAATGGTTTTCAGTCCTTTGTTTGTATTATTTGCTTCATTTCAAATCCTAAATTATATCTTATCAGTCTGTGTATGTTTTATGTTGTAAACTTTGGTCTGTGTCTATTTGCTTGACAGAAATGTTTCACCACTCCTTTTGGTGCATCACCACCTTTAGTTAGTTTCATATTTTTTGCATTTCTATCCCTGTCTCCTTGCAATTTAGAGTAGGATTAGGATCTGAACCTCTGTAGTTTTGCAAAATATAGATTATGGAGCTCAAATATGTACGTTAAAGCAAAGACAGAAGCGCCAGGGCGCTAGTGACTAATATGGACACTAGTGTCCACTGCAGCGTGTGATATGGACACTCATGTTTTGTCCTTTTCTAGGCTAGAATATATTTTTATTTGTCCTTCTTTGTTGCTATGGTTTTTCTCCAATGTTTTGGTCATACTTGTAACCTAAAAATTAGATAGCTAGTTGCACATGCCCACAAACCACATGAAACCTATTAAGCAAGATGAATAATGTGGTGTCATACTGACCCATTGGTCACTAGAAGAGTGATATTATGAATGAGCAATTTACTCCATCTAAGAATCCATGTAGTTATGTGTGTATGTGTGTAATGATCCCTTTGTTTCCCTTGTGAAAATTGCACCATGATAGCAAGCTAGATTTAGAATTCTCCAAGTATGCAAATTTGTGAGATGAAGTGAATGAACTTCCCCATTTTTGTGTATCTGCAGAGTGATGCGATCTATGTCTCTTGTGTGGATGTCCTAGATGGATGCCTTTGAAATGTTCTTGTTCCTTTAGATGTAATTTCAGGTGATATTAGATAATGCTTAGTTATTGTCTTGTTATTTGAGAGCAATAAATAAGTATATATATGATTCCTTTTATTTAATTTCATAATTGACAACTGGAAGGCTGAACTAGAGTATTAAAAATTCCTAAGAAGTAAAAGATATCCAAAACAACAAGAAAATGATAAAAAAGGTCAGAAGTTCTCAATAGGGACAAGAGCACTTAGGTGCTTCTATCCTAACTAGGCATTAGTGTCTAAGGCCATAGAAGATAAATATGCCCAATTCTGAAAGGGTTGTAAGGTGTGTAAGTCCAGAAAAAAGGTAAGAGATAAATCAAAAGGCCCAAAAGATGTTGTCAATCACTAGTTTTCTTTCTTAGGAATTATGTAGACATTAGTATTCTTTAGGACCTAGAAATGTACCGAAGTGCATAGATTTTGTGTCTACATTTTCCCCCACTTTATTTTGTTGATTAAATACTTAATATAATAAATTAGATAGAATATGTGTACCTTGTTATCTTGTAGAGAAGAGTGAAGTGATTGTGATGTGAAGAATGTAGATTGTGAAATGGAAGTAAACAATAGGGTGAGGTTTATGAATAGTAGTGTGCTATTGGAGCTTGTTCTTTTTTATGTGAGATGCTTATTTTTTGTATTAAGGATGGACCTGCAAAATAAGAGTGAGAAAGCAGTCAAAGTTATGTATATTAAAAATTAGAGTAATGTATGTATGAGCGAGTAAACAGAGTGTATAGGAAAGTGTGCATATGATGTATGAGAGAGTAAGTATATAAATTTTTCCTATTGCTTTGGACATGCTACTAAATTTGAGTTTCTTATTGTCAAAGGTTGAGGTTTTAGGGAGATCTCACCCCAAGAGCGAGTTTTTATGATCTCATGTCTGTTGGCATGTTGTTGTATATGTGTTGTCGTTGATGAAAACCTCGTTAATAATAAAGTGGATGATGGAGTAGGTTTAGAGCATGTAGAGGATGATGATGAAATGATGATTCATATGTGTTCATGGTGATATCATGTGTTTCATGAAGGATATCTTGTTCTTGCAAGCCTATTCAAGTGACCTAGCTAGCCTAGGTGATAGTGTATGGTGGTATGAGATTCTTGGTAGCTTTAGAAGCATTGTTTCATGATGGAAAACTTTTTTTTATTTCTTGGGCACTCACATGAGTCTCAAGGTGTAGATACATGTCAATGACCATGTTTCAAGTGCTCATTTGGACCATGTATGGTTGTTAGAATGCATGAGATTGAGTTTTCAGGATATATGAGCTCATGGATGCATGTAGGATGTTTATTTAATATGTAACACTTATTTTAATAACTTTTGAGTGTTTCTATGATATGTTATGAGGTTGTGTCAGTTGACCCTAGTCTTTACATTGTAAAACCCTAAGGGATAGCTATGTAAATGAGATAGGATAGAGAGATGGAGAGCTATCTGTGATATGTAAATGATTAAATATGATGTATATGGGTATCCTTGAGGTGTGATAAAAATTTGGAATCATTTTGAAGAATATTTTGCAGGTTATGCCAATTTTGGTGAAATAGGGTCAAGAAGAAGGGCATTTCCATCTCGAATTGCACCTTCTAATGCTCACCTTGAATTATGTGCTTTACATGGGACATTTTGGAATCCAAGTATGTTTATAAATCAATTATATAATATTTCACAAAAATAATTAGGTCATTTAATCATCATATTTTTATGAATGAATGTTAAGAAGGTAAACAACCTAATTATGAATTTGGAACCCTAGCTCAAAAGCGGTAGGAGAGATTTACTTCCTAAGTGGATAGTTTTTCTTGTTAGTGATTTTATGATGATTTTATGATGTAGATTACTCCCTCATTTTCTCGTAAGGTTATGATAGAGCTTATGGTGATGAGTGGACCCCACTCAAACATGTCAATTTCTGAAGATGTTTAGTTTGGGACAAGATTATCTAAAGGATATGTAAACTAAATGGAAATCATGGAAATTTTTTGATATTTTCATGATTTCAATAATTATTTTTGGTCATGGTGATGAATTTAAATGGTCTAGTATGCTTCATTTATGTTGACTAGTTAAAGGGCATTTTGGGGCAGTTTCAGGTAGTTTGCAGAGATCAGCTTGGTTTAAGGCCTTTCACTTGGATTTGGAAGGAGTTACAATATGTTATGGAAAGAGGATTAAGATATATTTCCATTGGTATAATTTTGGTTTCATGATAAATAATTTTTATCGGAGTTTCCATGTCATTTTATGGACAAGAAATAATTTTTTTTTATAGCAAGACAAAACCGCTTTTCATAAAATATTGAGTTGCTTAGTGAATTAAATGGATTGGGTAATGATAGATATTACCCAGAATGTGAATAAGGATGAATTTTGAATATAATTAATAATTTTTAGGTCTTGAAAGTTTCAGAAAGGGTGAAAACCAGTTGCATTTATAAAACTGCTTATTGGGAAGCTTGATTTGGTAAAGGGTAAAATTTCTATGATATGAAACAATGAATGTTTCATGAGCTATATATTTCATATATGTGTTGTATAATTCCTATGATTTACATTTCATGGTCACATGACACAGTTTAGGTGTTCTTGGGTGTGTTTTTGGCCCAAATATGAAAAAGGTTGTCAAAAAAGAAACATTTTGTTTAGTTGAAGGAAATGAGCCAATGGGCCCATTAAATGAAATAATCTGAATGGTTCATGAAAATAGATACCATAGATGATGTGTAAATGACATATTACTCATGTGTGGTGGTTTGTAAATCTTGACTAAAAATATTTTTTGGATGATAGGTTTTTTTCTCATTCTAGTGATGGCATTTTGAGGATTTTTAGTGCATGATTGAAGGTTTTTGGCATGGCCGACCTATATATGTTACAATGATTCATATGATTTTTTTTTGAGTTTATATAATAAAGATAATGGAGGGAACTGACATATTTTGAATTTAAATGAAGGATAAGCTATAAAAGTGATGTTTTGAATAATTTTTATCCTCAAATCAAACCCTTTTATATTCTTTTGAAGAAATTTTGCTTCAAATCAAACCCCCTTGGGCCTAGCATAAAACCCCTATAATTTTCATTCTATGTTAGTATATTATGGTATTTTCACGAGATGTATTTGATCAAGAAAAGGATGGTGAAGTTTCTTTGATGAGCGAGTTGATGTAAGAGGGAAGATTTGATGTCATGTGTTTGAATGCTAATTTCATAACATATTGATGTCATTACAAGATTTTGAAGTATTTTCAAGTCTTATATTGAGTTGAATTCATTTACAAAGAGGAATATATTCTTGTGTATTCATGAGACAAGGTTAATTGTATTGGTAACTCTTAATTGTATCTTGTTGACTATTGTTGAAGACATAAATTCATTGTGATATGATTTGAATATCAATAAAGAAAGATCTTGTGTATATCTTGTGATCCTTGAATTGAGTATGTTTCAAGTGAAGTATATTTGGTTATTATCATGCATTAATATATGTTTTTCATGAACATGTGTGTTTTATGTTTGAAGTATAGAGTGAAAATTTTGTTGTGTTGTGGAGCCTATTTTCATGTGTGGAAGTGTTGAAGACTGTACACTAAAAGTATTATACACTCTCCACATTTTCTTGTCGGGTTTGGGGCCGAGTTAGGTCCCGAGTGGGTGTCAGGGGTGGTAGCCCCTGTAGCGAGGATTTGGGGCGCAATCCCGAGATTAAAATTTTGGCTTTGAAAAATGTGTTTGATATCTCGAGAAACATGCTCTTCTCATATGGGTGGGATTTTTGACCCATAGGTTTATGGGGTGGTTTTGGCCCATGGTTTTGGTACCCAAAGTATTATAAAGCTGCTTAAGTAGTTTCATATTCATGTACTTTTAATAGGTGATACATTGTATTGCAGATGTGTGTGAGTTCAAGTGTGAATTTAGGAGAGTTTGTTGAGCACAACTCCAAACATATTTGGGTATTGTATTGAGAGAGAACGGTGGCTTGTGATAAAATCGAGAAAATGATTCTTAGTGGACATATCCCAAATTGGGTGAAACATGTTAAATAATATCTCTATATTGTGTTCTTTTATTTTACGCACTTTTATTTTAGATCTATAATATTTTGCATATTAGTTTCTACTCTTTATGCGATTCGTGTGGGATTGTTCTCGCATATTTGATCCCTTAGTTGCTAACAATTAGTATTAGATCCTAGTTTGGTTTGTTGAAGAGTTGAATCACAAGGAAAGTTTTATCTTGAGTGGGAGCTATGTCGAGATGATGGAAGATCAAGGTTTGATAGATTCAACGGGAAGAATGCTAGTCTTTAGAAGATGTAGATGGAAGATTACCTTTATCGAAGGATCTTTAAATTTTCTATTTGAGAAAGGGAACAAACCCTCGATCATAATGGATGTAGAATGGGATTTGTTAGATAGGAAGAAACTTGGAGCAATCTAGCTATTTATTGCATCTTTGGTAAATTATTTAATGTTTCAAAAGAAAAGACTACAAAATAATTGATGGATGTATTAGGAAGTTATAGGAAAAATCCTTTTCCTATGACAAGATATTTTTAATGAAAAATTTGTTTAATATGAGGATGTATGAGAATAGTTGAGTGCAGATCATTTAAATTATTTTAATATGGTTTTGAATATGCTAGCTTTAGTTCTGATAGAATTTGATGAAGAATTTAGAAATATATTAATTCTATTCTCTTTACACGAGAGTTTGAATAGCTTAGTAATAAAGGTAAGAAATGTGGCTCAAACTAACTCAAAGTTGAAGTTTGAGGATGTTGTAGGGGTGATTATAAGAAAGGAAATGTGAAGAAAAAGCTTTGGGGAATCCTCTACTTCAAATAATTCTTTGAAAAGTGGAAAATAGAAAGATTGGGAAAGGTAAAAATCTAAAAGCAAGATGGTATGCTGAAGTATCTTGTGGAAAATCTACGCATGCAAAGAAGGATTGTTGGGATCTTCAGGATAAGAAGAAACAATAGAAGAAAACAAGGAGGTAAATGTGGCAACATGTAATATATGTCGAGGATACCTTGATTCTGTCTTTGCATAATATTACTAAGTCTTGGGTTTTATATTCAAGGGCTTCTTTCCATCTACTCCACATAGGAATTATTTTGTTGATTATGTTGAAGGGGATTTTGGGCATGTTTTTCTTGGTGATGATGAGCCTTCCAGCATAGTTGGAAAAGGTTTTGTTGAGTTAATATGCATAATGGAAATATATGGATGTTAAAGGATGTCGAGACATGTGCCTACATTAAAATGAAATTTGATATCGGTGGGCGAGATGGGAAGTGATGGTTGTTCTGCATGATATTTACAATAGACTCTTGGAAGGTTACCAAGGGTTCTCTTGTGTAGTAAGAGATAAGAAGTTTGGAACCTCATATTTAACCACCGATAACACTAATGCTTGTAATCTTTGGATTTAGACGTGGTTACAATATTGTGGCACTATAGGCTTTGTCACATGATCCATAAGGGCATAGAGATCATAAAAAAGAATTTTCCAGATATATAGAAACATGTTTAGAGTTCTGTGAGAAATGTGTATATGAGAAATAGAAGTGAGTGAGGTTTCTCAAGGTTGGACCTACAAATAAAGAGAGTATGTTAGAGCTGGTACATTTTGATGTGTGGGGGTTGGCTCAGGTATCATCTCTTGGGGTTGAAATTATTATGTCACTTTTATTGATGATGTAACAAGGAAAGTTTGGGTATATTGTATTAGAAATAAATATGATGTATTTGACACTTTTGTATTAAATGGAAAGCCTTGGTAGAGAATGAAATAGGTCTTAAGCTAAAATTTCTTAGGTTAGATAATGGAGGGAATATTACAGCAATGAGTTTGATGACTATTATTCTAAGAATGGAATCCATAGGAAAAATACGGTTCGAGGAGAACAGGCAATGAGAATGGGGTGTCGAAAAGGTTGAACATGACATTAATGGAGTGTGCTAGGAGCATGAGGTTACATGCGGGACTACCTCTTTCCTTTCGGGAAGAAGCGGTGAGTACAACTATGTACTTGATAAATAGAGGACCCTTAAGTGCCTTGGATGGAGGCATACACTGAGAAGGATTGCTATGGTAAGAAACTTGATTATTCATTTCTTAGAGTCTTTGGATCTGAGGTAGTTGTCCATATAGAAAAGGATTATAAGACTAAACTAGAGGCTAAATCAAAGAAATTTAATTTCATTGGTTATGGTGGTGATGAATTTGATATAAATATTGGAGTATTAAGGAAAAGAAAATCATTTGATATAGGGATATGGTCTTTAATGAGAAATTCAAGTATAAAAACTAGTTACATGAAAATAGGGAAGAATCCAAGAAATAATATGCAGTGGTAGAGGATATTCCAAATGGAAAAGTGACACATGAATCGTTTAGGAACCTACTCAATAGGAACCCCAAAATCCTATATTGAGGATGTCTTCTAGGGTAAGGACGAAACACAACGCTTTTCTCCTACTCTTTATTATTTATTACTCACTAATAGTGGAGAGCTAGATAGCTTTGATGAAGAAATGCGAGGTAGATACCGGGGAAGAAGTGGGTGCGAAGCCATGGATGAGAAGCATCAAGCTCTCATGGAAAGAGGACTTGGGATTTGGTGAAGCTACCCAAAGGAAAAAGAGCATTGCAAAAAAAGTGGGTGTACAGAGTTAAAGAGGAAGGCGGCGAAAAGATACAAGGACCGGTTGGTGGTGAGGGTTTGTCTGAAAAATAGGTATAGATTTTGATGAAATATTTTCTCTTATCGTAAAAATGGATTCTATTATAACTTTTCTTTGAATAGTGGCAACATAATACTTTAATTTACAGAAGATAGATGTAAAGATTGCATTTCTCCATGGTAATTTGGAGGAGGATCTATATATGCAACAACTGAGAGGATATGAGGTAAAAGGTAAGGAGGAGATGGTGTGCAAATTAAAGAAGATCTTGTATGGATTGAAACAAGCTCCACGTAAATGGTAAAATAAATTTGATAGTGACGGAACAAGGTTATATTAGATGTCATTTTGACCATTACATGTATACAAAGAAATTTTAGGATGGAAGTTATATTATCCTATGTATCGTATGTGGATGACATGTGTTGGTTGAAGGAAAAAACATGCAGAAAATAAAAGTACTCAAGAAGAAACTAAGTGACTCCTTTGTTATGAAGGATTTGGGGGCAGCCAAACAAATCCTTGGTATGAGGATATCTTAGGATAGGAAGGAACAAAAGATAAATTTATCTTAGGAAGATTACATTAAGAAGGTCTTGGAGAGGTTTAATATGAAGGATGCTAAACCGGTAGGGACTCCTTTAGCGAGACCATTTCAAGTTATTTAAGGAGGTGTGTCACAAAAATACCGGGAGAGAAACTAGATGTCTAAGGTACCTTACTTATCAATGGTTGGCATTTTGATGTATGCCATGGTGTGTACTAGGCCTAATATTTCCCATGCAATGGGAGTTGTGAGTAGATTTATGAGTGATCCAGGTAAAGATCACTGGCAGGTAGTAAAGTGGATCCTTTGTTACTTAAGAGGGACCATGGGGAAACTTTTGTGCTATAGTGGATTGGACACCACTTTTAGTGGTTATGTAGATTCAGATATGGATGGAGATGTAGACAACAGGAGGAGCATAACAAGTTATATTTTCACTGTAGGTGGGACAACAATGACCTAGATTTGAAGACTACAAAAACTTGTGGCTTTGTCAACCACATAGGCTAAGTATGTTGTTTCCACAGAGGCAAACAAAGAGATGATTTAGTTACAGCAATTTCTTGAGGAGTTGGGGTATAAGCAGGAGGAAGGAAGTTGCATAGTGATAGTTAGAGTGTTATACACCTAGCTAAGAACTCTACTTTCCACTCTAGGATGAAGCATATACAACTTAGGTACCATTTCATCAGGACAACTTTAGAGGAAGAGAAGTTGAAGCTGGAGAAGATTCATACTAGTCAAAATCCTATAAACATGATGACCAAGGTGGTCACAAGGGAGAAAATGAAGTTGTGTTTAGCTTTGATTGGTCTTCATGGATAACAGTGAAGGGTTAAGAAGCTTTCTTATAGGAAAATCAGTCTCCAAGTGGGATATTGTTATGTTGTGGAGCCTATTTTCATGTGTGGAAGTGTTTAAAAATGTACACTAAAAGTACTATACACTCTCCATAGTTTTCTTGCAGGGTTGGGGCTAGGTTAGGCCCTGAGCAAGGTCAAGGATAACAACCTCGATAGCGAGGGGTTCGGGGATGCGCAGCCACGAGAAAAAAATTGGCATCTAAAAATGTGCATTATATCTCAAGAAACACGCTTTTCTTATATGGGCAAGATTTTTGACCCATATGTTTATGGGGAGGTTTTGTTCCATGGTTTTGGTACCCACGGTATTATAAAGTTTCTAAGCGGTTTCTATTAATGTACTTTTGATAGGTGAGACATTTTATTGCTATTGTGTGGGATTTCAAGTGTGAATCCGGAGAGATTGTTGAGCACAACTTCAAATAGATATGGATATTTTATTGAGAGAGTGGTGGCTTGTAATAAAATATAAGCAAGTGATTATTGATGGACATAGCCCAAATTGGGTGAACCATGTTAAATATTGTCTCTATATTGTGTTCTTTGATTTTCTACACTTTTATTTCATATTTGTAATATTTTCTACATATTAGTTTCTACTATTACGATTCTATGTGGGATTGTTCCACATATTTTATCTATTATTTCCTAGAAAAGGTTTTATCAGGGATTGATTCACCCCCTATAAATCCATTGTCACTTCCAACAATTGGTATTAGAGAAAGCCCTTGGAAGTATCATAATAAGCTAGAGTGAGAGCTTTGGTGACAAGATGGTTGATATTTACCTCTAAAAGTATGTTGTTGAGGTTGTGAAGAGAAGTTGGAGGAATTGTGTGTATCTCATGAGGAAGTAATCAATGTTTTAAAGAATCAACTTGAGGAATCCCTATTTGAATTGAAGCTTATTAAGAGAGAAGAGTGTCTCAAACATAAGGCTAAGAAACAAGATTTAAAAAAATAGTTATCTTCCATTACAATCAAGGTAGATCATATATTCATGAAATTTTAGATAGTTTATATAAGATGTTAGGAAAAAAAGGCATATGTTGCTAGAACAAGTCTAGGATTCAAGGAGGATTCAAAAAAATCGAGAGAAAACTATGGAAGAATACTCAAGGATATAATAATAGCATAAATACATGCATGGGAGAGAATTCAAAGCTTCCATATCATGGAATATCATCTATCGAGAAAACCAAATGCATATAAGTATGGATTATTTAATGGTATCATGTTTATAGACATAAAGCTAGTATGTGCAGTTCTAAGTTTGAGAAGAAGGATGAATGCAATGGAAAATGTCGGAGAAATAATTTTGAATGAGATAATGAAGAGGAATTTAAAGGAAAGAAGGAGAAAAATATAGGTCAAAGATATGGTGTAGAATGTTAGATTTTTCATTAAAAGGGATATCTTGCAAAGTATTACAAAAATGGAAAATAAAACACTAAAAGGTATGTAAGCAAGTTCAATGGATATTGTTTTATTGCAATGGTTTTGGACATAAGGAAATTGAGTGCAAGAAAATATAGGTGGAATGCTTTAGGTGCCACAAGATAGGGCACATTGCAAGTTTTTTTTATGCAGGGCAATTGAAGAAAGGGACTCAAGGATCCAAGCCACAAGTCCAGGAGTACAAGAGGAAGGAAGATGCTATCCAAAGTTTTCAAGATGATCCCAAGGGTGTGATTGATAAAAAGGAGGATTATACTATGTTAAATGAAGAATAAGAAAATAATGAATCAATCAAGGAGCCAAAAGAAGGCTTGAGACCTTCTTAGGTCTCTCATCTATCCCCTCCATGATTACATATGCCTCTACTAGGATTCTTAGAGGTGTATTGGTTCAAATGAAGCATTGGAGTAAGGGGAGATTTCTTGGTCTATGTGTGTCTTCTCCATGGAGTTAAGGTATGTCACTTCAAATAATTTAGCATGTACTTATGGTTCAAAATGGTTATTCATGTTGTGTATGTCAAGATAAGATTCTTGTTGTTCTCAAGTGTGTATGTCTTTGTTCACGAGTCTAGGTTTGCATTGTCATAGTGAAATTGTCATCGAGATGAATTAGTGAGTGTAAGAGTCGTGATGAGGTATCATGAGAGGTTTTTGTGTCTTTTCATTCATGAAAACGTTACTTCTTTTGGTCTGAAAGTCAGTAGTTATATTGATGGATGTGTATATGATCGGGTTGTCTCACGATCTTTTATCTTAGACAAAAATAGTACATCATGGGTTGGTCGTATGAAATTAGTTCATGAATCAATATTATCTAATAATTTATGGTATTTATGAAGTTGTGGAGTGGTCTCAAATTGTAAACCAAAGTTTGAGTTGTCCTTCCAAGTCCTCAAGGTCATTTTTTGGTTTGTCCTAGTCATCTAAGGTCTGTTAAGTCAAAATGTTCATGGTTATTTGATTAGTATGGAGATCCTAAAATGATTTTAATGTTAAATAATGATTTTAAAATGATATTTTAATATGTAATAATTCATCAATATGGTGACTTGATCATACCATCACTCCAAATGTGGTATGAGGCAGTGGTGTGATCAAAATTAGGTGAATTCAAGGAAAAACCAAGGTGATTAAGGTATGAAAATGATGTTCATGCTTCCAAATAAATACAAATTTTGTTTAGGATGGTAGAGGTGGAGATACAATGCTAATGGCCAAGTTTGAATTCATAAAATAAAACATTGTGCATTTGTGATGCATCTCTGTCATGATTGGGTCCTATAAGTTCTTATTGAGCAAAGTATAAAGCTAAAGTTATATTTAAAGGTGAAAATGGAGGAGGTCAAAGATAAAAATTTGTAAATCATCTAGAAATTGTGTACTTAAAGATTATAGTGGTTTCAGTCCCTAAAAATGTCTAAAACTTTGAGAATCTTTGATAGTGTTGAGTTTTTACTATGAAGATGTAAGAGACATGATTAGAAAAGGATGAAAGTGCAAACTGGGAAGTATTATCTCAAGATTATGCTTCAAGGATTATGGATGTGATATTATGGCCAAATGGGTATACATAATAGGTAAAGTTTCTTCATGAAAGTGTATTCATCAAAAACTAGATGTGATTTTCATTTCTTCAAGGGCTAGTTGGTTGTATGTGTAAATCAAGTCGTGTGAAGATGGTGTAATAAGTTTTAATGATTCTCAGATATTACAATACATGAAATAAGGTTTTTTATCTTTTCATGAACACTTAAGATGTTGTTGGTCATGGATATGTGGTGTTTGCATTTTAGTGCATCATATATAATGTTTATTGTTGAATAAATGATCATAGGCCTGTATGTAGTGATTTACTTTTATGATGGAATTTTTGAACTTCTTGAGAGTATGAAAGCTTAATAAAAGTCTTAAAGTTTCCTCCAAATGATAAAATGTGGTTTCTATGGTCCATTTCATTCCAATTTAGTGTCATAATGAAGGAAATGTTCGCAATTTAAGAACATAGTGGGCTCAGAGTTTGAAAATAAGCATATATAGGTTTGATAAGCGTTTTATAGGAAAAGAAATCTTATAAAATAGTATGTTTTCATCACTATATTGGAAGAATGTATAGTGCACAATAAAGGCATGTTCATCCATCCTCATAGTTGAAGTAAAAAAATTATGTTTTCCATCCATGTAGTTTAAGGTGTATCAATGTGTGGTCATAACTCAAAGTGAAGTACATAGTGAGAAGTCTTTGTATTTGTTTTAGTATCTGTTTCACTTCATTCCCTGATTCATTGAGCCTAAAAGATGGAGATATGTAAAGTGGTCTTAAATTAAGTATTAATAGGGAGTTTCTTTGAGTTTTCTATTGTTTGAGGATCATCAAAGTAAGATATATATGTGAAGGATTGAAATGGTTATAACTTTATGAAGGAATTTTGAGTAATGAGTTTAGACAGTGAAGTCCACATTAGACCTTATATGTTTCAAAAATCAATTACATTGCAAAAATTGTTTAAAGTTCTCAAGATGGTCGAATATGTGCTAAAGGTGTTAAAGGTGTTCATTGACCTCATTATGCTTCACGAAGAATGGTAACATTGTCAAGTCAAAGGTGTTTTCCCAAATGTTGTAAAAGTTTATTTTCTCTGTCAAGTTGGTCTCTTTCAGTATTGTTTCCACATTTCTCATGTTATCCTTACAACAAGTATGTACATGGAACTTCATGTCTTAGGATGTGTCTTTGACACAAAATTGAATGAAGTGTTTGAGTCTTCCTCGAGAAGATGTGCTTTAGAGATTGGGTTACAAACATGTGTTGCATTGCATGATTTTACTATGAATTCAAAATGATGAGCTTCAGGATATCCTTTGATTTTATAAGGTCTAATGAGGGTTTAAGGTGATTTTGAAGTTAAAGATCTCTCAAAATGGTTATTTAAAGGTGGTAGATGTCTAAAACATATGTGATACTAAGAATTTTTGACATATTATTTTCATGCTCACCTTCTTGCAAATATTTTGGGAATGCCTCAACACAGGCATCTAGGAAAATGCAAGGGCGAGGGTTCTTGCAGGCACCCTAGTCCTACGTAGGGTGTTGGAGTTTCAAAAGGTTTGTATTTGGTTTGACACTATCGTTAGGGTTTCATACTTGTTTTCTTTTTATCATTTGTAGGTGGCACTTGGATTTTGCGGTACATGTAAATCTGTAACACAAATTACCTAATGTAAAACCCTCAAACTACATCAATCCTTAAAAATAAAGATGTAAAGTGAGGGGTCAAACTATCCCCAACGGTTGTAAAACGAGTGATCTTATCACTGAGCATTACACTACATCTCATACCCAATTAGTTTTATGTGCTTATATGTGCAATAGTGCTCCTAGGTTGACATCATGTCATTGACGTCGAGATAACATATGATATCTAGATAAAATAAAAATGTGTGGATGGAAAAATTAACTTCCCCTTCCTATGCAGTGTGTATGTAGAGTAATAAGCCCAAAATGCAGTCCTTTTGATATGTAGATAGATAAACTTTGATAGAAATTACTTGGCCTTATAATGGTATGTATCTCTTGCTTGAATTTCAATACTAATGACACGAAATTAAGACTAGTACCTCGAGATATGAGTGAAAAACAAAAAACAAAACAACCTCAAATGTCAAAAATAAGATAAAAAATAACTAGGTCACGAGCACCAAGGATGGATAGAAGTGCCTAGGTGCTAGTGTCTAGAAACAACTGATGAAAAATGTGCAAAGACTGAGAGACAAGGATCCTGTGACTTGAACATAATAGGGTGTATGAGTGATAAGTGTGAGAGATAAAATTAATAGAAACAAACAACACAAGCAAGTGGACTAAGAAGTGTGCCATTAATGAATATTTTTCTTACTCAAGATCAATAGATAAAATAACATACTTGAGCGGTATAGTAAATAGTAATAAGTGTGTGATTTTGTGTCAACTGTGATTCTCCTCTATTTTTACAATATAAGATGGATTTTAGTTTTGTATGTGTAACGTATGGACTAATGATATGATGAGGAAGATGATAAGAACCATGAAACTAAAGAGAAGATATAATTGACATATGAAGAAGAAGACAAAGATGAAGAAAGAGAAATAAGGAAGCAAGAAAATGACAAGGCAAGAAATCAAGGAACCATGCAAGAAAGGAGAAGATAAAAGCAAGCTAAGAAACATAAAGACAAGTTCAAATGCAATAGAAGAGGAATAAATGCAAAGAACCAAAAGAATTGGAGAAAGAGGAAGAAAGAAAAACAAAAATTGGGCTCAATTCTCTCCTCTTATGGAGTATGATGCAGGAGCATCATTGTAAATAGGAAATTTTGGTGTTTTTATGATATCTAGGTGTGTTTTAAGTCCATATGGAGGTTTTTGTGATGTAATTAGTCCATGTGGACTCATTTTTCTTGTAATAAGTGGTTTCCCTCCAAAACCACAAGTTTGAATTTTCAAATCATCTAATTTGTAGTTCAAGCCTAGGTGTTAGTGAAAGTGTAATAAATGAATTAGATGGGGTCATGAGACTTGTTCACCACCTAAGACATGTTCTCATGGACTCTACTAGGGATTTAACTCACTTGGTTAGACTATTCCTAGGTGTGTTAATGGTTTAGACCTTAACTACCTTATCAATCTTCCATTATTACGAAGTGTATTCAAATTGAGGAGGATGATATGAGTGTGTAGGGAAGATAAATGAGGCTATGTTGGAGATTTCTCAAAGCCCTGAAGGATCTTAGAAGCTATGTAATTTTATGGTTTCATTAATGAAATCTTATTTGATTAAACAAAATTAGGTATGATGGTTTTTGTGTAGTGTTATGCGGTGAACAATAGATTTGTGTTTACAATTAATTGAAAGGGTTATTTTAATATGTTATAGGTGAATGAGTATTTCATGTCTTGAGGAATGATCATGATCATGATCATAATCATGAGAGAGAGAGAGAGAGAGAGAGTTTGAAGAAAACTTGAGTAAGGAAAAGAGGTTAGACTTTGTAAGTGAGTAAGATATCTTATGATGGAAACAAGTTGTGCAATCTAATCACTAAAAATGTTATAATGATGAATGGTCTTATTAGGCATAGATGGTAAGAGAAACAAACTGTGTACATTATAATTATTGTCTTGATTGAGGGTTTGCAACATTAATTTGTATTTATGAAGTTGAAGGGTGGTAGGTCATTAACATATCTTGGATGGAATATATTGAGTCATCAATAGAGTTTTTAAGACTAATACAAAGTGGAAAATTTAGAAGTGTTCTCCACCATATAGCATACCATGTTCTAGAGGGTTAAAAAAGAAAGTCTATATAAAACATTAGAAAAACCTATATGGAGTTCTAAGATGGTGATCTGAGATGAAGAGAGAATTGAATTAGGTCCTATACAAACATGGTGAAAGGAAAAACCTTAAGATCTTTGAAAAGGAAATTAGATAGTCGAAGAACTAGTAATGATAGTCTTGATTGTGACATAAGGTTTTATGGAGTTTGGAGAGATTTGATTAAAGTGACTTAACTTAATATAGATCTTGAGAACTTTGAGAGGTTATGTTGGTGTTAATGAAGTCCTAGGAGAATGAAAATTCTTGTTAGGATTTTTACGGAGACGAAGAAAGTTGTGGAGACCAAGTAATTATTAGGCCCATGTCTAGAAGAGAGGCACATGTGATTTGACACTAAGAAAAGAACTAATCTTTCTTTAAAAAATATTTCATAAGAAGAAAGATGATTTGTCAATAAGGGTACAAGTGAATTAAGGTGTCATAAAAATATAAGCATATGCAGGTCATTGAATGACTATAAATAAAGTGAAAGCACAATCAATTTGTGCACTTGTATGATCGCATGGTCTTTTAGAGCAATGGGGTTTTGTGGTGTTAGGTTATGAGTAAATTATTGTTCAATGTTCTTATAATAACAAGTTAGTAAGTTTAGAAAGCATATGAGGTGAGGACAAGAGTTTAAGAATAGTCTCATTCAAAGTGAATATAAGTTTGTCATGTGATAAGCTAGAAAGGAACTAAGAAGAGCAAGTGAGTATTGGGAAATGAATGTCTCAATAGGAAGTATATGAGTAAATGAAATATAATGTGAGATTATTTATGATAATGGTGAATGGAGTAATAATATCTTTAATCGAATGCAAGCTAAGGAAGGCAAAAAGAGCATAGGAACAATTAAATGTCCATAACAAGTAGGAGCTTGAGAAGGAAAAAAGTGGAAAAGTAGCATGAATCGTGATATAAGGGAAAAGAAGGTGAGAGGAGACCTTGAACAAGTTGGGTTAAGGTGGTTTAAGAGGTTTAAGTGATTGAAATTGAGCTAAAGATTCAAAACACTAAGAAACTTGCAAAAACCTAGCCTAAGCCTAATTACATTAGCCAACGAGGAGACAAGTGGAGTTAGGAGGTTTTGGTTGGAGATAGCTCATAAAATTCCCCTAAAACGAATGGGTATTTAGAACATATTTTACTTTTGCATGGAATTTTGTAGTTTTTCATATTATAGAGACTTGTATGAAACTAGGGTTAATTGAGAGACCTAAACAAAAATGATAGAGAGAGAATAATATAAAATTGGTTGATCTTTGAGTGATGAAACTTTGTAGTGTCCATAATGGAAGCGGAATGGGTATCATAAAAGTTTAACAATGAATCTTGAATCATGTGTTTGTGTATTTTCCGATCAAAAATACATTTTGGAGGGCTAGTAGCAAAATTGAGGTCTAGAGAGAGATTGGGGAAATTGAAGTGTTAAAACCTTTTCAAGCATTGGAACATGATGGTATGGCGAATTCAAACTATTTGAAATCATTCTTTGAGCTTTGAAACAATTGCTTATAGTATCTCAAGTGTTGAAAATCAAGTTTTTGCTTATTGAGAAAAAGTGAAAATGGTATGGTTTTGATTGATGATGAAAAGTAATCGTTATAACTTGTTGGTTGTAAGATGTTGATCGTTTTCTTTGCATCATTACGTCCTAACAAAATTTCAAAAATCTTAGAAAAAAAGGCATTCAGTACCTACATCAAATCTATCAATGCTATAAAAAACATGTTAAGAAATCGTAAGGATCCCATCAATGCACATCTAAGGAAAGGGTCATTATAGCATGATCTTTTGTAAAAATATATATTGGCTAAGGACTGGATGCTCACTCTGAACAAGATTAAAAGAATATTGTAACAATTTGGAACATTCAAGAGTTAGAAAATCCACCTTAGCAGAACATGAGGATATCACTAAGCACTCCATATGTCTAAATGTTGGCAAATTAATTACAATGAAGAGCCACTACATTGAGAGAAGACTTCGTGAGGTTGTGGAGATTGAAGATAACCCTAACAACATGAATCGTGATGCTTGGTGTAATCTTAGTAACTCATGGAAACCTTTATTGCATAGGTTATGAAGGCCCTTTTGACACACCTTATTTTTATTTTTATGTTTATTCTTTTTCATATTTCCTCACCTTCATCTCGGTTGAATTTTCTCTCTCCCTTTTATTGTTTGGTTTATTGTTTGTATTACCCTATGTTATCTTTATTTTTATCAAACTCTTAATCCTTTGTTTTTATTGTTCCTTAGCCTTATTTTTATAACTTTTAAGAGAGGGTATTAATACCCATGGTTTCTTTATTCTTTGTGTCATTTAATAAATAACTCTCGTCCCCACCCTTGTTTAATCATTTATTTGAGTTATTATTTTCTTGATGTTGTTGGCGACACCGATCCCCTTTACCTTATTTTTCTTTTTATTTTCCTTCTTGTCATATTTATGATTGATTATCTCATTTAAATTTTTCAAGTTAGTGCTTCACTCTTGATGATGATGAGTGCAATATATGACTTGAAATGTCGAAATGTTTAAATATCCTACATAATTTTATAAACAAATAATACACAACAATATGAGAATAACCCCATTATAATCCATTGATGTAATTTATATTAAATCAAAAACTTTAACAAATAATTTTTATTAAATAAACCAATAGATCGTAATGGGGATTTTAAAAAAAAAAAAAAAGTCAACTATATAATAATAAGTAGTACTACGCTATCTTAAAAGTTTTAAGAAATATAGAGAGGCAAATAAGTGAATAATACATAACCACCTCTTAACACAAATGTTAATGTCATGCGCATAACATAAATAATTCCATCAAATATAAGGATTTGTCTTGTCATATATTTTTAAAATAAATGTTTTATTTAAATTTAGTCATCATAAATGATAAAATGTATTTAAAATGGCATATTTTTTCCTTTGTCTTTCCTATAATTAGAAGTGTATTTTAATCCTCCCGTGGCTATTTTGGTACTATTATCAATCCTTTAAAGAGGAGGGGGAAAATCTTATTAAAAGCTATTGCGTAACATACACGTAAGTCTCTTATAAATTTTCTCTTCCCCAAATTAGAAAATTAAAAACGGTACAGATAAATCTACTGCTTAATATACAAGTAAGTCTCTTATAAATTTCCCCGTTACTCAGATCATATACATTTGTAAACACCATACTGTAAATTGGTTTCTGAGCAAGACTGGAAATCGTAATGGCTGCAAAACACTCAGCAAAGACTGTTCTTGCAAGCAAAAGACGCAGCGGAAGACTGCGAGATCATTTTGAACTTCTTCCGGAGGAAATCCTGGTCGAAATTTTGTCCAGGTTGCCACCTCGTAAAGTCTTTCAACTTCAGAGTGTCTGTAATTCATGGCGTACCATACTTTTTTCTTCCCACCACTTTCGCAAACAGTGGAGGGAGCGTAATATGGATGAATGTGCTCTTGCAATGCCTGCCAAGAATTCAATATCAGATTCTTCTTCCTCCTGGCTTGTCAAAGCTTCATGTACAGATTTCTTGATTTATGCGAGTAACAAGAATGGAATGCTTAGAGTTTTCGATCCATTGAAAATGGAATCTCTGCAGCTTCCAGATCCGATCGTGGGACACAAGCATCTATCGAATTATCTCAAGAAAGACTTATCTTGCATTGAAGTTTCTGTGGATTCAACGGGGGCAGGGACTTATAATATAAATGTTTCAACAACAAAAGTATTGTAATGGCTGCAACATGAGCAGTAGCATCTGAGCACTTTATACAGTTAACTCTTCAATACATATATTTAACATTTTTCGGTGTTAATTAATGTTATTCTGTAGATTGGCAATTAAATCAGATAAGTTTAAGAGGTAGGAGAGTAGCTGCTTAGATCTTGTTATTTCTATAGATGGGGATGGGGATGGGGCCATCCATGCACTCAACCCAACCCTTTATAGTGTGAGCACAGTTACCATATTTGTAATAATTTAATGATAATACATATAATAATGTTTGCTGTCATCTGTGAACTGGTAAAGGTGTTCCATGAATGGAGTCTAGTTTCCCATCTATTTATGTTGTTTTTAATAATAGAAATGGATCTAGTTCTCTGATAAGATATGCTTTTTTGCTGTAAATTATTCTTTTTTGAAATGATTTACATTACAATTTACTTATGTAGCCAGAATTTTTGAATATAGATATGATTGGAATTATTATTTGTAAGAGGTGGAAACAGAGGTTTATATATATGTACGAGTTTAAACTGATAAACCCAATATTTAACAAAGCATAAAACAGCGAAAGCCCCAACAGGGACATAGATATGATTGGAATTATTATTTGTAAGAGGTGTGAACAGAGGTTTATATATATATACATACATAGACGTACGTGTTTGAACTGATAAGCCCAATATCTAACAAAGCATAATGAAGAGTGAAAAGCCCACAAGCCACAAAGGCGGATGCCCATTCAAAAGAACATGTAATAAGACCCAAAGGCTTACGCTCCTATTGCATATATTAGGAGGTATTGATATCTAGGATTTTCTGCGTGGTCCTTTTTATGGGCCATACAACATTAAATGTAAAAAGATAACTACACTAGAAAATGTAACTAGTCAAGCTATTCCCTTCACATTCTGGGAATATACATTTTTTAATAGAATCTTCACTAGCCAACTCAAACAAAAGTCTCTGTAGCACGTCTAGGATAACTTCATTTTCCTTCTTGGAAGCCTTTTAGAATAAACATTATCAATGGTTTTACTAACATAAGGGATTCTACACCCACAAAACTGGAGCATCTTATATACCAGACACCAAAGCAAGGGTGCTAACAAGGGAGTAAAAGAAGAAGGGTAGGAAATAGAACAATATAATTTGTACCTTCCACCCTTCCCTTAAAACCCCTTATAATCTTGATCAATCTACTATCAGCGCATACCTTTAAATACTAGCGCCTACGGATTCTCAATCCTCTGCATGGTACCACGGATGGATTCCATTATATCTTTAGCAAAGTTAAAATTATCATGCCCTCTGTCCGCCTATTATTTAGCATCAGACTTAATAATAGGATAATCACTCTCTTTCTCAGCTTGAAGAATGTGATACTTTTGATCTTATTCCAACCAGGCCTGCAAATTGACAGGTTGGAGGCAGTTTTTGGTGATTTTAACTGTATTTTACACCTAAAAACTTTAGGTAGTAGTAGGGAATGAGAGGTAAAATTTGGAAAACCATATAATTAATTAAATAGTTGTAAAAATATACAACTTAATTTTTCTTTTAAAACATAAAAATTTATAAGTTTTTTTATAATATACAACTATTTACAAAGCTAGGCTGTTAACAAATTTTGATTTGATAGGGATATATAATTTGAAATTCGCGCCTGATTCCAACCCAACTTGTGCTCTTCAAATGTCTCGAAAAGTAGATTGATTGGTTTGACTAAAGGAAACTCCCATTCCCAACAAGATAATCAAAAGATATGATAAGAGAATCATTCTCCTTCTTCGATATTCCATTGAATATTTACTTGGTCCCATATATGTATTGTGATTTCATTTATGAAATCAATGACGAAGGTTATTGTTTTTTCACTTTAATTGAAAAGTATTTATCAAATTAGAGTAGTATCCAAAGGTTATATGGTATAAGAAATAAAAGAAAATATCTTTCCAATAATCTCATTATCCAAGTTTAAAGTAATAAACATTCGTAATTTGAAAAAATAGTAATCCAGAAAACAAACATTAAACTATGGAACCAAATGTATATGACATTAATGAAAAAAGTTTTTATCAAGTTATCTAATCTAAAAAAGAAACTACACTTGAAGGAAAGTAAGAAACCACATTTGTATTAATTGGTGCTTAATAGTTTATACATAAAGCCGAGGAAAGAGAACCTTCATATACAAGTTTCAAAGGTTGAAAGCCTAAAACTTTTGAGTTCACAAGAGGAAAACTCAAAAATATTTGAAGAAGAAAATAGGAGGAGAACCCTTACAATATGCGTGAGCACTTATATTAATACAACTTGTGGAGGAAGAGGGAGAAAGAGAAGAGGGAAGGAAAACGTCATGCTACAATATCAATCCACCGAAATCTTGTTGAACAAACATGGAGGCCATGATTTCTTGCAATGTTGACTTGTAGTACAAGCATGGGCACCATCTGAAAAGAGCCAACTACCACAACATGATTCCTTGGTTCAATCACATGGCATCAAATTACATAAGACGACGCCATACTTCATTAAATTTCAAAGGTTGAGGTGGTTTCGTTTGATATCCAAATTACAAGTGGATTTTGCTTGTGCCTCGTAGACCTACTTTGATCCATGATTTTCCATGGAATTCCATATTCCTTGAGTGATGAGCATAGTTTCCTTTATTTTTGAAAGGCGCTTAAATGTTTCCATGCTTTTCGTTTGACGCTCCTGATTCCGAGGAAGTTATTTTCTTCCTTTCTCATGAGACTTATTTGTGATTACATTCCATTGTTTCATAGCTCTTGAGGACCCCTATAATGCTACAATGGAGAGCCTTCTAAATACTATGATGGTGTTTCACGGCATCCCACTTTCAAACTTTATTACCTTTATTGTGTGGCGCCGTATGGCACATTTTCATTCTACATCGCGACATTACCTAATGGACCATGTAATTTTATTCATGCCTAATTGAAAAACTCTATGGAATTCTATTTCTTCCAATTCCATGTAACACTATGTTTTTTCCATTCCCCAAAGCACTATCTTCTCACCCTTCATTCGCTTGGATTCTATCCATAGCATTGATTTTTGACCTTTTAAGATTTAGTGTGTAGAATCTCATGTTGCTTTGACTTACCTCAACCCATGAGAGAGTGATTTGATGTCATGGAAGGTTGACTTCCTAGTGCCGTGAAATACTAACAATCTCCACCTTTGAGAACTAAATCTTTAAAAATATGCCTAAGTTCGAAGCATTCATTCCTTTTTTTCGGCGGGTTAGGAGAACCCACACAAACACTAACTTTATACACTCAGGAAGACTGACTTAGTGCCCCACACCTTTCTTGAGAACAATTTTCTATGTCCCAACTTATATGAGTTGTTCAAAATTGCATGAGGTGTAATTTTAGATAATACTGACCATCTGCAAGAAACAAAAACATATATGAACAATTATATATCTTCTCATGATGACATACAAGTGTATTATATCCTTGATTTCAATTTAATTTATCATGAGAATTGATTACACTATCTTCTTTTGTAGGTCCAACCTTACTCCAACATAAGGAAACACACAAATGGAACAAGAAGAAATCTCAAGCACAAGATGCTTAGGAAAAGGAAATATTCAAGGAAAAAACACATATATCGCTTCCTCTACACACATGAGAGATCAACCCTAGGATCCTTATCCTCTTATAGATTCCATGATACACATTCTACAATCTCCATTCAAAACAATATCGAGTGAAATCCTCATCACTCATGCTATCAGGTTATAACTCCTTTTGACTCTCCACAAGATACGCTCCTCGTATCTGCTTTTCGCCCATCTACAAAATATTCATTCACTTAAGCATAAAGTGGGAGAAAATGTAGACATGAAATCATGCACATGATATTTACATCACACCTTTAAGTATGTTATTATATGCACATGATTCCTAAGTAAGAAAAATAAACATTGTGTGACACTTGTTTACTTTTACATTGCTTTATCCTTTTTGATATTCTTATTATTTAATTTTCTCAAATGGCTACTTTACTTTTGGACATTTGACAACATGTGACCTAGCTTTGTATTTTCTATTTTATCCTTTGAGCATCCTAGACACTACCTCTTGGATGAGGACGTACGTGTACTGGGCATATTATCCCCTTTGGGTGATCATGTCCTTTTCACTCCATTTCTCAAATTTGAAATGTCACATCATTTATAGTTATCTTTTACAAAACCTTTCTTATCACTTTGGATTGGCCTTTTTGGTTGTTAATGATGAAATTGAAACAAGGGAATCATATATATACATGACCTACTCACTATTATTAGGGGATACAAAACATGGGATATTACTTACTATCTACTACTTGGGTGAAGAGCAATATTCAAGAACTGTATTTTGGATTCATTATTAATTGCATATGAGGGTATATTTCTAAATTCCATCTCACACATTTATCTTTGGGTAAAATTAGTTATAGTATGCTATTATCTTAGTGTGATTTAAACAAAGGAAACCTAGTTTCAAGGGACATAATTCAATCACACACACACACACACACACACACACACACACACACACACACACACACACACACACACACACACACACACACACACACACACACACACACACACACACACACACACACATAGATTCTGAAAATGTAGTGGAACGCTAAATGGAAATCAACATTGGGTAGTGAGAGGTTAGTACGAGGTCAGAGCATATGCATTATTTATTTCATCGATGTTTTCTTGATCACTGGTATAGATAGATAGGGTTTGTTTTACATGTTCTCGTGCGGCAATTGAAACTTTAAAGAGAAGTGGATTTGAACAAAAGTAAAAGAAAGAAGATAAGAGCATGCCCTGAAAGATAAAAAATAGAACATATGCAAGGACAATAGTGCAAAAGTTTAGACACTTCAACCACTCCTGTGCCCATTCCTATCTTTTTATTTTGGGAGTGCTTGTTTGTGAGGGTTTCAAATTCATACTCTGAGACGAATCTTACTCAATCCTCATCCATCCTATTCCACTTCAGTTTCATCCCATATCTAAATCTCGCATATGAGCTAAGTTGCATGTCTTATCTCACAAACCTTGCTTCACACTTTCTTGTCTCTTGCAGATGATAGATTTTGCTTTGTTCTACTGTATATTTATTTGATATTAGTCTCTTATTAAGATTTAAATTTCATTAAATCAATTGGTTACAGTTCTGGATTTTAAAAAGTGAAATGTAAGCTAGATGTAGTTTTCAGTAGATATAGAGTATAAAGCCTCTTCTTTATTCAAATAATTATGCATAAGAAGTAGGGATAGATTATGAAGAAAGGTTTTCTTCTATAGAAAAAAATAATAACATTTAGAATGATTTATTGCTTATTGTTGCTCAATTTCCATCGACAGGTATATCATATCAACGTAAAGTGTGTTTTTATGAATGGATACTTGAAGAGGAAGTGTACATGGTATAGCCATATAAGGTATATTAGATTCATGGAAAAGAGCATCTAGTTTTTTAGGGTTAGTGAATTCCGTGTATGGACTTAAGTAGGTTCATGAGTATGTTATTTAGAAATAAATAAACTTATCTTAGAGAGTCTGGCCCCTTTAAAAGAGGTGATACAAAATCTACTATCTATGTTAAAGTTGGTTTGGAGATGAAATAGTGGTTCTAGTTGTCTATGTTAATAATATGCTTCCATCACCAAAAGTAGTAGTGAATCGATTAAGTAGGTTAAATATAACATGTATGTCTTTCAAAGCGATTGATCTGGGACTGCCCATTGGCAGTAGATGAGGAGTTTGGCAGCCACTACAATTTTGGTTATACAATTTTTATCCCAAACAATCATATGATAATTTCAAAATCCTTTTAGAAAAATTTAGAATGTATGATTATATTACTTAA